>CM056384.1:32871882-33434382 GCA_029718625.1 Synaphobranchus kaupii | reverse complement strand
TATATAAAGAAATATTGTTCTACAGTGCTTACCGTAACATGCCAATTCTAATGTTCCTGGAAACAAGCAGGGGCAAGCATTCAAATTTCTTCTGGCCTCTCTTTATTAAATTGTTTTGTTTGACGTGAAGATAATACGCAGTTTGTCTAATAAATAGGTTTTCCTGCTTATGGAAACGAAACGCATTGAATGGATTAAAATACAAGAGTGAATTTGGTTGATGTGCCTGTCATGTCTACGTATAATATATCACTGGGATGCAGCCCGGTCCGTCTAATTCTGTGTAATTTTACGTGACATTTCTATTACGTCTCCATCTTGACATAATCGTCTCAGCCCACACGACAGATTTATTTAAATACATTTTACTAGTAGTCCCTGAGAGGGTAAATTACAATTAACACGATTATAACCTTACAGAAAACTTAACGGGATTCAATTAAGCGAGGAGCACCATTTTTCTTAGTCGCAGTGTCTCGAGATGGTTTTAATAAATTATCAGGTACAATTCAGGGGAGAAAACGTGTATGCAAAACACTGTCAGAGGAAAATTAAAATGAAACGTTTTGCATAATTTTTTCATTAATCTCAATAGGACCCGTGTGGTAAAGATGGTTTTATTCCTCTAATTTCCCGCCTGGGGGTTCTCCAAATAATGTCTTCATTGTTTTACTAGTGTGCTAATGACAATATGTGACAACCTCATTTTAACAAAGGATTATTCCTATGCAATAAAATGTATCGTTTAAATTATAAGCAAGGGATATTCGGACCCATGGTGATATGGAAGATATAGCTATAGTAACTGTCATCAAATTGGAGCGTGGAGCATTTGCAGCATATAATGATAAAGCCTAGGTCTATTTGAACTATTATGTACCTCTCAGTTAATTTTTTTTATAAGTGTGTTATGTGCCAATGCATTTGGGATATTGTAATAAATTGCAATATCCCTATATAACCATAAATGCAGATTTGAGTTTTTGAATATAAGTTAAATGTATGCTTTGTCTGTCACCTATCAGGTAGCCTTATAGAACGTTTTATAACGAATTAATAATATAAAGTCTATTACCGTAAAACGAGATTTCATACACATAGCCCTGTTTAGTTTAAGATGAAATGAGTGTGCTCTTTCTACATATTTCGATCAGTAAAGATTTTTAGTTCCGTTGCGAACCTTGCCAAAATATTATTTATTTGATTTATTTGTTTTTGGAAACAAAGAATAAGGTAGTAGGCTATTTTCTCTACCTCCAGTTATCGACACAATTAATGTTGATGGTGTTGGAGTCCGACTTGACAAAATGTTATCAAATACTGCATTAACCCTATACTATTCCTCTTAGGTATAGGCTATGCTTAGCCTATTATGTCCATAAAGAGGAGGCTACACGTTTATACGGTATAGTGATTTGGAATGGAAATTATTTCAATAGTTTAAAATCTGTTTTCCCCCATATTCAAAGGGGAGGGAAGGGGGTCATTGCTCCAGATAAGTCGTATTATAACTAGGATGTTCTTTGACACATTCATTGGTTAAGTGAACCCAAATTAGGCAATAGCCCATAGCCTACACCTATGCATACCCTTCATATACAGCCAAACGCTATTGGTCGTTATTGATATATTTTTTAAGAATATTAGAACGTATGCCTGATTGGCCAAATGGCATGGGGAAATATTTTGTTCAATGAATTTTCTGTTGGAATTTACTGTTGTAGTATACTGTTTTACAAATGGGTCTGCTGTTGAACGTGAGTAAAAACGTTAATCTGTTTGAACACACTGTCAAACCAAGTCCCTTTTTATTTTGAGTATAGTTCATGAACTAGACTTACGCAATCGATTTCCAGTTGAATATAATTATAACTTATAAAGCTAAAGCATTTGCAAAATATTTTGGTAACTGTGTGGTTGTAGGCACATTAAAACTTTCATTTGAGAACTTTGGCTCAATGTTTGAACCCGTGGATTTTTTTTAATTGGATATTTACCTTTAAAATATAATGTTAAGGTCTTACGTCTGTTTAAAATTGTGCTCGGAAATGTTCAATGGAACGTTGGTGTGCGCGGTAAATAAAGAGTTAACGTTCTGTCCAAAACTCGTGAAAGTTGTCAGGCGGAGTGTCATTTCTCTCCTAGTAAAGTGATCCTTGTGTTGGATGGCTGTGTGTTTTGAGTGAAAGATAATTCCTCCTCAATGGAGTGCGTCTTGTGAAGTGTCCCGGATTGGGACGACGCTTTTCTGCGCCTCGGATAGTCTGAGTTGACTCCCCCTCTTAAATGTTGACAGATCAAAGGCTGGGCCGTCTCCCTGCGGACCTCACTAAAACCCTGTCTCTTTGTCTGCTGTTGCTAGGTTTCTTGTAAACGAAGAGTGAGTGTTAGGGG
Source organism: Synaphobranchus kaupii (assembly GCA_029718625.1). Classification (NCBI taxonomy): domain Eukaryota; kingdom Metazoa; phylum Chordata; class Actinopteri; order Anguilliformes; family Synaphobranchidae; genus Synaphobranchus; species Synaphobranchus kaupii. Next base: position 33,431,988 of record CM056384.1, on the reverse strand, counting down.
CATGTTAATCAGACTCGTTACAGTGTGACGAAGTCTCCGCAACTTTTCATTTTTACTGTTTTTGACCCCGTGCACCTGCAGTTATATTGCATGTCTGATCTAAGATACTTATATAAACGCCCAGTAACTTTAGTGGGGCTAACCTTTTTGTTTACTCAGCAGCGCTGTTCTCTAATCTGGACCGCTCCAAATTCACCTGTAAATGTCCATTGTTGACGTGTTATAGCCTATGGCACCTCCACTGAAATGGGTCACTTGTGAATATAGCGTGGCATTTCTCTTGTAAGTGCTCGCTCTTAAACTGAAGTGCTTGAATTTTAAACAAAAAATCCCAAGAAGGAAACGCTTATTGCTAATTTGTTATATAATATGCCTAAATGTTATTTTATGATTAAACATTGAATTAGGAGTTTTTGCTTTGAGTTTGTTACCTTGCTGTCACCACTATTGATACATTTCACGTGGAACAAGGCTTCGTAATGAATACAGAAATGTTACCAAGATTGTTAGAATTCGTGCATCCTTTTTCATTTAGGCTAGGCAACGTCTAATGATCTTTCAGTTACCCCATCAGTAGGCTAACATTTTCCAGATACTGGCATACTAGTACTCCATATGCCGTTTAATTAGTAATTAAGACCTGCGTTTGATAGTAATTCTGAAAAATCTGGTTAATAAATAGCATTTGAGGCAGGGCGTGCCCTTAATTAGAGGCACGATCTGTCCAAATTACTGGCCTTTGTGATACATGTCTTGCTTTTAATTTTATCCTATTTTTATTTTATTTTTTATTTTTATTTTGCGAAAAAGCTAATGTGCTAAAAAAACTTCTTCATTTTAATTTGTGTAACAATGTTTTTGTAATAAAAATGTATTTTCAGTTGTTAAAATATTGACTGGAAGTCTCGAAATAAAATGACCTGAACGTGCACACATTTTCAATGATTTACAGAAGCTTCGGTTACCTCAGAGAAATGACGTTTTGGGAGCATCATTGTCTCGACTTGAAGATTTATTTGGGGGGTTCTGCAGTTATCTTTGACTGAACTTAAGTCAAAACTTTTTATTTACTCAAAAAAATATGCAAAACCATAATAATTCAGAATTATACATAAAAGATTATTTTGTGTGCAATGTAAAACCAAGTTTTAATCATTTACGGAACCCCCAAACTCTTTTGACTAAGAGGATTTCTGGACACGTTTGCTCTTTGTGATACGTAATTTCTTTACATATCTGTTGTGCAGACAGTTCGTTTTGTAGTCTTGCCAAAAAACGACGTTATTCAGCTCCAGTATTATTCTGTGTATACATGATTAGCAATTTAATCCTGAACTTGCTTTCTGCAGAGCAGTAAAAGCTATAACAGTGATTTTATGTGGATTAAGATTGAACCACGTAATTGCCCATTATCAATATTCACGTTAGAAACGAATTAAAACAATAGCAAGTCTTTTGATGTATATGCGATAAAATAAATGCATTATTGAATAAGAGGCGGCTTGCTGTGCGAGTTCCCAATTCCGCGCAGCTTCAGTCACCTCTCCTACAGGCGTTCTAATAGTCCCCGAACAGCGCAGGCGCCTTTAGTTCAAAAGTTTACCGGCGGATGCTGTCAAAACCAGGAGAAAGGAGGACGGAGGCTTATAAACCCCCCATTTATTGCTGCCAGGTTGTTAGAGATTATTACAGCGTTGCCTACCAAGTGCAGTGCGCTGGCTGTATCCAGGCAAAACAGGCCACTGCAATCGGTTTACACGAATTCCAGAGACAGGCGTAACAGACGCGCAGCCGACTCAACACCAAAAGATGCAAGGGATTGACCTATTTGCAATGACGTGTATAGACACAATTGACGTTTAGTTTTCCCATAGAATTCAAAATACAGTTGGTCTGTGCATGTAATGTTGAGATGGGCATCCAATATTCACTTGTGCAAATGGATAAACATCTCCATCGTGCCCTTCAAAGGAGAAGGGTCCTGGTGATTGATAACTGGTCTTATGTTTTTTAGACCCCCAGGTTAAATGGCAGGCTTTGTTTTTGGGGTGACTTCTTTGGAGGCATTAGTCACTGTCCTGCTATGACGCCCGGGTGCACTGATGATCTGGTGGCTTTGTAATCGTCCTTTGGATATACTGTATAAAGCCTTTTAGATTTGTCTCTCTTCCTTTCAACTAACTACAGGAGAGGTATCACATTGCTGGTGTAATATAATTGAATTATTGTAATTGTTTTATGTTATATTATATTATATTATATTATATGATTTCAATTCAAATACCTCTGTATGGTTATCTCCTGAACCAATATCTCTCAGCCAGTGATATGAAAGTGGCCCCATACTTTTAACCATAAGGTGGCAGATTTGAATCCCTGTGGAGACACTATTGTTGTTCCCTTGAATACTTGCCTCCACTGTCTTACAGCTTTATGAATGTCTTTCAAAAGCCAATAAGATGATTATGACACAGATTTTATTTTTTATTTTTATTTTTTTCATTTAATTTTTTTATTTTTTTGGGTTGGGGGGGAGGGGTATTGTTTTGCTTTTGAATTACGCACTGGTTTTTGCATTTACGTTGGATGTGGTCACGGTTTAAAAGGTCAAAGATTCCACAAGCATTTCTAGTGGGTGACTTGTTTTTAACTTTAAACACTAAACGGGTTTCCTCCACACAGCTAGTAAACTGAAGGTTCTTATGAAGATAGACTGGCTGTGGTCATGCTTAAACTCTGTGGAATCTAGACTTTCCTCCTTGTGCCGTTCAATGTGAAAATTAATACCAACAGTAACTAGCTAAATTTAATTAAAGATAATGGTGAGTATTTATCAACAGCTTCAATCTGAAGTCAGTAAATCAATCCACAAAGATACAGCCCCTGTCACTTTGACCTGATCGTGCAGAGATATTATTCACTGTTAGGATTAGCCTGAATCTTCATCTCAATGGCATCTCAGTATTATCAGTCCATTTCCATTCATGATAAGTGATTCATTTGTTTTAGACTATATGTATACTTTATACACACTGCTTATAACAGGCAGACTCTATTACTTTATGCACACTGCTTATAACAGGCAGACTATTACTTTGTGCACACTGCTTATAACAGGCAGACTCTATTACATTATGCACACTGCTTATAACAGGCAGACTCTATTACTTTATGCACACTGCTTATAACAGGCACACTCTATTACTTTATGCACACTGCTTATAACAGGCAGACTCTTACTTCATGCACACTGCTTATAACAGGCAGACTCTATTACTTTATGCACACTGCTTATAACAGGCAGACTATTACTTTGTGCACACTTATTATAACAGGCAGACTATGTTACTTTATGCACACTGCTTATAACAGGCAGACTCTATTACTTTATGCACACTGCTTATAACAGGCACACTATTTCTTTATGCACACTGCTTATAACAGGCACACTATTTCTTTATGCACACTGCTTATAACAGGCACACTATTTCTTTATACACACTGCTTATAACAGGCAGACTTACTTTGTGCACACTGCTTATAACAGGCAGACTATGTTACTTTATGCAGACTGCTTATAACAGGCAGACTAATACTTTATGCACACTGCTTATAACAGGCAGACTGTTGCTTTGTGCACAGCACTGCACACTGCTTATAACAGACAGACTCTTTATTCACACTGCTTAGAACAGGCAGACTATGTTACTTTGTGCACTCTACTTATAACAGGCAGACTTACTTTATGCACACTGCTTATAACAGGCAGACTATTACATTATGCACACTGCTTATAACAGGTACACTCTATTACTTTATGCACACTGCTTATAACAGGCAATCTCTTACTTTATGCACACTGCTTATAACAGGCAGACTATGTTACTTTATGCACATTGCTTATAACAGGCAGACTATGTTACTTTATGCACACTGCTTATAACAGGCAGACTCTTTATTCACACTGCTTAGAAAAGGCAATCTCTTACTTTATGCACACTGCTTATAACAGGCACACTATTTCTTTATGCACACTGCTTATAACAGGCACACTATTTCTTTATGCACACTGCTTATAACAGGCACACTATTTCTTTATACACACTGCTTATAACAGGCAGACTTACTTTGTGCACACTGCTTATAACAGGCAGACTATGTTACTTTATGCAGACTGCTTATAACAGGCAGACTAATACTTTATGCACACTGCTTATAACAGGCAGACTGTTGCTTTGTGCACAGCACTGCACACTGCTTATAACAGACAGACTCTTTATTCACACTGCTTAGAACAGGCAGACTATGTTACTTTGTGCACTCTACTTATAACAGGCAGACTTACTTTATGCACACTGCTTATAACAGGCAGACTATTACATTATGCACACTGCTTATAACAGGTACACTCTATTACTTTATGCACACTGCTTATAACAGGCAATCTCTTACTTTATGCACACTGCTTATAACAGGCAGACTATGTTACTTTATGCACATTGCTTATAACAGGCAGACTATGTTACTTTATGCACACTGCTTATAACAGGCACACTCTTTATTCACACTGCTTAGAACAGGCAATCTCTTACTTTATGCACACTGCTTATAACAGGCAGACTATGTTACTTTGTGCACTCTACTTATAACAGGCAGACTTACTTTATGCACACTGCTTATAACAGGCAGACTATGTTACTTTATGCACACTGCTTATAACAGGCAGACTATGTTACTTTATGCACACTGCTTCAGGCAGACTATGTTACTTTATGCACACTGCTTATAACAGGCACACATAAAAATGGAACGTTTTTAGTTAAATACAAAATTTTATGATTGTTTTCCTGTACTAGTCATGGATACCATCTGTTGTAAAATATGGACTTTAAAATGCACTGTAATGTCCAGCAAATGCATAAAATACATATTTTCTTTTAAAATCTGCAATATTTGCCATTGTCTTCTCAGAAAAGTTGTACACTGTAAAAGGAAAATTGCTAAGCATTCAATCTGACATTGTCACAATTGTATTGTCTTAGTTCTTTAAGATTGTAACGGCTAAATCTACAGTAATATGGTTCCTTAAAGAACAACCTGAGGTTGGACATGTCAGTCAACATTTATCAATTACCTGAATAAGTGTTCACACAGTGTGGGCATGATCCAGCCATAAACATTTACTTGCATTTAACTTCCCAATGCTTGTCATCTTACAGAGCACATGTTACCCAACATTCCATTGGAAATCTACATTTGGATCAATGTGTTTGTGTTTTTGTTGGTAAGAAATTCCTAAATGTTTTAAGTCCAGCGAAGTGGTTTGTTTAAGTGGTTAGAGCACAAAAACATAAGCAACTGTCGGATAGTCGGTTGGTTTTCCCTGGCAGAAGAACAAATCGTATCTTGGCTCAGGGCCTATCGTTTCGAGTCTTGCAAATGCCTGGGGCTAATGAAATGCAGGGGGACAGAGTGAGCTCCAAGTCCATTTTTTAATGCTCGGCCACTGTTGTTACCACTTACGCCATTCGACACTTTTGTTTCCTTGACAGTCGAGAAGCCCACAGAGCAAGTCAGCCGTGGAGCCACAACACTGATCGCTTGTGACGCGCGTTCCTTGTCGCTGCTCCGTTTATGACCAGGTGAAGTCTAGCAGCGCGGCATGGGTTCAAGTTCGGTCAGTCGCCTGCACCTCTTTCTACACTCCTCTGTGATGACAGCACGGTTTCTCTCTCCCCTGTACACCCACCGACTGTTCCCTTTCTTGGTTACTCAAAATCATGAGTTTCTCATTATTCCCGTTTGTTTACAGTTGTCCATTTTGTTAAATATGGGATCAGTTTGCAAACACGTGCCCTTATACGTGTACGGGCTCACGTACTCATTTAATCTTTAGCCGGATACCTCATCTGCATACGGGGCCACCTTGGCAATATAGGTATGGCTAGCGCAGGTCATAAGAGCCATGGAAACAAGGCTGTGGGTACAGAAGAGCTATAGAATGATAAAGCATCAGTTTGAAAAGAGAGTGCGACGATGCCAGCATACAGCCAAACCTGTTAGAGGAATACGTTGCTTAAAATCATCGCGAAAGGAAATTTAATTTTCCCTGATTTCCTGCCATTGTACTCTTGAGCAAGGTACTTAACCTGCTTTGTTTCAGTGTATAAGGAAGTAGAATATTCTGGGGGCAATTATAACGGGGGTCAATTGTAACACAATTTTTTGTTACAATTGCCCCCAACCCTGAACACATGAAACTAGCTAGCTTGCTGGATAGAATCTCAGGCCTAGCTTGTTTCAGATTGGTGAAAATGGTGTTGCAATTGCCCCAAGAATACTCTACGTTACAATTGCATTATGTTTATGCATTTATCAGATGCTCTTACACAGCTTGCATTTTTTTGGGATAGTACCCATTTCTACTGCTGGAAGCATGCTGAAGCAATTCAGGTTAAATAGCTTTCTCACAGGTGTGACGGTAGTGCCCTATATCTGGGAATCAGACCTGCAGCCTCTAGGGTACAAGAGCAATCCCCTGGCCATTGTAGTACACTCATATAACACAAGTCTCGCATATAATATGAGGGAATACATTTCTTGTAAACTCTGTCTCGCATGATAATATTGGGTCATTTTTTGGCGGCGAACAAGCATTTGTTTGATTTATTGCACGCATCTGGAGACTCCCCGCGTCCGAGCGCAGTGCTGTCCGCCCCACATTCTTTCACAAGATTTCTCGACGGCTCACTTTCCAGCAGCCGGCCTGGACGGATGCATTTTGACCTGCACGCTGAGGATGATCGACTGTTTGCTACTGTATATTACCTACCTTTGGCATCACGTACTGCCTAATGGTAACAGTTAAGAGCTTGCATAGAAAAGCTCTTTTCTATCGCTAGAATAGAAAACTTGACTGGTACTAAAGCCAAGCTTTCACATATAATTTGCTGAATATTCCATCAGGTACCAGATAGAATATTTTCCTTCTAGTAAACTGGGTAATTGTCATGATTTATCACATCTTTTATCGTGACTAAAAGCGCAGCAGTGTAGTATAATGGTTAAGGAACTGGACTTGTAACCCAAAGGTTGCAGGTTCGATTCCCAGGTAGGACCCTGCTGTTGTACCCTTGAGCAAGGTACTTAACCTGACTTGCTTCAGTCTATATCCAGCTCTATGAAGTTGTGTAAGTCGCTCTGGATAAGAGCGTCTGCTAAATGCCTGTAATGTAATGTAATGTAATGTGACTAAACCGGCCATTGACTGTTTAGCTTATTACCTTGTTGGTGGTGGTTGAGGTGGGTTTTCTGAATGCAATCCTTTGTTGACATTATCATTGTTAGAATCCATATTCATAGCCAGAAACTGGCTTTCTGGTGAGCTTGTTAAATGAAATTTCAGAACCTAATCCAGTGGTGAATACGAACTATTAAGCGGTCACTCTGGTTCACAATCACAGCTTTACTATTTTAGACAGGAATTCCCAAATGATATGCTTGTTCCTATAGTCCTTAGTTTTATCATAATTGTATCTATACTAGCCTACATTAGAGCTAACTAGTCATTCAGAGAACCAGTACAGCTACGTTTAAAGATGTCAAAGGCTTTGTTTTATGTAAATAAGTTTGTAATTATTTTGTACCTTGAAGATATTACGTTAAGTGTAAGTTAAATGTTATATTTGTCTGATCCTCCCTTGAGCTCACTACCTTCATTATAATCATGTTACCTGTTTCTTAAAGATGACTATACACATTTGAAATGGACAATCATTTGGCTTTCAGTGTGTCAGACCACCAAATGAATGTACAATGCATTTTTAAATATTACGCCTCCACTGGTGTGTTCAGGTTGAATGTGTTGAATAAGATGCCAGCCACACTGGTTTAACTGCAAGCAATATATGTTAATAAGAATGATTCATAATGATATTAATTCCAATAGTGTTATTAATACTATCATTATCGAAGAATGTGATTATATAACAATAATTATGTTTATTTCAGCATTTATTTTAAAAAAACTGATATAGTTCTAATTGTGTCCATTACAAAATGATGCAGTAAGCAGGTGTTTACTAGACATAAAAGTAAAATGTTTGTCCTAACCAATCCTATGTAGATTACTGAAGCTCAAAACTGTACTGAAAGAATTTAATTTAGGGTATCATTGTTGTTAGGCTGAATTACACTCCTCACTATTTTTGAAATATGCACGGTTTTATATTTTTCCACATTTGTTGTTAATAGTAGGCCTACATAAAAAGAGTTTCCAATTCTTGGAAATATTAAAGGTAATTAAATCATTTGATGAAACATGCTATGGTATTGTTCGTAATACAAACAGTCGTGAAATCATATAATTTAATGGAATGATAGTAGTAGCCTATCAATAACATTTGTTTTTTCGTTTTGGGGCTAACAAGATTATAGCTTTTTTAAAAAGCAATTCCCATTCATTTGGCTGAATAACTTGTTAGCTGTTCTTTAATTCTGAAAATAACTATTATCTAGTAGGCTATCTGGACTTATATCTGATCTTTCCCTGCTAGGTATAACCGGTCGGCTAATGCTAGCCAGCAAGCGAGAGGACGTAGGCCACATTTTTTTATTTTAATTGTTTGAAGTTTAATTTCATGTGCAAGGGGAACTTTTTTACTAATCACACTATATTTCTGACAACCGTCAAGTTTACTGAATACCTCAGTAAAAACTCGCTTGGTGTTTGCTTATAAAGGCCTAGTCATTCTCCCACGAGGGGTTCCTCCTTGCGTTCTATTTTTTGTTCTCCGGGTATTTAATGCTGTCACTTGCTTCAAAATGGAGGGGCAGTAACTGCAGGTTAATTGATTCAGATAATTTATATATTTATAATTTGTGTGCAGCTGTTGCTGTATTTCGAAGTTATATGTCTAAATTTCATAGAGTTGTATAGGCTAATACACGCACAGTTTATAACCAGTATATTTTAAGATATTTGGAATAAGTAAAGTTTTTAAAAGGACTGTTCCAAAGCCTGCGAGGAAGAACTGTTTTTGTTTTCCATCAACGCGTGCGTTTTTGGTAGCATGATGGATTCTAGTCCTTAATAAATAATAATAAGTTAAAGTGAAGGCATAAAGTGGACGCAAAACTTAGACTTGATTGGTTGTAAATCCGATTTGTATGCTTTATTATAGGCTAGTTATTTTTAGTAATATAATGATAATAAAAAATTACGGACGAACTGATCTATTAGCATGTGTTCGGTGTATCCAGCGCGTGTCTATGTTTGCCTAGTCACGCTCCGGGAGCTGTAGTATGACATCATCTTTGGTAATCCAATTAAACATGGTAATGCAGAACTGTAGCGGGTGAGCTTTTTTGTTGTTTTTGCGCACTCTGCCTATGTTACTGCTTAAATTATTTCACTCCCGCCCATAAGAACATATGGGAAAAAAAGTGTTGTCGGGCTGCATATTTTTAACAGAAACCCCAAGGGATGTTCCTTTGCGTTTGTAAAAATGTTTAAGCAACAATACACTGTCATGCCACCTGTAGTGCAAGTGTTGTCAATTTTTTTCCTGCTGAATAAAGGGGGGTAAACGAACGCCCAGTGTATATAACAACATTCCCCAACAGGAGACAGCACAGGGAGTGATTCAATCAAAGAGCCAAAGCCCACCGGGAATAACTTTAAGTAGCAAACGAAGGTTTAAAAAAATAGCTGAAATTGAATGGCAATTAGATTTAATTTACGCATTTGTTGTCGGCGTAATTTCAACGTCGGTCCTTCAGTGAAAAGTAACATTTTATAAAGGTAAACTTTAAATAGAACGTTATAATGCATAATATATAGATTTATAGCATATAGCCTGGATAATGCATGGCATTTTATATAGCGCCTTTCTTAGTACTCAAAGCGCTTTACAATGATGAGGGGGAAACTCGCCTCTACCACCACCAATGGATCAACTTATATATTGTTGGAATGCAATTAATCAGCAAAAAGTATCATTATTCGTTGTTAATACCAATTCACACGTGGAAAGTGTTTTAATTGGTTAGTTCAAGTTTGTCTTTCTCCTGCATTAATTAAAATAAATCCGTTTTGGCTTATCGCTAGGAGGGAAGGTGCAAGTGTTAATGTATCCTGCGCGCTGTCGGTCGTTAATTGCAATTTTCAAATACATTTCAGTGTTGCCCTGTTGGAAACTACACCTTTCGATTAGACAAAATGCGGCTTTAATATGGTGATATATTGCGTGTCTTTTTATGTGTATGTTTTAATAAGCCTACAACATGTAACATACACGTTGTTCATCTTTACTAGATACAAACACTCATTAGTTAAGTGTTTTTTTTCTTTCTGAAACGTCACTCAGTTCAGTGTCTTAAAACAATTACGATGTAAAAAAATGTGGGATATAAATAGGCCTAGACCTATTTGAAAATAAACGCGGTTTTACAATATCAATATAGCCTATAATCTGCACAACAGCCATATTCGATCTTAAAATAGGCTATGCAGACAGTCTTAGTCAGAGAAGAGTCCACTAAATCAGAGGAATATATAAATCTTTGAGGAGTAATTTATGTCAATGTTTCTAAATTTGCACACGTGAATGTGGATTTCCATGAACCTAGGCTACAAATCCTGTAGCTGCGCGGTCACATCGAGGTCTGACGCATGTAAATTGACATTTATTAGATTCTAATGACAGATAGGCTAACCACATGCGGTGTTTCTGAAAGTTAACACCGTCATTGCGTAGCCCATTGATTCAAATAATAAAGTTCACGTTTGACTTTTTGTGGTGTCCTGCGTGTTATAATCCTTTTAGAAGACTTTCGTCACCGGTGTAAATGATAATATGATCCATCAAATATCTACTTGGTGATAGTTGATGATATATTAATGGCACAGGAGATTATTAGTCTATATATTAGTCTACGTATGTATAGCTATACGTTCCGAACAACTTTAACCTTAATTCCAGCAGAGAGGCGTAATCGTGCCTTTTTTTCTAAACCGTGCGCTACGGCAGTATAAAGACTTTGCATTCTGCTGGTACATTTTATTGCACTAGAACGATGTGAACGACAGTCAGAAAACTGTGAAACTAAACAATGTGAAACTAGATTTAGGCCTAAGTGAATGATTTCAGCATAGGCCTACAGTGATTTTTTAGGCTCCGTATGTAAAATAGCTACGACAGAAGGCGACACGTCTTTCAAACATACTTTTGGTATTCTTATTAATCGACCTTAATCTGCTATAATAAATATAGCCTAATGTGAATAATAAACCCAAGAATGCCAGGTGCTTGTCGTTGGCATAACCTATCTAATTGTTTTATTATTTGTGTAGGTATGTAGGCCTACCTCAATTTGGTGCATAACCATTAGTGTAATTGTTGCTTGTTTCAATATTTTTAGGAATGTTTAAAAAGGTTTAAGTAACCGTTTCTTATATGGTCAACAAAAGGGTTTTTTGTGTTTGCAATTAAAAGGGGTAAAGAGCCGTCTATAATAGCCTACACCAAGAAAATGTACAGCTGCTGAAAAGGTAGAAGATCCTTACAGTATATCAGTATAAAGCTGCACAAGAATGTGGGCGTTTGCAAAGTCGGAATGATCTTTACCTTCTCAGGCTTTGGCCGTTAGCCTATATTATTATGCAAAAGAAAATGTTAATCAATTATTGTTCATTATGCCAAGCTAATATTCTATTAACAAAAAAATTATTCTGTCACTAACTAAATTCTGCCCAGAACAACAGATCCAGGATAATATAACCCAACTCTTGTAATCCAAAGAAGAACAAACGTGCAGGCGATGTGCACTGGTTCGGAATTGGTGCACATTGTCTGGTTAACCGCCTTAATTGCGTAAAGAGCTATATAGACTAGACTACGTCGTCTCGGAACCCCGAAATCTGGCCAAGAGGTAGGCTTGCCGAGGCAACTAACGACTTATGAAATTATAATATATTGTGAGCTTTTTATTCCAAAAAGCGATGGATTGAGAAGTTAATTAATCCACTCAGAATAGGGAGCGCCTCGCCTCAGACCGTAATATTATCCGGCTAATAAGCCGTCACTTAACTGACCTTTCAGTTATAGGCCCATGTGTGGCACACAGGTATCCAGGAAACTTCATCACACCACGTCAGGGTCAAAGTGTTTTTACATTAAACGAGCTTAAAAGAAAGATGAAGCTTTGAGACATGGACATGTCCTGGTATTTGATAATTGTCTTTGTGGAAAATTGTTTTGGACGTTGATTTATGGAAACGGTCAGATAAAATTCGATTTGAAGTGTCAATCATAACAAAGAGGGTGTTTTTTGTCTCGCCACTGTCGCAAAAAATAAAATAAAATGAATGCTGTAGTCCAACATATTTTTAGTGTGTTAGTGTTTGCTTTCATGAACTATATGGTGGTAGGGCTTTAAGAAAATTATAAAAATGTAACCCTTGCTTAAACTGTATTTGACCTTTGCTCTTTACCTGTAAATTATACCGGTCGGTAGGCTATTATACCGGTTACAATATTAAGTGCTGGAAATGTTGTCATGTGGAAATATATCTTACAATAAGACGTTATAGGTTATCAAAGAAAATAGCATTTTAAACTACTTTTCTTATTCTTCTCATTTTATTTTCATTTCAGCATTTAGTCTTGTTGTTTTCTTTGGGTAATGCGCATGTAGGCCTAATTTTCCCATTATCTGGAGCAGTTTCCAATCGCCCATATCTAGCCACTATTGAGATGGTCATTGAGAACAAAACCTTTATCCATACTGTTTATTCTCATGCCTTCTTGAATTTATTGTGAAAAGTTGATGACAAACCCCAATGCACTTAGATTGAATCAGGCCACAGTTGTGTGCAGATATGGCAATTATTAGGATATCTGTGAGTATATAGGCTATAGATGCAGAATAACAAGTAACAATCAATTTTTATACGGTCTATGGTAACAATACATCAGTGAAAATCTATTAGCACAAATGTATGTGTAAAATAGGGACCCGTGTGAGATGTGCTTATAGCACTGGCGTGTCTCTTGTCAATCTACTGAGTGGCTTGTTTTGGGTTTTACGGGGCGAAGGCGAGATGGTCCCGCCTGTCTAGAAGGGGCTTTCTACCAGGCTCTTTCCACTAGTCCTTGCCCCCCGCTACGTCTCCGGAGAGAGTGTAATCCCCTACATGCGGATTTAGGGTACACGTGACGATGACGGCTGCCATTTTCACCGTTGGTTTTGCCTCTGGGTCTCATTTGAATTCCTGCTTGTAAATGATTTGGGAATATTTGGTCCAGTTAACACCTTCGGTTTCCATTGGCCTTAATACATTAGGCTAACATTACAATTGGAAAAAAAATGTTTTCCCCTTTTGAAGATTAATCAAGGTCATAATATGCTATCATTCTTGCATTTGTTTCCTCCATGTCCTTGTTCCCAAGTAGGCTCAGGAAGCTTGTTACACAAAGATAAAGGTCTTAAGATGCAGTTGCTACTTTCCACCTGTATTTACAAGTCAGAACTCATCTGTGTTGATGCCTTGGCCCCATGGTGCATGGCCAAATTCATTTCTGTAACATGGGTTGTCAGTGAATTTTTTAATGTCCCATAGGGTCATGAGGCGAACACTGTGAATAAGCATTTTTAGTATACAATCTGCTTTATGACTAAGCTGATCGGAAATGCCCCTAGTTAAAATGTTCAAGAGTAGTTAGGTAGCGTTGACAGTTTTAAGCCATGAGCTGGGTAAGAATATTCAGGTATTTTATGGAAAGATATGACTGTACTGTACTGTATTGTGCAATCCAAGCAATCAGTAGCACAATGCAATGTATGTAAACACCATAAGGAAAGGTAGTTATTGGAGAAATTTCACTATGTCTGTGAAATTTCAATGTTATGTGTTTAAGGCCTTCGCTGTGATAAGGTATATATGCCCAAAATTATATCTCAAACTTAACCACATTTTTTGAGTAAGAAATAAAAACACAAAGAAATGACACTCAAAAAGGCTCACTGCAAGCTTAATTTATTTTACCTAATGCTAAAATTTGTTGTAGTTGCCAGTTGTAGTAATTTGTTGTAGGTTGTCTGAAGGGTTGCATTTATATTATTAGGTGTATTTTCATTAATGAATTAATTCAATTTAGTTTAGTTTAGTGCACGCCGGTCAATACTTTTTGGTTCCCAGGCACTGCCATTGTACCCTTCAACAAGGTATACCCTACATTGCCTCAGTGAATATCCAGCTCTGTAACCAGAATTTATGTAAAAGAATATAAGCTGTGTAAATCACACTGGATAAGAACATCTGCTAAAAAGGTAAGTATAAATGTAACAACAGTAAGTTATATGATGTCCAGAGAATGACATAGTCTGTTATTTTAGATATTATGGAAGCAAAACTTTTCTGTTTTTAATCAGGCTTTGAGTACCATGTACCTGATTACATCATTCACAACAAACTCTTTTTCAGGGCCTAGATTTGAGGTACTCTGCCATTAGCGACGGATAAAATGTAAAAAATATTTTGATATTGAAAATACCTCCCACTGTCCTGACTGTCTTGACAGTCTGAAGTCAGGGCTGAAAAATCTTACGTAGGTCATGGCATGAACAATGTAGTGGTACTCTTTTATCCTTGGATGCAAGAGTCACAAAGTTTACTGGAGTCACCCACAGCAAAGTGGAAGTCACTTGTGATGTCATAACGATGCAGCAACCTCAGGAAAAACCAGCAGGAGGTACTTGTGGCCAGTGTGGTGCTGCGACCAGCCCACGGGGGACTTCTCTCCTCTAGTGTATAGGTTAATCAGTCCAGGATTAAAGTCCCATTGAGGAGCTGGGCATTAGCTATTTGGGGGGGGGGGGGGGGGGGGGGGGGCTGTGACTCTGAAGTTTGGCCCGAAGTGACGCACAGAAGCCGGACGGAAGTTGAATTTGACTCATTTTGCGTCGTGTGCCCGTTCTGAAGTCCATTCTGAATTCACCCCCCCCCCCCCCTGCTTACGCCGGAGCCGACGCCACTCCTACCGCCTCCAGCTGTGTAAGAATAAATCCTTCATGCCAAACACTGACCTTTTCCACAAGTCAAGGCTCTGCCGGATGCGGGTGAAAGGGCTGTATGCAATATGACAGCAGCAGGCATGATTTGCGGGAAAGCAGAGGAGCACAAAATGTCTGAAATTAGCGCTTGTTTGTGTATTCAGCCCAGCAGAAGGCGTACCATAGGGGCAGGGATCGAAAAGCTTTATTCAAACATAAAGATGCTTGTTCAATATTCACATTGAGGAAATGACTGCATGCCAGCCTGACCGTAGAATAAAGAAATCTCATATCAATGTCTTTACATATTAGAATGACTTTACTTGGTTTTTGGTTGAGGGTAAAATTGTTTGATCAGATCCCTTTGGCTGAATCCAAACATTTGTTATGTGAATTAAACATTTCATTTTGGGATTTAGCAGATGCTCTTATCCAGAACAACTTTTATTTTTATTTTTTGCTTACAATGCATTTGTACAGCTGGATATTTATTGAAGCAATTCAGGTTCTTTGCTCAAAGGTACAGCAACAGTGCCCTGTACATGGGAATCAAACCTACAAGCTTGGAGTCGGAAGGCCAGTTCCCCAACCGTCAATGTCATATCTTTTGTATGTCTCATTACATTACATTGCAGGCATTTAGCAGACGCTCTTATCCTGAGCCCGCAGCATATTACAGTGTACAGTCTAAAAGCAGAATGTGATGTAATATTTTCACTGGCAGAAATCACAAAGACAGTCATTGTTAGACGCAACGTCAGGCCTTTCTCTCTGTAGGCTTCAGAAGGCACGCATAGTATCGCAAAGTGATTTGATGTGTGAAGTGCCATGTGCTATTGTGGTTAGGTCACTACACTCTGAGGCTGCGGGTTTGAATCCCCGCTGTCATGCCATTGAGCAAGGGACTTTACCTAGGTCACTCCAGTAAAAACACAGCTGGATAAACCGTGCCGCTGAACATTGTGCCACGGCGTTGACCACATAAGTAATGTTAGAGCCCTATTCAGGATTCGGGAGCTGTTTTCTGGGGGGAGTGAGGTATGCTGACTGGTGTTTTTGATCTGTTTGATGTTTGATGAGGCTCCTGTCCAATGACATGTGGTACCTTTCCAGATAATATGTTGCTAATGAGAAGTAGACAGCGATTTAGGACAATGCTATGTAGCTCTGGTCGTGGATCTTGCCGGTTTTTGAGCTACCTTTATCCTGATAATGCACTAAAAACTGGTGACGGGGTGAAAGCAGTTCAGTCAAGTCAATGATTCATTGAATCAGGTGTTTACTTGCCTGGAAGGAATAAAAGGCCTTCGACGCTGTAGCCCTTCAGGACCAGGATTGAATAACAAGTGGACACTTTGGTGCTCCCCGACCAAAGCAAAATAGTCCTTGGGCATTGTGGCCCCCCAGAACCAGAGCAAAATAGTCCTTGGGCATTGTGGCCCCCCAGAACCAGAGCAAAATAATCTGTGGACATTGTAGCCCTCCAGGACCAGAGTGAAGTAGCCAGTGGACATTAGGTGCCCCGGGACCTGAGTGAAATTGTCCTTCGACATTGTAGCCCTCCAGGACCAGAGCAAAATGGTTTGTGGTCATTGTAGCCCTCCAGGACCTGAGTGAAATAGTCAGTGGACATTGTAGTGCTCCAGGGCCAGATTTGAGTAGTGTTGCTTTAGGAATTCCTCCTTCCTTCTCTCTTCTCCTGTCAGGACAGCACCTGTAGATGCACCTGGCCATGACATTGTCCACCTGGGCAAAGGAAGCCAGAGCAGTGGTTCCTTGGCAACCCAGCCCTGCGCTGGGCCTTTTTAAACAGGCACTTGTCAGACAAGCAGAGGCCGGGTGTGGTCTTCCTGCAGCTCTGCAATGTTAGCTTTGCGGCCCATGCGCTGGAAAGACCAGAGTATCAGGGATTGGCTCTTATAGTTGTCCATGGATGACCTTGCTCTCAACACCTAGTGCCTTGGAAACTGTCCCAGTCCTGTGGATCAGATTTTGGACCTCCACCAAGTTTTTATGCTCACAGATGTTGCAGAGGGCCTAGACACTATGTCAGTTTCTCTGTGGTTTTTGGAGAGTCTGACAGAAAGGATGATGCCTGTTTCTATAGTGTCAATTGCATTTTTGCAGCAGCCTCTTAAATTCATGGTTTAAGTTTTTTAATTTGTAAGAATGTACTGTTAAGTGTTAAATGACAAAAGAACGGTACGCGCATAATGGTGTGGATAAGATCGTCTGCTAAATGCCTGTAATATAATGTTTTACTTCCATGCAATTCTTACAATCATTAAGCTACTGAACTATATAAATATAATATAAATGAACATTTAAAGTATTTTAAAGAAAATTTTCTGTTTTATTTATAGGACATGAAATCTCTCTCTCTCTCTCTCTCTCCTCTCTCTCTCTCTCTCTCTCTCTCTGTGAGTGAAGAGATAAAGGGACAGAGACAGACACTACCCAAAACACAGCAATGAGCCTGTTTGAGGTCCTGTTAAATATTTCCATATGTCTGATGTTAATAATCTGAATAATTCCGTATGTGTAGAATTTGCTTAGGCATGCTTGGAAACTAATATGGATCGACCGATCGTTCACTGATTTTATAGGCTAAATATGAAAGTTTCTGAAGTTATTATTAAATCAAACAACGGGATATCGTGTTCACATATCACATCAAAGAGAATATCATAGGTACATGTCAAGTTTTAAACTCCGAATAGTCGTTATTGAATCTTGATACAAGTGCAGCAGCATATTTTAACACAATCACACCATGAGAAAAACATGCCTTTTTTCTCACACATATGTGGAAATCATAACTTTGCACAATATAAACAATCAGAGACCTTTTTACATTTTTTTCGTCGTACCTTGACTGAATTGGCTCAAAACGAATATAAAATATCCACGGTTGTTCGTCCAACTTCAGAATGCTAGTTATGTTTTGGAAATTAGGCCACTTAAAATTTGACTATTGGGTTCTATGCCAAACATTAATTTGCATTTTACGTCGACTCTTAAGGTAAGTTTAAGGAAATAGTGCTCATGACAACGCGTGAATTCTACAGACTGAACTAAGATTATCTTTTTAGCTTTGGTTTTCGGCTAGTTTATTTTACCCATTCGATAATGTGTGCAGAATATCCTTGCGAACACATTGCGAGGAACTAGGGACGCCAGACAAATTCACATATTAGTTACCCTTTGAAAACTTTCATGAAGTTTGTGTGTGTGTGTGTGTGTGTGTGTGTGTGATCCAGCCTGCTGCTTTTCCGTTCGGTCTGCACGCGCATCCTGTAGCCTGCACATGCACATGCAGGAGCCAGAAAAATTCAGTAGCTGGAGATCTATATTACAAATATTTAACGTGAATAAACATCGCCTTCATAATGTTGTCTGCTGTAACACGAAACAATGGATTAAGTCGTTAAGTTTGGTTGAAGCCGAAAAAGTCAAAAGTAGCTCCTTGTATAACATGACAAACACCGCTGGGTCCTCTTCTGTAGTATGTTGCTAAAATCAAACTTTTCAGAGCTAATTACAAATAAATTATGATGTGCCCACTAAGTAATTGATTTAATGAAGTTCATATGAAACTATTAAAACCGGGTATAGGTCAGGCGCGAGACACCCTGGAGCGCCCATTGTCGGATGTTTAACTCAACCAATCTCGGAAAGACATCGGGGCTAATAGGTGAAATCACAGCTGCTCGAATTGGACTCCGGCAAGACGAACTAGTCCCTAAAACTTACAAAGCAAATCCAGCCATTCTTAATCGAACAGGACAAACACCCTTTCCATTCCATTGGAGTCCTAAATTGACCGCGAACTATTTCGTTTCATTCAAGACCGCAAAATGTGAAAGCATATACCCAACGGACATCAGACGCACGTTTCATATCAGATTTGTGATCATAATTGAGAAAGAAGTTTTCATACTTACAGTGCGCTGTACTGAGAAAAGTTCACGTTCACACCTTTCATAACTCTGCAGTGCCGAGAAGAATCTTGATTTTAAAGGGTGGGATTTGAGCAGAGAAGTAGGCTACCATGTACAACTGCAACTGGACTGTAATTTTTTCTGACTTATTCAGGAAACTTAAGCTAGTAGCCAGGTAGGGTGCATGGACGATTTTGGCAAAATGCCTAGATAATGAATTTGTGCCCAGTTTTCTTGGTCTGGCACAATACTCCGCGTGGATATCTGAAGAACAGGAGAGGACATAGTATAAATTCAAAGATGGATTACAGACATGACAAGAGTCTTGCTTGCGCTTCAGAATAAAGTTTGCTGACTCTATATTGAACGACGTTTCAAGTATTTGCACACATGGTACAATAAATGAGAACAGGGATATGGTGAAAAAGTGATTGCTTCGTTTGGGTACAGGATTAGGAAATAATTGTGCCTCTTAATCACTTCAAACCCTTTGTTCTACAGTGCGATTGCACTGTTTAGCCAAAACGAAAGTGTAAGAAACAATATAGGCTACTACAAATTAATTATTTAGTAAAAAATACAATTTTGTGACTGAAAATATTATCCCTCTCCAGACACATTGATATTTGTTTTAAATCTGAATAGCATATATTGAACCTTACTGGGCAATAGGCTACATATTTAGATTCATTTATATAGCTAAAACTCACTTATTTTGTGTGCATGATGGGACGAAGTTTGTGTAGCCTAGTTAAGTCAAATTGATTTAAATGTGCCTATTTGAAACCGGCCTAATCAAAATTACAACTAAAAGAAATATGGAGATAACGTGCAAAATGTATTCAGCATAATGTAGTGATCTTTTGCAGTTCAAACATAGATTTAAGTACTCGGGCTAATGTGTTTAATGAAGAAACGACCGTTAAACAAAACAGTTATTTCTTAATTTAATGTGGGCTGTCCTCGTGCGCTAAAGCGCATAATCAAACATTCATGTCTGTTAATCCTTTGGCTTTTCAACTTTTTCTCTTGGATTCAAATTAAAGCATTGAAGAAACATACGCCATTGGCTTATGAGGTTATTTTAAAATTCACCGTTTACTTCTTTAAACACAAGTAGTTGTAAATCAGACAGAAAAGGGCCAGGGAAGACTAACTACCGTTACAAGATTTCCTTTCATTGCTTGAAGAAAATGGACAAAGCCTGAACCGAACTCGGTTACAAGCCGCTTTAATTAACACCAGCTTAAGCAGCTGAACAGGCAACTGAAGAAAAAAAGTTAAAAGAAGACTTTCAGGCTCAGTGTCCCTTGACAAGTTCTTTTTCGCGGTGTCATTCAATATTTAATGCACTGGTTTCGCAATGCTAGTGTCGCTCCTGTCTCAACAAAAAACATTCCTAGCTGCATTAATTGTCACCAAATAATATAACTAGGCATACAGCCTACATGTAATATAAAGAAATATAAGAATGTATATTAATAGCCTACACTTCAGTTGCAAAGAGTGTGGTCTCTATTCTTCTCTTTGTCTCTTTCTTAAGTGGAAAACTTGTTTCCTTTTACCACGCGTAAGAGATGTTTTGACTATTAAATCCTTAACCTTTAAGAAGTCCTTGTCCACTATAATAATTTAACTTAAATATTTTATAAGTGAACTGTTGTTTTGACTAACATGGGGGGGAAAGTTTTTTTTAAACCTTCTGTACCTGATGATTATGATTTATGAAAAATATCGTGCCCTTAATTTTGAGATAATTGGATAAAACACACACACACACACACACACACACACACACACACACACACACACACACACACACACACACACACACACACACACACACACACACACATCCTATATATAGGGAGTGTGAGCGCGTGCGTCGCTTGTATTTTACTTGAAAACAATAAAACGCAATGTTGTCATTAAGTAGTCTGAATATCTATAGTTATATAGTTAATTTGCATACACGTTTTTAACCCAAAAAGTATTATCTATTTGTGTTTGTCTTCATATAGAACTAAAAGCTAATATTTTGCTTGTGGAAAGTTGACATTTCAGAAAGAAATCTCAATTGACAGCGTATCTTTGGGCAAACTGTTTACTCTGACGCCTTCATACCGCTGAATAATGGGGAGAGAATGGAAGAGAAAACTAACGGTGTCTTCACTGCGACTTTTGCTTTGTCCTCTGGAAAGTGGCGTCTGCAAGTCTGACTTAGTAAGTTACTGATTTGCAGGCTCCACGTTAAGGCAGTTCGTGTAAGTGATTTCTACGGGCATCTTGGTAAAGGAGAACAAATCGCTGACAAAAGGAGAGCCTTTTCAATTCAGCAGCGTCGTTAGGACAACCAAAAACTATTCCTCAGATAATAAGTTCCACTTCAAAGCGTTTCTCATTCAACGGTGACTGCTTCTCTCTTTTATTGAGTCCCTCTTTTTCACTCCGACGAATCACCCGTTTGGTTATTTTTCATCATGTTTATTTATCCACCATTCACCGAGCACTTGTATTAAATAAACAATGAACAACTATTTTCCCCAGTCCAAACAGGAGTTTAAAGACAAAAGATGGGTAATGCAACCGCTTGGTTGTTTCAAATCCAACCTGAATACGTAGAGAGCGTGAGTAAAAAGAAGGTTCAGGGACCAAAATATGTAAGATTCTGACGAAGGGAAATTGACTGAACTAACGTGGCATGAAACTAAAGGTCAATGCAACTGTATCTTAATAGAGTGTCGCGAATCGAGGCGGACTGTTTTGTATGCAGCTTGCTTTTGGCGTGCTCATTGCCATAGCAATCGTAACGCTCCGTATTGATGTACCATAAAAGCAGGAGTCTGAATTTCAAAGCATATGCCTTTGAACTTCGTGCTGGTTGATTAGGCTCTTGCCACTTTTTGTCTGGGGATGTTGTTCCTCTGTGCTTATTCTTCTGGTGTTCGTATTTATTTATTTATTTGAATTTTTCGACACCCAAGCACGACAAAGCTATGGCTAGGAGGCACAAAAATAATTCTATAAACAGATTATTTTCTGTGTATCAGTGGCGAAAGCTTCATAGCAGTCGATTCACTTTCACCTGCGTCTATAGGCTATTCTCTGTGTAGAATGCTAAATGGTTCAGAATTTCTGGGGCTCACCTCTTCTCAGTGTATCCTCTTGGTGTTCTTGTGTAGTGGATTTTTTAAATACTACACAAGGATGTTAAGACATATTATTCAGTGTTCAATAAATTATAAACTTCATTGAAAATACTGTGCTATGATGAATGCTACAGATTGTTTGTTGAGATCTTTGGTACTATATGAAAGAAGATACCCTGCCGGCTTTGATGACAGACGGTTTAGTGGCAGTAAGTGGTTTTCGACAAGATATATTCTAATGTGAACTCTGCGCCTGGCAATTGCTATAGAAATCTTAACGTACCATGAAGATTGTCCAAGCGCCAAGCCTTCCGCTCTGGAGTAGATTACTTTGAAGTGGAGCAGGACTTGCGTTGGCCAATTTTAATTCTATGGACTGGACAGGGGACACTTTGAAAGTAAGGCTGCGGGTTTTAATGGTGGAAATAAGAGAGAGAAACTTGTTTTATATACTCTATACAACAGCCTTCTTATTGTTAGATATCTTTTATCTTTTATATTTTTCATGAATGATTCATGCTTCGGCGGCTTTGTGCCGCCCTGTCTTTCATACCGAAGTCCATTAGGGAGCTATAAGTATCCCCATTGATCAGTGTCTTCATTTATGTGGCTACTATTCTACAGGGTGTGTTATTTGTCTGCCTACACAGTGTAAACTTTTATTTACCCCCCGCCCCCCCCGCCCCCCCCCCCCCCCCCCCCCCCAGAAAAAAAAACACACACAATTATAGGCTACTCATATATACAGTGAAAACTGTTAAAATTCATCCTTTGTTAGTGACATGTTGGTAATCATATTGTTAATCAGTATCGCCTTTATACTTTTACAGATACAACCCATGTTATCATTGTGAGGCGAATAGATTTAAACAGCAGCGATGTTCATTTTAAAGGGAGATCATTCGTACATCTTGTGGATCGTTAAAGTTGAATAACTATTGGGTCAAATAATTATTTGAAATGCTTTAACCCTTTAGGCCCCAATAAAATTCGTGTAGGTTACTGGTAGGAAATATTCATGTTTCACAAATAGGCTATTCAAAAAAGCTATTCTTACACATGATTGAACGTTTTGTTGAAGAACATTTCTTGAAAATTCTCAGGGATCTGCGGGCCTGTTTTCAAATTTTGTCAGCATCTATGGAGTTCATGTATTCTACTGGAAATAGAGCTGGGTCTGGAACCAAGATTACATAGTATAAACTTCCTTACATGAAAGACACGAATACCATTTAAATGTCCTGTTTATTCATTATGAAGTTTACGTTGAATATAGCCATTATAAATTTTAACACCAACATCAAAGACTTCCAAAGTCAAAGCTGATTCATATTTTTCTTTCTTTCAAAATGGACAGCACCATGCATTTCACCGATAAATACAGAGCTACTACACTGGACATGCGAGAGAGTTGGAGACGGAGAGAGTTTATTTCACATTACACAGCTTATTCAAGTAAGCAGATAACAAGAAACCACGAGAAAGGACATCACTAAATTTCACCAAAATTAATATTATCATTCTTTGGTGTACCTGTAATTTCGGGACAACGTTACGCCATCAAATAAATTACAATTTACAAAACAACATTATTGTAATAAAGACTACATCAACGTTCACGGTCAACAATACAATTATATACAAATCCGTCAGGGATAGGCCTGTCGGGTTTACATATTTAGGGTCTCAAAGGACAAATTAGTACTCTTAAACGAGTTTGTATAATGATGTGAATTTTGCATAAAATATCATTTTAAATAGTTTTTAAATACAACACAAAATTCATTAAAAATTATATACTGTGTAAACTTCAAGAAAGCACACACATCGTTTGCAAAGCTTCCTTTTGTCTTTATTTGTCTATATGCAGAAATTGGTGAGTAGTGGACGTCACCATGGCATTGTTTTCGATGCAAACGCTTTAGGGCTATTGAATGGAATGTTGTATGAAGCTTTCTATGTTAAAAAAATGTTCCCCATGTTTCAGTGTGTTCCATTACATTTATTGATTGTACATTAATCTTAAATGCCTGTACCTACAGGTTAAACAGTCTATACGTGTGGCTTCCTCCCTTTCATACTATATGGACTTATTAAACTTGCGCAGATGAGACAATGATGGATCCGACTAAGGGTTGCGATAATGATGGGATCATATGGACAATGTCATCTGGACATAATTAATCAGCGATGACTGAATCATGTTAGTGAGATGACACTCTGCATACGGATATGTGTAGCCTGCACTTTAGTCAACCTATGTAGGTTGATTTGAAAGAGATGTGTTTACTAGTGGACATATTGTTATAGGAGGTTTTCCCGTAGTTCTTTTGGCATTTACTAGTGAACTAAATTATTTATTAGCCATTCAATCTTTTGGTGTGACCTTATCGCATTGTATGTATGCATGCATTTCCCTGGTCCTAATGACTATAATGTCCATTTCCATTTGAAATGTAATGGTCTGGAAGGATTGGCCATCTCTGTATGGTGTCGTTATTAAATACAGTAGGCTAAGTACGAAAATAGATTTTGAAGGCCTTTGTTATTCACCGTTTGACATCCGCTGCGCTGTTTCATGTTCCACTGTCAAAAAAAGAACGAAAAAGATATGCTTATAATTCCTGTGTATTTAATACTTTTCGAGTGGGCAACTATAGGTCAGTAACATATGTGTTATGGGCAGTGTCAGAGCATTGTCCTTGGATCTGAGTTCCTAAAACAGTCCTCCCCTTCCGAGTCCGACGTTGGCACGTCGCTGGACGGGGTGTGAAGATTGTTAGGTCCTGCGCTCCCCTGGCATACGTACCACTCGTTGAGGTTAGTAACTTGAGGAGAGAGATTTGCTGATCGGCTCCTGTGAGGTTCGGGGGTCTGTGAGAGGGGTGTTCCGAGAGAAGTAGCGGTGGAATGGTAGGTCCCAGTGTTGGCGGAAGGGGGTGGAGGCGACTTGCAGTGAACTTTCATGTGTTTTCTTAAGGAGCTGGGATGCGTGTAAGACTTGTCACAACCTCTTACTTTGCAGTAGTAAGGCTTGTCACTCGTGTGGACGTGAGAGTGTTTCTTCCTGTCACTGCTGTTGGCGAATTTTCTGTCGCATCCATCAAATTCACATTTAAATGGCTTCTCCCCTGGAAAGAGGATGATATGTAAACATCAAGCATGTCACCACCAGATATACACACAGAAATCCATATAGGCCTATTAACTCCATATTAGGAATATAATTCCCAAATAGCTAGCCTACCTTATGAGATATGTCAACAAACATTAAAATATGGACTTAAACGCACTGTAAACGTGTCCATGACCACAGTAGCCTACAATGCACCATATTGGAGGTCTTTAGCGACAATATATGACCAAATTCTTTATCAGTGAAAACATGGAACAACACTGGGGCTTCGGACAGGACACATTTGGAATTTAAGCAACTTTTCCCGCTTAAAATTTATTTTGGACACGTACCGATGAATGTCCAATAAAGGCCAATTTCCGTAAACATGTTAAACATATTTTCATGAATTTACACATGCAACTGAAAGTGAAAATATATAGCTCCTACTCTGCACCGAAATACCACTGACCTTTTATTCAATTGCGGCTATTCCTTTCAGCGAAGGGCCGTTGTTAAATTTAATGCCTATACGCTTTGGAAACAACACTTCCAGAGTAATTACTTCATAAATAGTTGGTGTGGCTGTCTTTGCCGCCGCAGGCCCTTTCCTGTCTGGCATACATTTAATTTATTATAGGCCAACATCTTAAAGTGCAAGCCCGTTACTCCCATTTAAAAGCATGCGTTATGCTACTACTTGCAGCATTTCCCCCTCTTGCACCGCCTGTACGTCATTCGCGATTCATACACGCGCTGTCTGTTGGACATCTAAGACTCATATACGAAAATTGTGTATTCCATCCCACGTTTGGCGTATTTGACGTTGTTTTCTAGCAAAATGTTGAGTTATTTAATCAAGTAAAATTCTTAAATTCTTTATTTTATTAGTCAATTGGCTATATGCTATGTAGGCTATGTGCAGCTGGTGTATTCATGAGTGTACGGATTGGCTACTCTCTATGAAGACAGGCCTTCTGATTTTAACTAGGCTAGGACTGTGTGTAGGATTAAAAAAGTGGGAAGTAAGAAACCCCATAGTAGGCAAGATATGCTGGTAGACTGCAGCCGCTCTCATAGCGATCGTTTTGTCGATAGGTGTCAGGACCATATGTTATAATGTCAGAAATGCATGTTATTTCCGACCTGTCGGAAGCCTCTGATCTCTCGGACTGTAGACTTTCAGTCTCTGCATCATTAGGACAAACTAAACGACATTTGGTTTTATTGGGATTTCCAAGTTGGAACAAAAATCTTCAAGTTGAAGCTCTAACAAAAACAGTGTTCCGGTTTCTTATCCCAAATAACCACCAGACTTAAATGTGTAGGGTTTACAGGAACATAGAATGCTGAAATGCTGGTAGTTTAGTGATTCCGTCTATTTGTCAAACACAAAGAGCATGTAAATCAATAACAAAATGCTTGCTTACAGTGTAGCACCTTTTTTAAACGCTACATTGATTGATTTAGTAGGCTACATCGGTATATATTGGATGCTTGCTTCTTGGATTTACCATCCCACCACACTTTATGGACATGGACACTGACAGGCTCTGATTGCCGTGTTAAATTTCGCGTGCGTTCAGACGTGGGAGTAACATAGTTCACAAAACAGGCCAGTCTCGCAAAGCCATATAGGCTCTCTGAATTAAACAGAACCTTCTTCTCGCCAGGCCAGTGGTCGCTAAAGTCCAAAATCTAGATTAACTGAACAAATAGCCATTTGAAAAAAAATCCGAATACATTTAGTTTATTTTGCGCATTACGTAGCCTATGGAGCAGGCTTTTGTGCTTAACCCTATTATTACTGTCTATGGCATGACATGACTAACGGTGGATTTCTCTGCTAGACGGTTGATATTGACTGGAAATGGTTAAATATTCTCGGCTATTTTCATACTAGCTCCATGTTGCCCGAATTTATGGAGCAAGTAGCCTACGAATTATTTTCTTTTTCTTTTTCTATTTTTAATAAAAAAATAGTGGTGGACTCAATATTAAACCAACAAAGGAGTCTAAATGCTACATTGGAGTAATAGTTTATGTTGATGAAACATGCTGTGTAGCCTACACAGGGCTGTGTTGTACATAGAACGATTTTGAATCAGAAGAGGAGGCTACGTCTGATGAAAAACTGCGACAAGACAATAAATCAGCAAAACAATTAACTCAGCCGTACCTAAGCATTCTCCAAAGGAATAATATCTGCCCAAAGCAATGCACTTTTACTCACGCTCAAAAAAAGAAGTGCGACCCACTTTTCGTAAACTACAGTAGTCTAAATACTGATTTAGGCGACAACTTAATCGTAACTATTATCGTGACACATTAGCTATGGTTAATCCTATTTTAGGCAAGAACACACATTCCAAATGGAGAAATTTGGCGTGACAAGTTTAATGCAGTTCTTCGAAAATACAAACCTACGAAGTGTTTGTTTTTTGTGTTTGTCACGTATATAGGCTTTTTTTTTTTTTTTTTTAATAAGCCGAAATTAACTTTCCATCTTAACGTTCTAGGATACAGCCGACCATGTAGGCTAAGTCAGTGAAAGCACGAGGTCGTAGTATTGTTCAGAAAGCGATAAAGCTTGTGAATATAGTTCTTCACTTCAAACTGACCTGTGTGTGTCCGCTTGTGGATCTTGAGGTTTTCCGAGCGAGAGCAAACACTTTTCCACAACCCGGGAACGGGGCAAGGAAATGGTTTCTCTCCCGTGTGAACTCGGATGTGATTTATCAGTTTGTACTTCGCCTTAAAAGCTTTCCCTTCTCGAGGACACTCTTCCCAGAAACAAACATGACTGCTCTGCTCTGGTCCCCCGACGTGCTCCACGGTGACATGGTTAACCAGCTCGTGCATGGTACTGAAAGTTTTGGAGCAGGGCTTCTTTGAAGTTTGTTCCTGGTCAATCCATTTGCAAATTAACTCTTGCTTGATGGGCTGCCTCATGTACCTTAAAAACGCCCCCGCGGCTCCGTGAGGAGCTGAAGCGATGTTCACATTTAAGTTCATGGAGTTGTAGCTGTTGATAGAAGAAGGTCCATAGTGATCGGGCCTGTGGCCGAAGTGCTCCGGCCTTCCATATATATCGGGCCTGTGGCCGAAGTGCTCCGGCCTTCCATATATGTCCCCCGGAAGACCCAAGCGCATCTGCCCGTTCAGAGCATGGTGATGGGCCGCGGGTGCCGCTTGATCGTGAAGTCCAGAGAAAAGAGGATGGGCACCACCTTCCGCGTGCCCATAAGCACCTGTTGGGGAAATGAACATGCCATGGTGATGGGGGGAGGAGGCGGAACTATGCTGGTCGCCAAGTGCGTGCATAGCAGAGGCTGAGAGTTCTCTCCTGAGGATGTAGTCCCTGTTGGTGGCGTAGCTTGAGTGGGGGTGAGCCACGGGGAAACCAACTGTGGTTTGAGAAGGAGTGAAAGTTGCCGCCGTCTGGGCTTCGGGGTGGCTTTGAATGTGCTGAGATGGACTAAGTTTGAGCGCATTTGTCTGTGCCATGTGCTCGGGTCCGAATGGAGTGAGTGCCACTCCGGGGTCGTTGCCCACCTCCCCAGGGTGGAGGTGGGCATGGTGGGAGTGAGGGTGATGCCCCCCTATCCCCGGGAAGCCTGTCACATTCTGATGAGGAAGGGGTTGAGTCGCTGCCAAATCCGCTAATCTTAGCGCCGGATTCCTCTTGCTCAAAGGGGGCTCCATAACTACTGAGTGCCTAGTCCATCCACATTCACCGGTATTGTTTTTACCCACTATGCGCCTTCCAAAACATTCATATATAAATATATATTAGTATATAGCGGTCTATATAACTTCTTTTGTCCTGCCTCTAACTCTGCTTGTTCCTTTTCCTACTCTGTCCTCCAGCGATTGGCAGAACATACAACAGTTGGAGGACACAGTGGGGAATACAGTTTAGAAATGCACTGCGGGTATTGGACGCATTTCGGTGACTGGCAGTTAAGGGAACGAAGCGATTGGCTGTCGTTCAGCGCAGAGGCACAGCAGGGATCCGCCCCTTTACTCTCCGCGGCGCTGTTGTCTCCAAAAGTTGTGCTCGAAAAGTTGTGGCGCAAATATATTTATGCATTCTTGTTTTTTATGATGCTTGCACACGTGGTTGAAGCAAAACGACAAAAAAAGACTGTATTTTTTCTTTATTTTCTTGATCTCGTTTGTAGGCTATGTATTTTCAAGTTAACATCCATAAGTTATAAACGAAACTTTCTAAATACGTTTTAAAATAGGCCTAATATTTAAAAACTAGACTACATCCACAACATATCCTAACCGTTAAAAATACACGTACAAAGTATTAGACTTCATATAGGCTTGTGTGCTTAAGTTGTAACTCCCTTTGTTTACGCAGGTAAGAACATAAAAATAATAAATAATTAAATGCGAAGAGACAATCTTCCACCATGTCGAGACAGGTGGATGACCTAAATTTATACACGTTTTCAAATTTCGTGCAGGAATTCTGTCACATCCTGCATAGTCATCTGCATAACTTGCTACGATGTGTCTACGTAATCCACAGGAGGATTTTTTTAAGACGCGAAGATTGTGTTCTTCTAAATTGCATGCAGAAGAGAAAATCTGAACAGTTTTGGGTTTGTTTTATTCGAAAAAATTATCATGCTCACATAGCATCTCTTTTTGTGTACAATCAAGATGTTAGGAAATATTGTTTTGCCATGCTAGTTCAGTTTTCATAAGAAATCAAAACATTTTTTACTTTTTTATCGGCAAAATGCAATATAGGCAATGTGGCTATTTTAACATTGGCTATTTTACTGAGACGGGACAAAAAATAGCACTTTTTGTCACGAAAACATGGGTTCAATCAAGACCCAAAGCGCTTTGGTCACTAGCGGATTTAAGACATGTTTGGCATAGGCATAACCCACAGAATTAATCGTTTTAAGTCCAGCCGTATTCTCTAAAATGTTGCGAAAGTTAACGAAATTGTTGTTGAAATTCAGTCCAGGCCACGCTTTGATTGAACTGGCTTTATTTCGTTTGGCCACAATTGAATAAATTGCGCAAGTTAAACATGCATTATAAAAAAACTTTGATTAAGCACCATCAAGAAAACATTAAGTTGGATAGAGCTCGGGAAAAAAAAAACATTGGAAGAAGCCCATCAGTTAACAGACTGCAGTTAGAAAATCTTTATTGAATTATAAAAAAATCACTGTCATTTGTCTTTTAATAATTCAGGAACATATAATGCACTGCATTTGTTTGAAAGACGAAAATATATAGGCACACATATAGACACACATATTATATAGCTTATATAGAATTATATAGACACACATACTCAAATAAAGTAAAATACTACACTTTTAAATATTCATTAATTGACTATTTTGTCCCACTCAGTCAAGCTGTAAAGATAGAATAAAATGACCTTTTCTTGATGTCATGCATTTAGGGTGAATAAAATGTATTCATAGGCTACGTTTCTACATAACAAGTAATAGCTATGTGGGTTGCTGTAATGCCATAAATGTGTGTTTGTGTGAATTTTAAAGTTGAAATACAGTGTAAAATACCAGTTACACATAACTATAGCAAAATTCCTCAAGATCCATCAATTAGTTATTGAAAAGCTTAAGTCTTGAGTAATAGTCGTGTGCTTCAAATATAGCTAATTAATTAATGACAAGCTATTTCACACAAGGCATCCACACAATATAGGTGTATATATATATATATATATATATATATATATATATATATTAAAAAAAGCTCTTATTTTCAGCCATATTGTTTCTTGTTAATAGATACAACTGTGACGCAACCACTTTTTTGTGATTTAAAAAGAAAAATGTAGCTAAGGACCTTGTATGACCTTTTCGGTTGCCTGGATAGGAAATGTTCATCTGTCAATTAATAGTACCTAGGTAAAAATCAGGGCAGCTCAAGTGTCCTGTTTTAATATTTAGAGTAGATATTACCAGTTATTAGTTAAGCACATGTATAGTAGGCCCATTTTAAAAAGAAATTACAATTACAGTGTAGTGTAGTGTAGTGTGCGTGAATTTGTTTCTCCAGTGTATTCTAAAATGTAAAAATACAAAATTTGATATTTTCTTAGTGGTGCTGGGGCATTGGATATTCAATTGCATATTTATATATATGAGATAGAGAGCATTTAGCTGTTCGTCTTGAAACAATGGAGGTTGTGTACAAAGGTTTGTTTACGGAAGGGAACACGTGTGGCTTTTTACGGGTCGCACAGTAGGTCATATGCCCTTGAAGTACACGAGTACGTGGTATCAGTCAGACATATAGGCTACCAGCTTGTTGGTGATTCAGTCGAGTTTTTATAGAACATTGAATGACAGTTTCGCTAAGGCCCACACACATAAGACGTCAGAGCACAGTGTTATCTGATCTACATACTTATTTCATAGTGCATTATAACAACTATAGGCAAAATTAAAGTATTACAAGCATGCTGGACCATATAGACTATATGCCGATTGTATTTTTTTAATTCTAATTTAAAATAGCCTACAGGGAGGCTTGATATTTTATGGTCTATGGATGGAGTTCATAGCCTGCATATATTGCACATAAATTTTATTGTATTTAGGCCTACCCAGTCTGTTCGACATATTTTGTCTTGACAGATTTAACCTGTTGAAATATAGGCCTATATAACAGGAGCTCGTACGTTTTTAGTTTCTAACGTATCTTTTTTATAGCTAGCTAAACAAGCTGTGGGGAATTCTGGACCGTCAACAGTGAGCCGCAGCCTGATTGCGTTTTCTTTCTCCTTCTTCTCCTTTTTCGTCTTAGCAATGACGGGGAAAAAGGGTTTTGCGGTTTTCTAGAGAAATAAAGCACGTCTTAAAGGGGTCGGCAGACGTGGCTTTGAACTTGGATAAGCTCCTATGACTCCTGCAGAGAGGGTAGAAATGGAGTGTTAGAAGAATAGTCGCCTACATAATGTCCGGACTGCGGGATTTTGGGCTGAGTGAGTCAGAATTCCCTAGTTTTTTTTATAGCCTATGTCTTACCGCTCCTATTATTTAGCCTACTATTCGAAACTTTGGGAAGTAAGAAGTAGAAGAAGTTCTGGTCCGTGTTGGGACAGAGCCTTAAGGGACTACATGTGTAAGTAAACTGCTTTAACTGTAACTATCCAATGAGCGTGTATGTTTACGTATTGTCGATATTGAATCGTTTTTCGTTTGTACTTTGAACACAAAAATAACACAAAAACACGACCCTATACGTAAAAGCGTATACATAAATATATATATTTACCAGACTGATTGAATTTCTCAAAATGCGTCGTTGTGATTCAATCGGGCGTTTCGAGTAATTGAGAACATATGCAAATTTTAACATGCAAGGTGTGAGATTTCATAATTAACGTTGCCACTTTGAAACTTAAAAAATACATCCACTTAAGATGCAATCGTTTAATGTGTAGACTTGTTATTCTTAAGCTATTGCGATTTTCCGCATTATTTTTTGTATGCAACAACATTAGCACATGTTCGTGACTTTATTTGGATGTAAAAAAGTTGCATCTTAACAAAATAGTGTGCATGAGTGCGAGCATATGTACGCGGACGTGTGGGCATTAAGTGGGTAAACGTATTGAGATATTTTGAAATAATAATAATAAATAGCCTACTATTCTGCTGTATGACAGGGAACGATTGATAAACTCGGCTAATAAACCATATTGATAAAAACGTATATCAATTACGGAAAATTAAATTAGCTGCTTTACCATTTTTATCCAATGATAGGAATGACAGGTAAATTAAGCACTTCTCCCATTCAGTCCGTCGTTGATAGCAGGCTCAAATAAGGGAAATGATAGATTTGATGTCCTATTTTCAGGTTGTAAACATAGGCAGCCTATACGCAGTTGCGCCGTTCGGTAAATATGTGGAAGGTCTGGCTAATTACCCTAATTAAAATTCTAGCGTGCCCGCGCTTCTAAAATGAATTATGTTCAGGCTATTTTAGAACAGCCTATCATTTAACAGATATTAGCCTACTTGAAAAACGTGATTATATGAATATCTAATATAATATTACATAGGCTATAGACAGCCGAATGCAACAGGCCATGAAAAATAGATTGTCCTTGCGATCAGAGAACATTGGTTAAATTCGGAATAACGATTATTCATTTGCATTCACCTTGAGTTCAAATGAATAGTGATTCTATCGAGATGTCCCCGAATTCTCCCGAATAGATTTTCGATAAACTAGCGTTTTTTCGTTAGTTTGTTTGTTTTCAGCTTGACCATTAGTAATTAGACTTTGAAAGTAAGTAATTAGTGGAGATAAGTGCCATGGACTCAAAAATAACAGTCTTTAAATAATCTATGAGCCTCTAAACCTCGGGCTTCTAGATATCTCAGCCCAAAGTATGTTTATTGTCTTTCTCTGGATAAGCCTTTCCGAAAAAGTGGGCGGTAATTATCGGTGGAAAATGGCGAGCAGCTATTAGTCGCGAAAGAGGTCCCTACCATTGGCTGGGTAGCTGAGATTGATGAGACGCGGTGGCCAATCAGACTCCGGCAAGTGAATGGCCGAGCCCCAGTTAAAGGGGGCGTAAAAGGAGAAATTGTCAGTCCAGTGAGAAAGAGGGACCCACCGAGATAAACACAGACAAACGAAAGAAATAAACACAACCAATCGGAACGACAATCCGAGATGCATCGAGGAACTGCAGTCTCTGAGAGGAACATCTAGTGAGATAATTATTCATTCTTAGTGCTTGTGTAAAAGCACAGGCATTCACCAATTTATCAAGGAAAAACGCAGAGGACCTTTTCCGCATCTTTTCATGGGGATTGTGTGTTACAAGTTAACTACAAGGGAAAGTATATAGCGTTCAGTAAGACAGACTGTAGGTTGTTTTTTTCTGCTAGTGGATCATCGCTTTGAACTTCGACTGATGTGGTGTTTTTCACCTTCGGAAGGCGAGACCTCCGTAGAAGGCTAGGTGTTTATATTTATTTTATTTACTTACAGTTGAAGTGACTTGCTGTCGCACATACATTTGAATCGAACAAAACCTTAAATCTGGAAAAAAAATGTTATTGGACGCTGGTCACCAGTTCCCTGGTTTAGGAGTTGGCACGTTTGCCAGGCATCATTCATCAAGCGAAATGCAAGACAGAGACTTGAGTTTAGCACAAAATAGCTTTGTCGATTCTGCACACATGGGCGCTTTTAAACTGAACCACGATCTCTCTCCTGGACAGACCTCTGCTTTCACCTCTCAGGCAGCCGGTTACCCTGCTGCAGCGCTGGGTGCGCATGCTGCTCACGTCACATCGTACGCTAGTTCGCCTTTTAACTCTACCAGGGAGTTTCTATTTCGGAGCCGCGGCTTCGGAGATTCGTCTCCGGCGAGCAGCCAACATGCTCTCTTCGGCCCCACGGCGGGGTCTCTCCATCACTCCCATACAGACGGTCAGGGCCACATATTGTTCCCGGGGATCCACGATCAGCATGGATCCCACGGCTCTCCGAATGTGCTGAACGGACAAATGCGGCTTGGACTACCGGGGGAAGTTTTTGGACGGTCGGATCAATATCACCAGGTCTCCAGTCCTAGGACCGACCCTTACTCCGCAGCCCAGCTCCATAATCAGTATGGCTCCATGAATATGAACATGGGCATGAATATGGCAGCCCATCACCACCCCGGTGCCTTCTTCCGTTACATGCGACAGCAGTGTATCAAACAGGAGCTCATATGCAAGTGGATCGACCCGGAGCAACTCAGCAACCCGAAGAAGAGTTGTAATAAAACTTTCAGCACAATGCACGAGCTGGTGACTCACGTCTCGGTGGAACACGTCGGGGGACCAGAGCAGAGCAACCACATCTGTTTCTGGGAAGAGTGTCCACGCGAGAGCAAACCTTTCAAAGCCAAATATAAATTGGTCAATCACATCCGAGTCCATACAGGAGAAAAACCCTTTCCCTGCCCATTCCCTGGATGTGGAAAAGTCTTCGCGCGATCTGAAAACTTGAAGATACACAAACGGACGCATACAGGTACTAATTGTAAAAACAAGGTTTTGATTTATTACTTGCTGATTGTTGCGTTTTGATGATAAAGACTGCGCTTGGCAATATTGACTGGTGTATTGTGACTCTTTGCAATTGATTTAGTTAAGCTTGTCGAATGTAGGCTATAATTTTGTAATGTTGGATTTGGGACATTTTAACAAAAGACGGCTTTTGTTGTTATCAAGGTCAGATTAATTAGAGTAGACTATTAACTAGAGCGACTTTGTGGGTTTTTTCCGTAGAAATTTTTTAAAATGTATCTGCTTTCTATTCAGTTGAATTGTGAACGATGAACAGACAACGCATTGTAAGGATTAATCATATAGTCTCGTCCAGAATTCGCTTAATTTTTGCAACTGTTTTTTAAATTATGTAACAGGCTCTCAAGGTTTTTATCCATAAACTTTAAAACGGGTCAAAGGCAACTTAAGGGCTCCCCGTTTTAGCAAGCAGCGTGCGCGCAGCAGTTGTAAATAAATTCGTATTTCCAATTAATAAAAACGTGCAGCGGCGTTTGCCATTGTAAATTTGCTTAATGGGAGTATTTGAACAATGAATTAATCATTATTGATGAAAATAGATTTTAAATAAGTAGGAAATGTTGACAGGAATGGATGATTTAAGGGCCTATTTCTCACGCATTTCATTGATAGTGGGCGCTAGACAGGCAATTACTAGGATTTAGCATTTTATCATTTACCCAGTGAATCTATTGTGTTTTGCCGACGTGAAATCGTCAAGGTGTTAATTGCAGTCGTATTGTTTCTTAGCAAATGGAATGACTCGTGGAGGATGTGTATGCATGTGGCACTGTAGTAGATAATAGTAAAATAGAAACGATTCAATACACTATAAGTTATTTTTTCCGGAGGTGCATTTTCAGTTAACCTCCGTATACAAATTTATCTTAAATACGAAT
Organism: Synaphobranchus kaupii; assembly: GCA_029718625.1. NCBI lineage: Eukaryota > Metazoa > Chordata > Actinopteri > Anguilliformes > Synaphobranchidae > Synaphobranchus > Synaphobranchus kaupii. Next base: position 33,395,739 of record CM056384.1, on the reverse strand, counting down.
TTATGTTGGGACAATAGCTAATGGTGCACGATAGACTAAACGTTTAATTACATTTTGCCTTCAAATTAAAGAGAAAAATAATGGATACGTTTGTGTTGACATTTGTTTGCACGAATACAATGATACATTACGGCGCTATATGTTTACTTAAAGCGTCGTCTTTCATTATAAGATGGTAAATGAACCACGTTATGTTTATGATAAACGACTTAATTTGAGATAAATAATAACGTTATGTGGTGTTTTAAGCTTTAACTCGTATTCACGTCTTTATGTGCTTTTCCTGCAGGAGAGAAACCCTTCCAGTGTGAGTTTGAAGGCTGCGACAGACGCTTTGCCAACAGCAGTGATCGTAAGAAGCACATGCACGTCCATACTTCAGACAAGCCCTATCTGTGTAAAATGTGCGACAAGTCCTACACGCACCCCAGCTCTCTAAGAAAGCACATGAAGGTAAGGGAGTTTTAAAGTTAAAAAATGCTAAACATTCTCTCTCTCTCTCTCTCTCTCTCTCTCTCTCTCTCTCTCTCTCTCTCTCTCTCTCTCTCTCTCTCTCTCTCACACACACACACACACACACACACACACACACACACACTTCTTCATGCTTTGAATAATTTGTAGCATTTTGGACTACGTATTGGTTTGGCTTAATTGCCCCAACTCAATATAGTTATCCAGAAACGGTTGTTAACTTGACTCGTGTTATTTCTAGGTGCACGAATCGTCTCCTTCGGCGTCTGACTCTTCACCCGCGGCGAGCTCCGGCTACGAGTCCTCAACGCCCCCTGGCCTGGTGTCTCCATCCACAGAGACCCCGAGCAACAACAATCTGTCGCCCGCGTCAGCGGTTCACAATAACAGCGGACACAGCAGCCTGTCGTCCAATTTCAGTGAATGGTATGTTTAGGACACAAACTTTAGACCCATTTAGGTTAATATATCATAGGACTAAAAGACTATATATATATATATATATATATATATATATAGAGGCCTATGGCTTGTACAAAGGAACTAATACATAATGGACGCTGTAATAGCTACGATTAATGTCTTCAAAGAAATTGCATTGTGAATATAATAACCGAAGAAAATTTGTTTGAGATTTATTTCACATTTTGTATATAATAACAAATAATAATGACTTGCTGTCTTTCCCATGGTTGTAATAGATTTTGTCAGTTTTAGGTGTATAGATGTTCATATGTTCATTAAATGGTAGCTGTTTCTCTAACTGGACTTTTAGTGCACACATTCTAATGAAAAAAAAAAACTTTTGTAATATGATGTTAAATATTGTGATCCAGTTAAGGCAAGTTGATTGTAACTACTATAAACAGGAAACCGTGCCAAAGTTAAGACTTAACTCAAACAGACACAATATTTGCTTGTGAATGTATATTTTCCTTCGCCGGGTTTAACTTGTGATGTTTTTGTGCTTTGCAAGTTTGAATTGTGAAATACTATTTGGAAGATTAGGGGGGAAAATAAATGTTGTGTCGTTAGATTTTCTGTAACTACACCCTTCCTTTTGTAAATATCAGCTGCCATATTTATCCATTTGTAATTAAATTATGCTATTTACTTGCTTCAGATGAAACAATATTTATAAAGAATGTTTCTTTACTATAAATATGTACAATTACGAGCTAAACACGGGGCAGTTGTTTTGTTGTGTTTTGTTCAAAGTTTAAGAGGTGTTTTCTCCATTCTTGTGATAAGTTTTAAGAATTTTAATGCATACAGAAATATAATAAAATGTGTTGCAAGTGTTTGATTAATATCTTCTTTCTGTTTGACTGGCGACGTTTTTTTAACGTGAAGCACTTATTTGCTAATACCAAGTCTTTATCATTATTAGAATGTCCTGTTCAGGCATTGCTAAATTAATGAAAAGGAGACGGCAAGCACATTACTAAATAATATCGTTGTATCTTCTCGTTAAAACCATAAAACGCCATATATAAGGACTTTTTGGTACTCTGAAAATGTTATTATCAGGCGTTCGAAAATACACCGTTGTGAACGCCTCTGTGACAAGAGAGCGTAGGCTACAAGCCGAATATCCTAAGCTTGTATACTACCTCCTGCATAAGATGGCCATACTCACTGAAAATCTTATAAATTACGTAAAAAAATAATAGCCTAATAATTAAAACTTTTGCCTAAAATTAAAATATAGGCTGACATATCTTTCGGTGCTGAACACATGAGGACATCCAATACAACAGAGAAGCCACAAACTCAACAGATAACAGCGAAAGATTTAATCAAAAAGGCCGATTTTTGCCTAATTTAAAAAGGTGATTTTTTTGCGAATGGCGATCTGCTGGTCGTCAAATATTCTACGTTGATATTTCCACGCAATTAAAACCTGTCTGGGTTCTGGGTGGAAGACTTGACCGTCTCAACGACCAATAAATAGGTTTTCACAATTTAAACCGGATATGGTGTAGACCTTCGTTAGGAGTTCGTTGTCTGAGAATGACTTATGTGTTGTGTCTTTTAAAATTAGTTATAATTACAACCAAATCCATGCATGTTCGCCTGTCGGCTATACGTTTGGTTGCGACAACAGTTCGCGGCGGACTGATCGACTCAAGACAAGTAGCCTACCCAAGACGCATAAGTAGGGTAGCCTAGTTTGTAAACGAACCTCGAATGCTCAATTCGACACGTTCAACGAAATTCTATGAAATAGAAGTGTGGGATTTTTTGTTGTTGTTAAGGATTTGTGTCCCTCCCCCATCCAGTACTAAAACAGAGGTTGAGGCTGAGAAGTCACGGACTTGAACTTGACGTAGCTTTGATGGCGAGGAGGCATAACATATAGCGTGGCACATAAAGAGGTTGGATAGGCTATATATGAGGTCAGTCATTTTATTGATCCATTTGTCACTTGTCGGAAATGTCCCATTGTTAGGCATGCTTCATTTACATATTTAATGTTTTTTTAAATTTTATTTATAAAGGTTTTATGTACGCCTACATGCATGCATGGGCGAGTTTGAGAGAATATATATCTATAATTGAAAAACGTGGACTGTAAAGACCCCCCATATGAATACAGCTGACACCTCTTTTCAAATTTCTAATCAAATTTCTACTCAATCACTATTACTTGCATAAGTCAGCTATTCGATTGCGTCTAAAGACACAAGAAATAGTCATTCTTTAGCCCTGAAACACGTTTTTTTAATATGGGGAAACATTTGTTTGGAATTTTCACGCGTAGCTACATTTTGTAAGATATACTTGGCCTAATCATCTTCACATAGCCTATTGTGTGGATGTGGGCTACGTTTGCCCTAAATCACGAATGATGAATTAAAAACGAACAAAACTTTGCTCGACCAAACAAACAACCCTGAACGCTTAATCGTTAATTTAACAGTAGGCCTATGTCAAAGTCAAATGACATGAACGGAGTGAATAGCTCATTGTAGTAGCCTACCAGGAATAGCGTAGAGTTCTCCCTTGTTAGGCTACTAACGTGTATGTAATGAGCCTTGGTAGCCTAAGTTGAAGAGCACACGAGCATGGCGTGCAGCGCACGAAGACGCTGTGAACCCTGCAGAACTCGGAATAGTCTTCTCATAAACACCAATTGTAACGGAAACCTGCGTATCTTGTTAACGCCGGTGTTATTTTGAGCTACTCGCACCAACTTGCAGACACACCAAAGCTGTAACATGCTGGCTTGTATTGGCATTGTATTGTGCTATATACAGTAGCCTAGCCTATGCGGGTTTTGTGTGTATAGCCTACATATTCATATATAAAGATATTGGCAGAATGGTTTTGCTGCGGGAGTCACTCAGTGTCTCAGTTTGACCCGTTAGGTTGAAAATTACGTGATATGTAAGAAGAGAGTGGAAAGGTCAACCACACGCAGGGCGTCGATGCAGTTTCGCTCTCAGCACATGCTGCTATGATATTGACCCATCGGGAAAGCAACGAAAAAAGAGAAAGGAAACGGAAAAAAGGCCAAACTTTTTTTGGTAAATTACTATTACGGTTGGTTGTATATAGGCCCAATCGAATTTTAGGTTTTTGTAGATTTTGTAGATTTTCTGAAACAAAACAAGTGCGGACTCGTCAAAAGTAGGCTATACTTTTCGTGTAGCTAGGCTTATATTGTGTATTTATTAGAGACGTTTAAATAGATCAGACAAAGTTAATGCATATTTAAAACTGCCATTTACATGGGATGCTTCTGATTGTCTTTCAGTGTCGGCTACTCGCAATTATAATGAAAATAACAAAGCGATAAATAGGCTGCAAAAATCATAAACGTTTTAATTGGTTTGTTTGGTGTATAGCCTATAACTTGAAAGACCAGTAAAACCTTTCAAGCACAATCTTGTTCTTTAACATGTTTTTTAAAGTTTTGTTTCACTTGACCTACTGGCGAACTGCGTTAACAAAATTTATAGTGACATGTTAGCCACTTGTGCTCCAATACGCATCTGAGAATGCAGTTTGGTCCACTTAATAATGCCCTCTCGTTACTCCTTTCGATACTTATCTCTGATCATCGTATTGAGTATTTTCTGACGTTAACATTGATGATTCGTTTTACAATATCAAGACGTTAATAACATAAGTCGGTAGGCCGACACCTTGGGTGTGTATCATGATTGCCTATACGAGTAAGTTTGTTGATTTCCTGTACGAGTAAGTTGAAGATTTATGGTAATACAGATTCCATTGAAACTCAGACTCTATTTCCGTTGATGCAGCAACATGTCATGGTGCGACTCTCCGCAGCACACAATGTTTGACGCTCTCTGAGTCACCCGTTTAAGAAATATAAATGGTTTAAAATTATTAATTTTGTTTTATTTGTCAGAAGGGTAAATTTTTCAAATGTTATTATTATTATTATTATTATTATTATTATTATTATTATTCTTGGTGAATTGATGGATAAAATGTGTCCCGAAAAATAGTCCAGTGCTTTTCAGTATAGGCTTAGTTAACCATACAAATTTGTGGATTTCGCAATCATTACCGCTCCTGCTTCTTTTCATTGTGATAGAGGAATGAAGTATTCTAACTAGAAGCTACAGCTAGTTGACGAAATTCAGCGGTTGTTAGCAGTTCTGCAATTGCACGACTGTTAACAACCACACGCTGAATGTCTTCGACTACCTCTCATTCTACCTTGTTTTAAACATAGAATTCATTAGTCAGATAAAATATAAGTGGATCTAATTTAATTACATTGCATATGTTTTCATTATTAACTGCTTAACTGATAGATAGATAGATAGATAGATAGATAGATAGATAGATAGATAGATAGATAGATAGATAGATAGACGTGATTATATCGAATCCGAAATGTATCGAACGTTATCATTCCTGACGTTCGATACATTTCGGATCGACCCCCCCTCAGAAGACGGCAATGCCCGAGTTTTTCTTATTAACAGATGACTTGCCACCTGTAGAAGCATTTCCATTGTTTGAATAAGGAAGGTCATTATTATTAAATCATTATGACATTGTGTAATGTAGTCTATGCTTCTATCCCCTTGATTATTCTTCTGTGATATAGCCTAAATAAACATAAAACGTATTTATCCACTCTCTACTACTACAGTAGTAAAAACTATGCTTTATATCCTTGGTTACCGGGATATCTAAATTTAAATGAAATAGTGGGATATATTTCCCACTATTTCCCACAGTTCAATGTATTTACTCAATTAAATGTTATGTTGTTGATTAAACAAAGTCTTTAAGTTGAATCATTCTATAAATGGACAATTCTACTGTTGGCTTTCAGTTCATTGAAACTTTCTAACCATTGTAGAACTTCTTAGCACCCCCCTCCCCCAGCGAACATGCACTTTTTAAAAAATTTAATCTTGTTTCGTTTCCAGGTACCACAAATGTTGGCAGCCCAATAATTCAATGTACTATTGCTTGATTTATAATTTTATTTTTACGTTTTTAAATCCAACGATTTTTAATTTTATTTTTACGTTTTTAAATCCAACGTCTCCCCTCGCTCGACCCCATCCGCCTGACGCACACGTTTTTTCAAACAAAAGTTCACATATAATCAAGTATCGTTGCTACATTTCTTGCTCTTATGCTTGTATTGAAGTTATTTGTTCACATAGGCTACTTCCATTTGAAGAAATTGCTTTAATTACGCAAAGATGCGCCAGTCAGCTAACCTACAATAACCCAGGTGACCGCAAAAGTACGATTATGATGATTATAATTATTATTAGTATTATTAATTGACAAATCTAGCAGGTTATAGAGTTGCATAGAGTTTTGTTTTCTACATCTTTCTGTGTAAAGTAGTTTTTTTTTTTGGGGGGGGGGTCATCAAAGCCTATCATGTACAGTATTTTATGGGTCATACTCTAGTGTTCATTTCGTTGCTTGACGGAAGTTGGTGATATTGTTTCCTTTAATCTTTTATTGAATATGAAGTCACTGTTCACAAACCCGTCTCGTTGCTATGTTGTCAAAACGTCTCTTGTGTGGTGCATTTCATAAAAAGCCTAATCTTTCTTTGACGAGAAGTCGAGCGATGATTTATTGGAGTAGGCTACTGTACTGTATAGACTGCTTGTCAGAAGTAGGCTAATTCCATATCTCAGTCTGACGACACAAATCACAAATTGCTCTGAAAATTATGCTTTTGTCGAGGAAGGTCTCCGTAGCTTTAGAAATGGAAGCAATTCTAAAATTTAGAAAACATTACGGAACTTCTAGTCAGGATACAACAATAAAGATAAGAGTGCCAATCAGAGTGGCAGTCTCACTCTGTGTGGGAAAATAATGACAAGTTCATGCCATAATTCATCCAAATCCATTTTAAATGAATGTCTGGTTCAATTTCTGATTTCTGACATGCTTACATACCAGATTAAAAATAAATTCGTTTAGATAGTTTGGCGACTAATTTGGATAAGTTTATTTTCAGTAAATATTTGATCCTTTTTTTCCTGTTTATGCAAGCCTCTTGATTTTATACATGTACTGCATATATGCAATTTATGGACGTTGAAACATTTCGTCTATTTTACATCAATACATAAAAAGAAAATGGATTGCATTTTCAACTTGCAATTTGTTACATATACGTACTTGTTAGTCAAATATGTCAACTGCCTTTCGAAATTGCCATGTAGCCTATAATATTATAACACTGTCTTGCTTGCAATCGTCTGCTATCTTATGATAGGTCTATCTTCTGAGTATTAGTCCGCACACCTTTCTATCTGAATCATTGTGCATATGCAATTGTCTACCTTTTTTCCAACGGAAATCCTGCCACAAGTCAAAAATGTAGTTAATTCACGTTACACCGCAATTATGTATCATTGGATAATACCCAACTGTAGCCTAAATGATTTTGGTGCATTCAATAGAATTGAAAATATATTAATTTGTACAATACTCAAATTTTTATCTCAATATCCATGTAGGCTATTTATATATCCTTTTAAAAATATATTAACGAAGATAGGATAGGACTTAGAACGATCGCATTTTAATTATTTTTGATGTGCAACTGCACGTGCTACGTATGCCCCTATGCCAAACGTCTCACCTCACCTGAGAGGAGACTACTACTTCAGCTGGAAGCTGTAGGCTACAGGTAACCGCAAGTAGACTACTGGCACGTCAACATCCTTTTCACGTAGATAAGACCATTTCCTTATCTTAAATTAGATCTTTTTTTAAGGATTCCCTAATGCCAAGAAACAAGGGCGCCCCCAAATCCACTCTGATATATCCATGGTTTGGATACTGTAACATCACAAACCGGTAGCAACATGTAACTAATAATATTGATATTGCTTGATTGTTGCACACTGGCAGGTGCTTTGATTGTAGTTTTGTGGTTAATATTGAAACGCATCGAATGTCTCGCAAGCTGCACATCGTTTTTGGTTAATCACGACGACGCAGACTGCTGGGGTCATAATATGCGGCTGTGTCAAAGTTGAAGGAAAACGCGCAGTGCGAAGAAACGAATAGCTACCACAATGCAGAGAGAGCTAAATATGATTAAACGATAGGTTCTAGAAATATTCATTTTATGAATTAAAATGAACATTTCTCGAACCTATCGATTTCAAATAGGTGAATAATTCGTCAGGAAATCGTGGTTACTAATTTCATGTCTCAGTAGCCTATTTTAAATATATAGGCTTTATGTTGTGACGCAGCAGTCATTTACGCTATACTATACACCGTAGCCTATGGACATTATTCTATTTCCCTTTACCTAATTTAGGGACCTATTTCTAGCCTGACCTTTCACATCATTGCTAGCATATACGGGGCGAAGTGCAATAACTTACATTCATTATTGTTGACCCCTTTTAAATTTCAGAGGGATAGGAACATTACAACCCACCAAAACAGGTGCATTGTGGAAGATCCACTGGAAGTACCTGGAAGGCTGCCTGCCTGACACTTTCATCGAATGCGGACGATTCAGAGACGTGTAGGCCTACGTTACATATAGGCCTAGTCCAATTTTGAAATGTTTCGGCCTTTCTCTGTGTCAAGGCGAAGACCGAAGTTCTAGAAAACACATACCAGCATTGCTTGAATCAACCATTTGAATAGGATTTAGATTTTGTTCTCAAATCAGCTCTAGCAGGGTCAGTGATTCACATGGTGCGTTCATATACTCACGTATATGGCGTGTTAAAGCTCACACAGTAGGCTATTTTACATTTGGAAATGGCTGTAGGCTACAATATCAGTTTATAAGCGGGTGTTCCCTGTCCGGTAAATTTGGTTAGGCAGTAGCTGTGTGCTATGGCATTGGTCAACATGCATGATATTCTTTGGCTGATATCAATATTTGACTGGCCACATCGGCCGATGTTTTATATTACAGCAAAATGCAAACTATATCAAACAATATCACATTAATGGGAGAAGTAAACAATAAATTATGAAGAAAAGATGTAACAAATTGTATTTGTGTAACAAAATATTTCAACCTGCTTACTTTATTATTTTGCCAAGAATATAGCTCTGTATAGCTTTGCCTGCTAGTTTGGCTGGAAAAATGGTAAATTAAAAATAAATAATAAATGAGAGGTTCAGGTGCCTCTGATTAGGTAACTGTTTGAGTATGACATTTCCACTTAATTTACAGCACCCGTTGCACATCAAATGCGTCGTCTCTGACGCGCGCCTACGTTGCGGCATATCGCCCACCATCAGTCATAATCGGCCCATACCAAGAAGTTTAAAGTTATTATCGATCGATATTGATATGACCTCAGACCCCGGTATTATCGCGCATCCCCAATTGCAGCAAGGAACACCTCCAGCCAAACTGACTGTGCATAAACTGATATCATGATAATAACAAGACAAGGAATTAAATGTGTCTGCGCGCGTTTATTTTTGCTGTTATTTATTACTGTATTAAACTATGAAATTAACAAAATATACGACGATTAGGGGAACGAGAAGCAGCTACATTTCTACCGTATATGAGCACTGATATAAAAGTGGGAGCAAAATAAATTAAAGATGTGTGCCAACTATGAGTTGCACAGAAACTATCGGCCTTGGTGTGGCCACAGGGTATAGGCTACAATGCAAGATGTGCTACATACTAAATATAGATTTTGACACAACTATCACACTTTAGCTTGATACTTTTCTAAGTTCAGTTATATAGATATTGGCGCCAGTTTTCACGTAATCATTTTAAAAGTGGTCAATATTGTCAGTAATGGACCCATACAGTATTCCGGAACTGTCAGCATGCAACATGCTGTTCCTGTCATCCAGAGAACATGTGAGAAATGCCATGCCTGCGTCTGGCCAGTCAAGACTCACTAATACCTGTCATAACAAATCCTTACTCATGAGGAACATTTGTTCATTTTTGAACTGTAAAATAAAAACATGAAATGATTCTGTAACTGCCATTCTTTGAAATATTTTTACTTTAAGGCACTGAAGGCTACTATGTTGCAGTGGTTTAGTTTAATTTGTTTAACAGTTTTGGTCGATTGTTTTAGACCTGTTGCCTTTTTTTTAACGTTGCTCTTTTTGTACACTTTTTGAAATGGCGAATGCCTCGTGTTCTTTGTGATTCTGTGGTGTGTAAATAAAGTTTATAATTACTTCATAAAACGTTTTCATGTTGTCATTTTGTGTTTTGAAATGCACATAACTTCTAATAATCATGGGAATATCAGCTCCAAAGCTGTGCTGGTTGACAGTGGCATCCATAAGTCAACCATTAAAGATGTGTATTTTGAATTAATATATGATGATATATGACACATCCATTTGTGCATCAGAATTTGCTGTTCCATTTACTGAAGGACAATTGCTTTCAATGTAAGAGATAAAATGATGTCAGCAGAATTAAATAATGTCAATGAAGTAATGTATATAACTGTGATAACAATCCCCAGTCTCTCCTTCCTTGCTGCTCAGATTTGTAGACACGAGGCATGTTTGTTGTTAGACTCGGTTTGTAAAAAAATGTCTAACAGAAACTGTTCATTCATGTCTATGTTGCAAACATTTGCAACAACCTGGTATTATTCACATCATTCAGTGTAATGTGTTTTATGCCCGGATACTTCATGTAATGGCTTAGTTTTAATGTGAATGAAAGACTTAAAATACTCTAATTATTATAATGATTACCATCTGAGGGACTTTGACCAAAACTACACGATGGTTATTGAATTTCAACATGGCCTCCACAGTTATTCTACAGTCTTTAATAAAATACCATGCCTCATTTCCATTTGATTGTTTCTCTACCTATCTCTACCTCAACATGGTCACCAACAGAAAGAGCATTTTCACTCTTCAACTTTACCTTATTTTTCTTTAGTAGTGTAATTCAATATTAAATAAGCCGTTGTCCTTAACATTGACTTACAAGTAAAAGCAATAATTGCACTTTTTGTTTGCAAATTCAGTTTGGAAAGTTAGTTTTAATGATTGCTGCACTTGCCAAACTACCGTTCTGAAGAAAAAATAAAACTTTATTTTCACTGTTAAAAGACAAATGTTGGTTGAATCCCAGCCTTTGAGCAACTTTTGCTATTTTAGTTTGTTTATTGTCTAATAAATCAGGTTGTTAAGTAGCAATATAAATATCAATAAAAAATAAAATGACTGCACGTTTTGTAAATTTGGAAGATCGCAAAATTTCTGATGTGTAGGTATTGAAAAAGAATGATGTGGCTATAATTAGAGAATATGTTGTCTCAGCACCTAGCAAATATACTTATACTTTAATTTGCTTAGTTTAATTACCTGAATAATGACTGTTTTCAGTATTTGCCATAAACAATGAATATGAATCTCATACCTGATTAATCTCATACATTATTAAACACACAGATACTACTACAAAAACACACAATTCAATAGAATCCAAAATACAATAACAAACGTGGATAATGGACAGTGGATGCAGTCAATGACCTATCAGACATGAGTAAAAATACAATAGAAAAGGCCCTGCTCTATGCTGACAGAATAGAATGACAGAATACAGAGTTAACCTGTTTTTTTTTTTTTTCAGGCAGTGCTGGGTTTTGATCGGAAAAGATAATGAGATGCATTCTACCATTTGAATGGTCCTGTACCATTACCTTAACTGAATGTGAACCAATAGATATGAGATGTGTGACTCTGATTGCCTCCAGGGACATGTTTAACAACTTTATTCTAGAAAACGACAATACACAACTCGAGAATAATTGCTTTGAATCACCCTCTTCTGAAAAAAGGGACAGATCCATTAAAAATACAAAAATCATGCCTGCCTCTTGCATCATCAAATGAACATTGGAGATTAATGGTGGCAGTGTAGCGTATAGTGAGGGAAATAGGTTTGCAACTCCAAGGTTGTAAGTTTGATTCCCAGGTGGGGTATTGCCATTGTATTCTTCGGCGAGGTACACAACCTGAATTGCTTCAGTAAATATCCAGCTGTATAAATGGATGGTATGTAAAAAAAGAATGTAAGCTGTGTGAGTCTCTCAGGATGAAAGCGTCTTCTAAAACGCTGTCCAGGTCTAAATGCAACACAGGCTTTGTGATTCCAACTCTTGAAATAAGTGAATCAAACCTTGTAAGTAGTAAGTGCCCAATTCAAAATGAATCAGAATTTTTACAAGGCTTTGATTAGCTGATTATGGGGTACTTTTCAAAACAAGTCTTTAAGGGCCATCCAGAACGAGCTCCTGGACACTGGATTCAGTTATGAAGCCTTTTCACACTCCTGTGCTGATTACTTTGGCTCATCTTGATGTATTACAAATTATGCATATAATGGATGGCTGTATCACCACCATTCTCTCATCAGAAAACTTAAATCAATTCTTATCTACAGAATATTACCTTGTAAAACTGGTTGAGAGGAGCATCATATTTTAATGCTGGCCAATCATCCGATAAAGATAAACAACTGAGTTTGAAAAAAAACTGGCACGAAGACCTGTGTTTCATAACTGCGCTGCGCCATGAAATCACATTATTTGAACAAGCACTCACTCCACATTCTGGTGCCGGTTTACATTATGCAAGTCGCACAAAGGCGGTAATTATCATTTTAAAGTCACGTTTGTGATAAAAATTTAAGTCAATGGAAACTTACCTATTGTATAAATAAAATAACTAGCTTCTTCAGCTGTTCAGTCAAGCTAGTATACTGTCATTGCGAATGCTATTACATATTAAGAGGAGAAACGCATCTTCTACATGGAGCAATATGTCTTCTGATCAGATATGTTTTGTCATTTGTCTTCATGTGACCTTCTTGGTCAAATTAAGTGAACTTCTGTACTGGATAGTGGATTTTTAATAATTAGACAGCTGAAGGGGCGACAGTGTATAGTGGGTAGGGAACCGGGCTTAAAGCCTAAAGGTTACAGGCCTGATTCCCAGGTCGAGCACTTTAATCACCTTCAGCAAGGTCCAGCTGTATTAAAGAATGCTGTAAAATTGTTGTGTAGGTCCCTCTGGATAAGAGTGTCTGCTAAATGGCAGTAATGTAATATAAAAGGGACATCATTGGAAATCCAGTAAGCAATTCAAATCCTATTGGCAACAAATAATGTGTCAATTCCAACAATGAGTCAGTGGTTTCACATATCATGCACTGTCTTAACAAGTGTTTCAGTCTTGTAATGAGACTTAAAATCTTATTTATTTCTCTCAAGTAGAAAATATTAGCTTGTTTTAAGTTACTTTTTGCTTCACAAGTGAAATTGTCTTACCCCTTTAGCAAATCTTGAAATGGGTCATACTGGCTCACCTCATTGGCAATGTTTTTGTCTTATTTAGCAAAAGAAGTAAATAGAAATAAGATTTTAAATCTAAATATAAGACAAAAGTGCTTGTTAACATTGACTTATTTTTTGGTTTTTGCAGTGTGGTACACCCCTTTGCACAGTGTTCCTGTCACCAGGCTGGCATGCGTCTAGAAGTGAATTGCCTTTCCCTGAAGATCTTCCAAACAAGCAAAAAATTAGAATATCATGGAAAAGTTTTTTTTTTTTCCATAATTCCATTCAAAAAGTGAAACTTTCATAGATTATAGATTCATTACACACAAAGTGAAATATTTCTAGCCTTTATTTGTTTCATTTTTCATAATTTTGGCTTACAGCTCCAGAAAACCCTGGTTATGCCGGTTTTCTGGTGTCGAAAATCAGCATTTACTTCAGTTATTTCAGAGAATGAGTGGAGTGGCTTGACTCGAGGAATCCGACAGTTGTAGCCCATGTCCCGGATATGTCTGTACGTGGTGGTTTTTGAAGCACTGACTCCAGCCTCAGTCCACTCCCTCTGTATCTCCGCCAAATTTTGGGATCGTCTTTGCTTGACAATCCGCTGAAGCCTACGGTCATCTCTTTAGCTTGTGCACCTTCTCCTGCCACATTTTTCCCTTCCACTAAACTTTCTATTGATATGCTTGGACACTGCACTCTGTGAACAGCCAGCCTCCTTAGCGATGACCTTTTGTGGCTTACCCATCTTCTGGAGGGTGTCAATGATGGTCTTCTGGCCAATTGTCAAGTCTGCAGTCTTCTCCATACTGAATCAAACTGAGATAAACTTTGCAGGTGTTTTGAGTAAATTAGATGATAGTGTGACACTCAGTCTAAAACATTCATTCTCTGAAATAACTGAAGTAAATGCTGATTTTCGACACACTATTCTAATTTCTTGAAATACTGTTTTGGGGGTTTTCTGGAGCTGTAAGCCAAAATTATGAAAAATGAAACAAATAAAGGCTAGAAATATTTCACTTTGTGTGTAATGAATCTATAATCTATGAAAGTTTCACTTTTTGAATGGAATTATGGAAAAAAAAAAAACTTTTCCATGATATTCTAATTTTTTGGAAAGGATCTGTACACTCAGATATTTCACATTGGGTTAAAGTGTGTCATGTCAAGGGCTATCTGTTAGTATGTACCTAACTTGGAGACATTGGCTTTGTGCTGTGAATTATTTTAATGGACTACATATGCTGCATTCTGTTAAAACTGGGAGAACATTAGAAATGCCCTGGGATGATAAGGCCTCAATTATCTTTGAAATTAATTCTTAAATATCAGAACAGATGTGTGTGGGATTGTTCATTCTCATTGATCTCATTGTAATAGTCTCAATTTAAAATCACTTGCCATAAAATGCTTAACACACAGCAGCATTTGTTTGTACAGATTATGTATTTTCCCATCTAGATTTTAATTGTACTCTATTGGAGGGGATTTGGGGTTATGGTATTTATTTTGCTGTTCGATGTCAGTTTTGAATGTCTTTCTTATTTTATTTGACTGTTGATTACGCTCTTCTTATTGCAGTTCAGAATTTCCAGCCTTTCCAGTGCTGTTGGTGAAATTCAGTGTGTGCACGTTGAACTCCTACCCTGGCTTTACACCTTAAGTCACGTGGTTCAGCAAGCGATGGCGATCGCTCTTGTGAGCACCTGTCAGTTGTTAACAAACGGTTCAGTCGTGGCCTTTGCAAGCAGTGAAGGACTTTCAACAGCCCAAGCGAAGTAGCCATTTTGAAAAGCTGTTTTGTGTGAGTTGTTAGTGTTTCCTGAGCTACTTGGGTAGAAAGCAGTGGGTGCTGCGAAACACAAGGGATACAGTGCAAAAAGAAAATCAGAACTAAGCTGCAAATGCCCACTTACTGAAGTGGAAGATGTGGAATTTATTGAGCTGTGGCGAGAGCATGTGGCTTTTTTAAAAATCCATCTGCAAATGGCTCCAACGTACAAATTCTGGAAGGACAATTAGGTGGAAAGGAACAGTCACGCAGCTTGATGGAAACAGTCGATGACTTTGTGCGTCCTCCAGTTATGGTGTTTTATAACCTCCCAGGGCAGCGTCACTGACAAATGGGCGGCACCATATGGCTCGAAAATTGTTGCCGAGCCCCGAGGTGGTGACACATCCTCGGATTCCCTGATTTCAGAACTTGTGTGGTGTGTCAGCACTGGCAGTAGTTCACTTATGACATGTAATGTAACGTGTGTACTAGGCTTTAGGCTATCTATTTGCATATTATTGTTATGAAATTATCTTATTATCATGGTTTATGTTGAATGAAGGAGCAGCGACTCTGCATTAATACATTGTTTAGTAATAATATACATTACAGCTAGGTAGTAAGTATTGGACATGCTTTCAGTATTCTGTATTTAACAAAAGAACACTTTTATTTTTCTTCTTTAAATACTTTTTTTTTTTTACAACTTTTTAAGTTGTAAATGATTTTCAAATGTATTTGGCTTTCCCTAATTAGACCAGCTGGAACAATTCCATGAGGTCATGACAGATTAAGTGACAGTATTAATGAAAGGAGGCTGCAGGACTCCACCAAGACAAGGTCAATAAACACACAGCTCATGGTTGGTTGATTAAGATATTGCTTGTGTGAATTTAATAGTGTATAGTTTTCATATAATGTGATTTCTTCTAACAACTGATTTATGAAAACTGAAATTCATCAGGGATCATAGTTTGAGTCTCCTCAACCCAGCAGCTCACTCTATAGAAGTCCCAACTACCACCACCACAAGAGGACTGAATCCGGATATATTTCTACTGGAAGAAGAACATATCAGATAGAGACTATTACAATGACGAGAGAACTTCAACAGGAAGAAAAACATATTAGGTATTCAACAAATACCTTGAAATCACACTGACTATTGTGTAAACACTGACTCCGACCAACCTCATAATTGTGGTTCCCTTTAAAAAAAGGAAGTAATCAGGTGATGTTTAAGTACAGATAGTGGACATTAAGTAGGGATTGGAATTGACTTTGCCTTCTAAGGGGATGAGTTCACCTAAAGAATATAAGGATACATTACATGCAAATGTATCTCACACCCTTACAGAACCATTCTTACCTGTTGGTTCTAGCACTGAGGCCTGTAGTACGTCCCGTACGTTTGTTGAGAACGTGGTAAAAACTGATTCATTTGACCATCTCACATTCCTCCACTCCGTTCTAGTCCACTGTTCTCTTTGCACCACTGTACTTGCATTGCCAGGTGTAATGAGCGGATTGTGCACTGAAACCTGACTATGGTATCTTCCTGTGTAGTTTGAATGTTCTTGATGAAACTGCCTGCTCACACCCTAGACTCAATTTGTAGTCAATTGATTTAGAGTTTCTGGCCTTTTTAGCCTTGTACTTCAAACTAATACACAGACATCTTGATCCAAAATGATGTGGTTCTGACAGTTGCCCTTTGATGATGATGTCTTTCCCTCAAGTTCCATGCTGACATCACCATAGACACTGTTCCATCAGCAGATTGAGCTGTCTTCCTCGCCGAAACCCCCGCCAAACTTTGCCCTAACAATCACCTCTCTTTCACTGAGCTCTCACCTTTTAGCCATGCTAATCATAATTATAGGCAACCCAAAGCCTGCCTGACATTTCTGTACATTGTCCTGAGCATGCTGGGATGTCAGTTGCATAATTAATTCAGGAACATTTGCCGTATGGAAACATTTGCTTTGTGCATTGTGTCCGTCCATTACCAAATGTGCTTACACCTTTATGGCCAGTGCTTTTATATCTTTGTTGTTTTTTAGTTTTTGCACAAAAAGGCAAACAAATAATACAAAATGCCTGTGAAACGTAACTACAGAATATACAGCCAACAAGGCACACCTCCCATGTGCAGGTACCTGTTGCAACAAGGTCTCATAAACAATGATCAGAACTAAGTCTTAACAGAGAAGTCTTAACAGACGTCTTAACCATCTTACATGAGTATAAATGGTTTTAAGGTACAAAGTCTCTTTTATGCTCATTCATCTTTTTGATATTTGTTGCTCTTTGATGTATTGTTTAAAATTGGCTTGAATACCGGCATAACCTTAAATATCAATAACACGTCGTAATATCTGCTTCGGGAATTTACACCGAAATTAAAGTGGTTCTGTAAATGCAGGCAGTAAAGGAAAACATCAATCCATGATGGACATTAATTACAAACCTTTTCTTCCAACAGAATGAATCAATAAACGCGGAATTTAACGTGAAGATAATTCACTGACAGGTCCTTTGTTGTGCTGAAAGGGTTTCCGCTTTCTGAAGCCACCGTGAATCACTGGAGACTGCCTTCAGACTTATGTCTTCTGTTTCGGGTTCTCTCTTCGTCACATTGTGTTTTATCATAATGCTCTGCTGTTAGATTGTTATTATGGATATGAATATTAATTGAAACTACTTGTACAGGAGGTGAAATTGACAGTGCCACACCAAGAACATCCCTTTAAAGAGCACTGTGACTGGAAGGCTGAAGTCGCAGTCAAAATGTGAACTGAAATAAATGATCAACCATGTTTTCCTTCAGCCTCAAATTTGTCTTCTTGCTACACCCTTAGTGTGACTAGCGCTTCTGCTGTAAAGCCTTAATTCATAACAGAATACAAAAAAAATATGTAATAATCTGCAACAAACTTAAGGATTTCCCCTTTTTAGTGGTGGGACATTATTTATTTATCTATTTTAATATAATTTATTCTGGTAAGAATTTTTTCTGTTCATGGATTTGACTGCATTTATTATAGAACAGCTGCAACAGAAGATCTTTCCCTGTCAGTAGGTCAACTAGAGAATTATCCAAATCCAAAGATCAAGAAATACTGTTGACTGGAGAGATTTGTCCTTTGACCTCTTAACCAAGAGTTTAATGATAAGGATTCCAGTCCAGCCCAATTTTATTTGTTCTGACTTTATGTAAAAAAAATACATGAGTTGGTGGTGTTCTTAATTTTAGTTTTTTTATTATTATTATTAATTTCAGTGACTAGGCTACAGAGCCAATTTTCTGTTTGAAATAAAATTAGACCTAGCATTTTTAAAACAATATTAAGAACAAAAAGCATTATTATTATTGAGTCTGTGTCATCTTGTGAAATTTACTCCATCAGTCACTGCTAACAAAGAATTTTAAAAATCAAGCACCTAGAAGCAGAGTCCACAGAGAAAATACTAATTTCACTGTTGCTTCATAGCCTACATCAAATATCTGGTAAGAAAATCAATTTGATCCATATTGCTATTGATTATCTGTTAATTACAATTGTAGGTTGTGCACGAAGTAACATAATCTATATAAAGAATTTTACACACGTCATTCATCTTTAAAATGAATTTCATCCTTCTCATTGGTATCTTGCGACTCGGCTGCCCCGACTCCCTGGACTGTTTTAAATTCCAAGTAGCTTCCATATCATTTAGTGTCCGTCCTCAATTTTTTTTATGCACTGTCTCTTTAAATAATTTGGTAAACGTGACTGGCGTAGGAGTCAGAGTCGCGTGTGATTGGATGAAAGGAGCGACTCCCCCAGGTTGAAAGGTTAACTTTCATTAATTTGCAACGCGCAGCTCTGAGCTTTCAGCTGGCAGCTATGGCGGCTTACAGAGTCACTCCAGCTCTGCACAGAGCTTTGCATGCATTCAAGGTGAGCGGCGATTAATACAAAGTCTGCCTTGTCTTGGTGTTCGGCCTGTGGTGCGAAAGGTGTGATCAGAGCAACCATTTTGCACGCTGCTCTATCGCACACGGCCGATTTTAAAAATAATGAAAAGGCAGGAGGGAATAGTTTGCTTGCTGACAAGTTGCTTCTGTCTTTGTGACCCGCTTGTGAAAGCCGATTGCCCACCTAGCGCGAAAAAAAAAAAATACTGTCGACTGTCATAATAAATAAGTTTGCAATGCATTTAGGTAAGACGTGCAAAGTATGCGATTCAGGCCAAACAAGCTGTGCCAATGTCAAGGGTAGCTAGCTAACTAGCATGTTAGAGCTAGCCATTCTGCCACACACACTAGCTAACGCTAGCAAACTGGCAGTATCATGTATGAGAAGCGAGCTACATGTGAGTTACCCAGCAGGACTTTGCAGCAGTAACGTTAGGAGCATTGGACTGTTTGTTACTAACACTAACGTTGGATTAACGTTAGTGTCCATTATCAAGTGTATCAAGTCGAGTCACCTGGCAGTCCTTGGCTAACGTTATCTGTTGTACGTTAAAGTTAAAGTTGCAGCTTCGATTGATGAACTAATGTTAACTAACAACACGTTCTCCGTTTTTATATGTGGCTAGTGGTTTTACTTAAATGTGTCTGTAGCGGACCGTTTCTGCAAAGCACTGACAACCACTGCCCCACTGGGACGCCACTCGTACGGTTTAATAAGCATCTATCTAACATTAGCTGTAAATACACATGACACTTTTAAAAGAACTGGTCCAAACGTGGCCGGCTGAATTTCCTCGTGGAAATGCGCCGGTGTGGATACATTATCCACTTATTGTCCACGTTTAACGTTGTTTCCCTTATTTCTTGTACATGTATGGTCACTGCACCGGTCCTACATTCTCATCTGGTCCACAGCGCGCACACTAGGTTTGAATCTGAACTGTACTTTCCTCAAGCGTGACCCTGTGAACTGTTTATGTGGAAGTATGGGTTACAGTTTACCTTCCTGTGGTTTAGATCTTAATGGCTTTAATGTCCCGGGGACTGCTGTTCTCACACATGAATGTACTTCTGTGAAGGGGGGTGTGGGCCAAAACTCTAGGAAAACTGGCGCTGCCACTTCCCTTTCGGGACAGACGTGACGGGACACCACAAATGACTCCGTCAACAAATGCACCCTCTCACTCTTTGCCTTGCCCGGTATTGCACATATTTATAAGGTGTGAAAACCGAAGCAAGGCAGACTAAACTCCAACAAACTGCTTGGTGGTGGCCTGTAATTCTGTTTTGCCAGGTGGCAAGGTACTGTTCAGACCTCACAGGTGTGTGTCAAAGTGACTGCACATATGTAAGGGAAGAATGCTAACCAACCTAAACGTTCAACCGCTGCTCCTGTGTGGACTGGCTGTTTGCAGGTTGGGCTGCAGTACAGAAAAATGGGGATGTTTGCATTTCAGATTTTGTGGTGAGATTTTAGCCATTGTATCATTTGCCATTTCACTCTTTTAAAATGGTAATGTCTCCCTCTCTCCCTCTCTCCCTGCCTCCCTCCCACACTCTCCCACTCTCTCCCTTTCAGCATGACTCATACAGGTCAAGACTCTGTGTCACAGCATCTCATGCTCAATACTCAACTGTTTATGACTCCAATGAAAAGGTACGTTGAGGGCTTTGATCATTTTTTGGAAAATCATCTGCCTGTGAATCAGACGGCTTATCAAAGCAACCTGCGTTTTCCCCTGTGCTCTGGATGTGTTTTAGAGCAGTTTGGTCTTGTTCTGTGAAATGCTTCTTTTAGGAACATTTTCCATGAGGACAAATGGGATCATTTTATGTGTCTAGGGTTCCGTATCTGTATCTTGTCTGCACATGTGAGCCATCATCATGAAAGTATCTATAAATTCAGTGATTCAGGTAGGCTATTCAGAACACTTATCCCACAACTCCCCTTCTATTGTTGGTAGCGTGGCCGAGTGGTCTAAGGCGCTGGATTTAGGCTCCAGTCTCTCTGGAGGCGTGGGTTCGAATCCCACCGCTGCCATTGGATACTTTTATATACAAAACACTATCTTTACCATGATTCAAATGACAAATATCTCGACACGTTTATACGGTAACCAGCTTATTTACTTGTTGGAGAGCTGGTTTCAAGCTGGAAGTTGAAAGGACGCGTTGTTGCGTTAATGATCTATATGCTGCACAGTAAGCAAACCAAATTAGCCTCACTGTCTGTGGAAAAGGGCTCTGAGGGTCAGCAAAAGGCTCTGCTGGGATTCGAACCCAGGATCTCCTGTTTACTAGACAGGCGTTTTAACTAACTAAGCCACGGCACCAGTTGAGGCTGTTGCTCACCCTGCAGCTCATTTAAATAGATACATGCAGCTGTATAAATGGATTGTATGTAAAAATGTAACCTGCGAAAGCTGCGCTGTTAAATACTGAAATGTAATGCATTGGTTCAAAAATAAATAAATTGATGTCCTACCTAAAATACAGATGGCTAGAAACAGGTATCAGTAGGCTACTGTCACTTCTGTCATTTAGTCTGACTCCAAAAATTGTCTACATTTTCTTGCAAAATTGCACTCATTGGATTTGCATACTTGGTTAAAAGTTGAATGAAATGGCAACAATAGGTAAAGGTGGGATTTTGCAAAAGACTAATGGGAAAAGCACGTAATTCATTAAAATACGAATTTGGAGGAAGTGACATATGGTGTTGTTATTGGTACTGTGGTGAAGCACAAAACAGACTTTCGACCAAGTAGTGAAAAAAGTTAAAGATGTTTTTTAACATTTTTTTATTTTACCAGATTAGACTCAATGAGATTAAAATCTCTTTTGGTAGATTTATCTGACAGGTTAAGCAGCAGAACGTTTTACATTCCATGATGAATATAGAAAAGGCACTACTAATTCAAAGTGGAAAAATCTGAAACATTTGCATTCTTCACACTGGTGAAACCAGTTTATCTGATTTGAATTTTCAGGAAGTTGTTCCGTGTGCATAGTGATGAAGAGTGTTTCTTCCTCTCTCAGTCCATGATAAAATAAAATGAAAGATTAAAGAGTTAAAGCCTTCTCATGGGAGTAGATGCATGGCTTTCACACACATCGCCTCTCGTGGGTCTCTGAGTGGAATCTTGTGGTCCGGAGGTGCCTTTTTGCTACCTGAACACAACAGGATGCCAAAAGGACCATGCTGAGAAGATCTAATCTGGCACTGACATTTTTCCAAAATTCTAAAGTCCCCGTTTTCTCCTTGTGTTTTTTTTTTTTTTAACGGTAAGCCTTTTATTAACAGCCTGGCACGGTCGTGCGGACGGCTCTGTTCTCAAAGCCAGCCTGGTCAGGGATGGTAATATCTGGACACGTTTGCTTGCTCAATGCATTGTTTTCCTTTTTTTAATGAGGAGAGCAACAGCAGGAAAATAGCGTTAGGTGTCCTGGTTTATCCCCCCCCCCCCCCCCCCCCTTCCGTTCCTTAGCCTCCGTAAAAATGCGTCCCTCATCGGCTTACAAGGAAATCGTCAATTCCCCCACCCCTATAAACACGATGTTACATCTTTTCAGCTTTGATCTTCAAACAAACGCACTCCTGCCTCCAGGGACAGCATACTAAAGATGTTCCAGGGGTTTTATATGAGCCCAGGGACGTAAGGGAACAGTGTTCACCTCACTTTTACTCCTCCGCAGAACACTGCTAGTCAAGGTTTAATGGCTGCTGCCATTTTTTTTCGTTGTTTTCGAATATCTTGTTTATGATGGATGATATGCACACACTCTCCTGCCATTGTAGGGCTGTTCCCTGAATTTCCATTTGGCAGTAATGTATAAACCCCAATTCCCAAAAAATTGGGACAGTATGTAAAATGCACATAAAAGCAAAAAGCAGTGATTTGTAAATACTCTTTTACATATATTTAATTGAAAACAGTACAAAGAAAAGATATTGAATGTTTTACTTTATCAACTTTATTTATTTTTGCAAAGATACACTAATTCCGAATTTGACGCCTGCAACACGTTCCAAAAAAGTTGGGACGGGCAAAAAAAAAAAAAAAGACTGGGAAGTTCAAAAAACATTCCACAGGTAATCAGTAGATATGTACAGATCACTTGAAGGGTTGTTTCTCCTGACTCATTTTCCTATTGAACTCTATGGAAAAATAATTCAGGAGAAACATATCTGTCCATATCTACTACATATCTGGCTGCAGAGTGATGGTTTTTTGGCTCGTTTGATACCGCAGACCCTTGATGACTTACAGCCATTTAGCCAACCATGGGTTCCATACTATTCCCGTGGAGTTTACAGTTTAATCTAGTCCCACCCCCCAATTCCCATAAGATTCATTCAAATGCAGAGAGGTTATACTATTGCAGGTGTCAAATTCGGAATTAGCGTATATTTACAAAAATCAATAAAGTTGATAAGGTAAAACCTTAAATATCTTTTCTTTGTACTGTTTTCAATTAAATGTATGTAAAAGAGAATTTACAAATCTCTGCTTTCATGTGCATTTTACATACTGTCCCAACCTTTTTGAAATTGGGGTTTGTACTCGGTGGTAAAAATGCAGAAGGCTGAAGAAAAGGCTTTTG
Organism: Synaphobranchus kaupii; assembly: GCA_029718625.1. Lineage (NCBI taxonomy): Eukaryota > Metazoa > Chordata > Actinopteri > Anguilliformes > Synaphobranchidae > Synaphobranchus > Synaphobranchus kaupii. Next base: position 33,372,119 of record CM056384.1, on the reverse strand, counting down.
GAGGTATTGCTCAGTGCTTGAAGGAAGTAAACAGCCAAGAATAGACTTTGTTGTTCTGGCAAAATCCAGTCAACTTGTATAAAGAACAGTGCTATCAATGAGGATGGAACTATTTCCCAGAAGTAAAAGCCTTGGTGCACTCGGGAAATATGTTACTCAGTCCCCTTCACCTTCCCAAAAAACCCCAAAAAACATTACCTCAAAGCTTGTTCTCGTCAAGCACTCCGGCTATCACCTTGACTTTTGAAAGCTTTCTTTGATGTCTCATCCCTAAGATTTGTAAAGAATTCTGAGGAACTGTGAATTTTTCTTTTCCCAAAGTCGTGCCGGTTTCACCTCCTCAGACTTTTTCCCGCTGTTTTTTGAATGAGATTTTTTGAAGGGGTATTGAAATGGCTGCTGGTTTCTGCAATCTGGTAAAACCAAGGGAGGCGTCCAAAAAAATACCGTGCAGTCAAAGAAAAGCCTCTCGTCAACTGCCTCCCGTTTCTTTTGCAGACGTTTGACAAGATCCTCATCGCCAACAGGGGGGAAATTGCGTGTCGGGTAAGTGTCTCAAACTTTCAATCAAAGGGTTGCGCGCGCGGATCTTTCAAAGGGTTTGAACGCGTAAGACGCGTACGGGCTCACAAGTTCTCTTTGCTGTCAACAGGTGATGAGGACGTGCAAGAAGATGGGCATCAAAACGGTGGCCGTGCACAGCGACGTGGACTCCTCTGCCGTAAGTCGCTGAAGTTATCTTAATAATAATGTTTAATCTAGCTCCCCCGTGATAGATCCTCACACCCTCCTGGATATCAACGTAACAAAAAGCATTATTGTCAGAATTGTGGCCCAGATTTATTTTAATTGCAACATATTTAGTATTTTTACTCTGAGCAATGAATTTGACACTGTAAACAAAAATAAGCAGTCATTCAGAGGAATGAAAAAGTAACATGGCTGAAAGTCATAGACGCGTTGTAACAATGAAGTGGAGGTTGTATTCAGTTGTCTCTCTGATTTAAAAAAAAATTTAAAAAAAAAAAATTATTCTTGAACTTGGTTTGCTTGGATACATTTTTGAAGACTATTTGATTGTACTGTTCATTTCTTTTGGGTCCATCAATTAGTGTTGTCACGATACCAAAATTTTGACTTCGATACCGATACCAGGTTTAGTATCATGATACTCGATACTGAAACGGTACTTGAAACTGAAACGATACTGATTCGATACTCGGTACCTCTACTGAAATGACCTTAACCCTATTTACTTTGGCCCTTCAGAGGCAATTTCCACCTGGTTTCTACTAGTTTTATTTAAATGTCAATATCTAAAAAAATATTCCCTGCACATCCATGGTTTTAAGTTCGAACTGAAGAAGAAGCTGTATCATTCAGAAATGTGCTACAGAATACATTTATTTCAGAATAGTCACATACAGTATATATATAATAACCATAACATACGTCGCCTAATGTATTTAAATACGTTTAAAAAAGAACGTACGAAAGCGCGTGTGTATTCACACAAGTAGCTAGGTACAGCAACGTATTTCAGCCCTAAGTGAGAGGGGTGGTCACTGCGGAAATGTCGACTGTACGGGACTGTGGCGAAATATAACAAGATAAACTCTTCAGGGTTCATCAGAAAACAGCTGTAGCTGAATATACTGGTAAGTACTTGGTTTCTTAAACATATTTATACGAGAGATTTTGGAGAAAAAAAATGGTGTCTTCTAAACCGAAAGTGCATCAGGTAGCCTACTGTATATAGTACAGTAAGCAAGGGAAAACGGCGAATACTCATTTGTACAACGTTTAAAAAAAATATTGTTTCTATACGTGACATGATAAAATACGACGACAGTCTATCGGGGTTATTTTCAGTGATTATACCATCATTTTTCAAGTCAAACTATCGTTAAATCCTTTACTTTGTGCTCACCTAAATTCTCCGTGGAAGTAAGGCGTTAGTTTAGTAGGTAACGTAAAGTAGCCTATATAGTCTAGCTCTGCCGGCCAAAAACAATATCGCGCGTGTGAGAGAATCAGACTCGTAGTATTGTTAGCTAACGTTCACCTTTCATCCTCTCAATCAGTAATGCAGACACATAACAGCAGAGCACACATTTGACCTAAAAGTACCGAACGTCGGAAAATTCTAATACCGAACCGTTTTTTTTTTTAAGTATCGAAAAAGTACCGAAGTTTCGATGTACCGTGCAACACTACCATCAATATATATCTTACCCCGTGGGTTGCAGTTTGGATCCTTCTATAGATGCTATCAGCTCTGAGGAATTGAGACTCAGACGGCAGTCATCAACGTTTGGGCTAGTGGTCCGGAAAGGAGCTAATTTGATTGACTTTGAACACCAGGCTTCCTGAACCAGAGGCTTGGAATCCCCCGATAGTAGTTGCCACTCGTGATCAGTGAGCCGATCGGTAGCTGCTCAGTTAGCACTTGACGCATGACACATCAATTCCAGCACGGCCAATTACGTGCTGCCCTGTGTTGATGCCGGCACATTGATTGGTATCCGGTTCTCTGGTTAATGGGGACATGGTGATGAAGACTGATGATGAGGTGGGGATCAGAGGAGATCAAAAGCGTCCTTGACTTGGTTTAAGGAAGTCACTTTCAACTTGAGCTTAGGTTGCGTCTGGTGCTCGCTGGGCCTACTGATATAATGGTGGTGTGTGGCTGCGTGTCTGAACATATCTGAACAATAATTCTTTGTGGTTCCTCTTTACGATGACTGGCTAATCAGTGGCCATTACTCTTGTACAAATCTATAACAAGTCAGAGTAAAGAGGGTCAATTTGGGGTCGCTTAAACCACTTGGTTCCCTTGTGTCGAGACCAGATTTTGCTTTAATTAGAAGAATCCTTTCCAGCCAGCAACATGAGTTTTATTATTATTTAAAATATTTTCTTAGCTTTTGGGCTATATATTAAAGCAGATATTAATGATTGGCGGTATTGATTTAACAAAAGTAATACTGACATTGGGATGATCATAGCGTCATACCTGAACAAGAAGGTCAAATATACTTAATCACTTATGCTTAATCACCCATCCATATCCATTAAAAGTGATTGAATAGCTGGGCGATATTGTCTGCGGTGTATAAATCTCATGTATGATGCAAGTTTCACTGAAGTATTACAAATGTGACATAATGTACAACAAAAATGGCGAGCCTATGGGCCACTTCGCTGTTTCTATCCATTTTCTTTTGGAGGCTCAATTCTGTTCTGTTTCCTCGCTGTGTCTCTGCGGCCTTTCTCCGTTTGTGCCGCTCTGCGTTGAACTTGTGGGCTTTTCCAGGGATTTTTCAGGAGCTTCTTCCCCCGAGTCGAACAGTCGATCTCCAGCTTCGTTAGGGGGGAAAGAAAGCAGACAATGGGAAAGCGTGGTCCGAGCTTAAATGGCCACTCGCAGTCCATTGCTGATCAAAACGTGAGGGAATAATAACGTAACTGTGCTGCGAAGATTTAAGTGTGGGCCTGAAAAGCTATTGCACCAAAACGTCAATATAGAAAAGCTTGTGTCGGGCTTTGTTAAAGCCCAGTGGAGGCATTCCTTTCCTTCTTAAAATACAGTAGTGTTCCCATTTTTATGGAAATGTGTTGACATTTCCATAAAAAGCAAGGTAATACCTGTGACTTGTTTGAACGAAGTGAGATGTTACCTCATTTTTTTTTTGTTTGTTTTGTTTTCTTTTTTTGGATTGACGTTGCTGGAGTGTGTCACGCTCCTGCTCTCGGAACGGAGTAATACAATTGAGCAGCAGCTTGAGTGAGCGCGTGTGGGCGACTCACAATTAGGAGACGTGAATCATCGTTTAGCGAGGCGCTACCACACGCCCCTCTACGCATTTCCCCGCTGCTGCCGTGGAGGGCGCCGGAGAGGGATGTGACTTTGCTACGCCGTAGTAATTAGCGTTTGTTGGGTTTCCAGCTGGAAAGTCAGGAGCTAATGATGAAGGTGGAACTTGGATCCACTGCCAGGCACTCTCTGTGAGGCTGATCAATTAAAATCCTTTATTAAAATCCTTTATTAATCTCTTTGCTGCTATCCCTCTAAAACCTTTACTCATCCATTTGATCAAGATTTCCCCACAAACCTGTGCTTTACATCGTGTGAACATGCAACATTTCTTCGAACAAGACCGTGAGGCTGCGATTTGTACTGAAGTCAGGTGCGCTAACCATCTCGCCCATTCCATTGTGCGCGCTTTACCTGCTAGCGACACTGTTGTCAAGACGGATGGAAGCAAATGCAGTATAAATGTGTATATTGTCCTGGAACATGTATATTGACTTCAGAATTAAACTCCCTACCAACAAAAATCAGCCTTAAAGGAGAACTCCAGGCTAAAACTCTTACATCGTTAGTAAACGTGTTGCAGCGTACAATTAATTCTGGGGTTAATTATCTGATGTGTAATATACAGTATTTTACTTTATCGCTATTCACAATTTTTCAGGCATCTTCCAGATCTGCTCCAGTGTGTTATTTTTCTACATCACCCAGAACTACTTTTGCCAACCCCACCCCCCCTTTCATGAGAATGTTAGCTTAAGCAAAGTCTGAGACCATGGGCACTCCTCCAATCCGACGTGAAACCACGCTGTTGCATTCTGGACTATAGAGGCTGCTAGCTTGGCAAAAAGCAGTATGTCCTCTTGATAAATGATTGATTTCTCTCAGTAGGAGTATTGCAGAAAGTTGGTTAGCGGGGATTCAAGGCAAAACCCCTGACTTGTTGTCCCTAATGGGCTGAAACAAATATCTGATACTTACAGTTGGTGCTGTAGCAAGAGGTGAAGACACACTCATATTAAACTCCATTGTGCCTGCTATGGCAATATCACCGTGTGACGTCGCATCGAGTTAAGCTGCGAAAATCCAAAATTGCTACACAAAGCAGGAAAATATGACCTGGGTTGCGTTTTACGCCACCAATATGCAAATTCTAACAATGTCAAAGTGTTTTAGCCTGGAGTTTTCCTTTAAAGAATGGCACCTTGTTTGTTGAATCTTGCTTGTGACCTTAAGCAAGGTTTTTCTTTTTAAGTATATACGTAAATGACACCTTGCTGGAGAGGAAAGGAGAACGTCTGCTTCCCGCTCAGTTTTCGTGTGCAGGAGGGAAGCTGAGACGGCGTGGTCCCTGGTGAAGCCCCCCCCCCCCCCCCCCCCACACCCCACCCCGCTCACAGAGGCTCCCCAGATTCCCTGTCCCTCTCAACACTTGACAAATAAATCTAAGGCACCGTTGGCAGGTGCTTACATTGAGACAGGAAGATGGGGAATTGCATGGAAAGGATTAATATTCATGACGGATATATTGTCATAACCTGAAAATGCGTTCACGGGTGGGGTTGGGGGGTTTGAAGCGGGGGGTGGGGGGGGTGTACTTGAAGTGTGCCGTGTTAACGGCAGGCTACAGCTGTGGCTTTCATGTGTTTTTACTTTTCCCAATCTTCTGCCTCCATTACACAATGAAATATGGCTGTACGTTCTGGAAATAATGGAATCATGGAGTTGTTTCTTTTTTTTACATTTTTTTTTTTCCCTGGGATGGAAGAACCACAGCGAGATGACGGGGGCGAGCCGTCGCCGCAAATTATTCTCGCCGAGGACCGGGGCGTGAATTTGTAATTTTTTTTTTTACCAAGAATGAAGTCCACATTCATTGCGTTCATCAGGGAACCTGCGTTTAATTGAAGCGACCGCGGCAGAGTGGTGTGTGGCTAAGGAGCATTATTAAGCATTAACCGGGTCCCTTCTGGGAACCGAGTCCTAATCAGGAGACCGGTGAGCTAGCTTGGAGGCTGATGAGAATTATGACGATTATGACATGTTAGCACATGTCTTCGGGACAAGTGGACAGGCGATGAGTTAATCAAGGGCTGGTTTAAGTGGCACCCGTGCTGGTTCCTAACTACCCCCAGATCGCGTTGTATCCTCTGCCAACCTCTTCTCATTAGGGTCCGGATGATTTTAATGGGCTTGTGTATATATTGTTTTTCCCCTCCTTGTTGAATAATTCATCCAGAACCCACGTCTCTCGCATAAAAAAAAAAAAAAACCCTCCGCAGCCCCTCGGTGACTAAGCCCGCAGCTATACCAGCCTGTCTTCAGCTTGGGTATCCAACCGCAGGTCACCGCCAGACAAAAAAAACGAAACAAAAAAAAAAGGAAATGATATAAGTTAAATGTATACTTCTCAGGCCCGGCTTTTTTTGTGATTCCGCTGTAACGAACAGGCCAACGAGTTTGTTTGTGACCTTTTGATAAGGGCCTTCTCTCAGGAATACTGGACTGCTTTCACCAGGAGTCCTTCTGTGTTATACTGCCTCTTCGAACCAGCCCTTTATTTAAATACAAGATTTTGGAATGATTGGAATGCGGAGTCCTCGGAACGAACGACCGCAGTGGCCTCACCAGTTTTTAAAAGCACAAGTCGAAGGTTTGCCGGCAGCTGGCTGTGTCGGTCTGTAGCGATCGTGACCCATTGCGACTTGTGATTTTAAGGACAGGGAGGTGTTTACCATAATCTTATGATGTGGACCAGGGAAACCTCACCCTAGATCAGCACCTCCTGATATAAGACGCTTTACGAACATGGGCCCTGGTCACCTGGATCCACTAGCGATGTTCACTTCCTGCAATCATTCATTCACATTGCTTATCGTGGGTGACCTTTCTTGTCAAGCCCGATATAGCAAATGGTCCCGTGGACACGGTCATGTCAGGGCTCTCCATGCATGAACAGCAATGCATGGCTCAGAGGGTGTCTTGGTAATATTCCTTTTCTCTACTGAATGGCTTGAGACGCAGAACTATTCTTTTTCTATGGTAGACCACACTCGCGTGGTTCTGTGGTGTCCCCCTCCCTCCAGCGTCTGTTCATTTGAGAGTTGATTGGTCAGCGCGGCTGTTTACATGTAGACAATGTGCTTAGACAGCTGTGTTTCTGTCCTGACATGTGCAAAGAAGTTTATAAGGGGTACGTCCTATTAAACGCGCCTTGGTGTGTGTGTGTGGCTCGGGGGGAGGGGGTTATGGATTTCCTGCTCAGGTTTCGGCGGGGGAAGGTTTTGAGCTAATGGCTGAAGAGTTCTGCCACAGGTGACGCTTTTCACCTTCCGCCAGCTGGCATGTTTGGCCTCTGACTTTGAGGTTTTGTTTTCCTTTCCTGGAAAGTATGTGCTTTCTCAGCTGTGGTTCTTTCTGGTTACATGGGTGGCTTCTGTCTTCACTTTCTCACTCTGACAGAAAGTTGGACGCCAGTGTAGTCTTTGATTGTCTTCAAACTCCGACTCCCTCAATACTTAGCCTATATGGGGCCTAAGTAGTCTACTCCTTGCCAGATGCCCTTACCATACAGTTACTGTTTTGCATATAATCTGTTATTGTGAACATATACTTCCTGAAATCCAGGTTAAATACAACACAAGTGAATCCGTCAACCCGTCCCTGGATTTGAGTATAGATCCTATTCCTACCTACCTGCGATTGACAAAGCCAGCTTGTTTAAGGGTTATTTTCTAAAGTCATCTTGGGCACACCCCTCGAAAGCCTCCTGGTAATTGGTTAAAGGTTGGATGAGGTAACCTGGTGTACGAGCACAAATCGGAATAGCAAACACCCCCCCCCCCCCCCCCCCCATCCTCCCCTTGTCACTAATAAAGCCACCTTCCCTGCTGACGGAAAATTGTCAGTTTACCTCAAACTACAGGGGGCTTCGCAATCAATCCTTAAAAAAAAAAGCACCAACTGGTTATCCTGCTGAGATCAGGGGTCTCCTGGGAAAGGATAACTCTGTGGTTTAATATGCAAGGCTTCTGTTTGCTGACTAGGGATTCGCTATGTAATAGAATTGTTACCAGCCAGTTCAGTTTAACCTTTACAGACCTGCAGGAAAAAGCACTTGCTTACATTTTTTTATTTATATGCCTTTCACTGTTACCGTAGGGAACACACAACAAAAATGACGCTAAACTAACTGGTGAAATGTTCATGAAGCTAAAACGAAAAAAGGTGACAATTGGCAGGAATGAAAGAATGAATTTAATGACAATGCTCCTGTTATAAAGGAAACGCGTAGTTAGTTTTATTAAGGGAGATAAGTCTAAATTCGGTTTAGTGACATGGTTGAAGGAGTAAAACTGACCCCAATTCATTTGTAGCATGTTTAGTTTTTTTCTGTCCCAATGAATTTGTACCCAAACCTTAATATTTTCAACTCTGCGTCAGTCGATCGGCAATAATTTTCCTATTCAATGTTCCTGTAATCTGTAATACAGTGTGTGACCTCTGTAAACAGCTTGGCTCACCTTTGCACTAGTAGGAGCACTGTGCAGTCCTACTAAATCACAGGTAGGGTTACATACCCATTGCATGGCACTGATGAAATGACCTTTATTTCCAATATAATTTACAGCCTCGTTAAATGGTGTCCGAGATGCACAAGGAGAAAAACGGAAACCCAGGAAATGCACTTAGTTGGCCATACCATATTTGTAAGGGATGTTGGCCGGCTTCACACGCTGTCCTTTTTAACGTTTTTATTCTCTTTTTTACATTTCTTTTCCAAATGCAGGATGTCACATTTTTTATTGTAGGCCCGTCTGCTAGCGATGTGGTGTCCTCTAAGTTTGCGGAGGGTGGTGCTATGAAAATCTCTGCTAGTCGCACCATCCGCTGAGCCTGAAGACTGGGACTGAGGGGAGCCACTTACATTATGAGGAGGGGAATACCATTTGAAAAACCAGAGGGTCAGGATTCGGTTCCGTTCAGATGGTTGAGTGCTTCGCTGCACTTGGAACAAGTTTCGTAGCTAGGTTTGCCTTCCTGTTTTTTTTTAATTTTTAATGAAATTATTATTATTTTTTTACCCTTAGAGACCTAAGGTGATCCTGATGTTTATTTGTTTGTTTTTTCTCCTCCACTATCTGCAGTTTTATACAGATTAAGCAAGTTTGTCATAGCAAGCCCACATGCAACACTTCATTATGTTCACAAGACTCGTCTCCATCAGGAAATGTCAAGCTTAGGCTTGGATATGATATGGATCAGTGGGTAGGCCTTATTATATGAGAAGGAAATAATTTTTGCTTAGGAAAAAAGCGTCAGTTCGGGTATTGGGATGGCAGGTACGTTATGCCTTGGCGGGGCATGCTCCATACTTGTACAGCACTGAGAGTTTGCCACTTTTCAGCGTTTCCTACAGAAATAATCACAATGACCACAGACTCTCAGGCCTTGAACTTCTGTACGGTCTGACCATGTAACCACACAGAATTCAGGTTCAATTACAACACGTCCACATGATAAAGCCCCAAACTACTACTACTTTTTCTTTTCTCTTCGCGCCTGTAGCGCCATTAGCGTGGTGGTTACAGCAACGGACTAGAAAGCTGAAGACTAGGGTTCGCATCCCGGCCAGTTATATTAATTTTTGACAAAAACATTTTATTTTCACACATACGAATGTTCTTTTCACATTAAAGAACGTCTTTTTTATCGAAAAGGCTAGCAAACTGAACAATATTAACTGTTAAGTGTTTAAATATAGTAATATAGCAAACTGTAATAACGATTACATTGACTAGGGAACACAAGCGTGTAACTTATGTCAGCCCAGTCTTTTTGTAACAATGTAGCCTACACGCATGATCAAGCATACCGCCAAGATAAATGACGCTCAATTTCACCATTCATGGCCATTTAAGTGTTTAATTTTTCCTCATGCAATATTGATGTTCTAATTATATTACAATTTGTTTAGGAAAAGGGCTGCCATATGGATTTGATGGCAGCAGATTTATTGATTTTCTCAGTGATAATGACCACTGCGTTTCTGCTGTTAACCATCGTTACTTTAACTAGGCTACTGTAACTACCTTGCAAACGCCAAGTTTTTTGTTAGCTACGCCTGTATCATGTCCCGACATTAGTAGCTACGTCTACCGTGTATACAACCCTTTAAAACGTGTACCGTCATGCATTTAAAAATATCGCACTCATTTATTCGTAGTTCATGGTACAGAATCCACGCGGGGCCAACAATGACCTTTATCATTGTTGTAAATGATGGCACACTGAAAGAAATGTGTTTTAAGTCCGGTTTTGAAAGCAAAACTGATGGAGCCAAACGTAGGTGATCGGGCAGACTGTTCCACAGGCGTGGTGCAATGGGGCAGAAAGCTCGATCACCCACAGTGCAGAGCCGAGTTCTGGGCTCTGCCAAAAGGTTACGGCTATTGGACCGCAGTGAGCGGGGGGATTCCAGGGGAGACAGGAGGTCAAAGAGGTAGGAGGGGCCATCACCATGAAAAGTTTTAAAAATGACCAACAGTATCGTGAAGTCAATCCTGAAGCTGACAGGAAGCCAGTGGAGCACAGCCAGGACATGAGTGATGTGCTTGAACTTTCTGGTTCTGGTGATGACTCTGGCTGCGCTGTTCTGGACAACCTGCAGTCTCTGGACCGACCTTGCAGAAAGCCCTCCGAGAATTGCATTACTGCAATCAATTCTGGAGAAAATAAGAGCATGAACAAGCTTCTCAAGGTCAGGGCGGGGAAGAATCTGACGTAAGCGTGCTATGTTCTTGAGATAAAAAAAGGACTGTGTACAGACGGATTTGATATGCTTATCAAATGCAAGTGAGGGGTCAAAGAAAACACCAAGATTTGTGACAACTGGACAGAGGATAACATGACCATCAATGGTGGGGGTGATTATGGGATTTGGGAAAATTGTTCTTTCCAGGCCTGGAAAAAAAAAATTTTTTTTTTAATTAAATACAAAAAGTTTAGGAAAATTCATGGAAATTAGTTTCACAAATCTTTTAATTTAATTAATTTAGCCTACACTACATTTGTATGCTTTAAAAAAAAAAAATAATAAAATCATGTAACGAAAAAATATAAGCAGACATTTAGAGTTGCGACAATGAGGGAAACGCTCTACCCTTTAATTTTAGAAGCTTTGTGTTGATTTCATAATGACAGAAAATGCAAATATGCTGCAAACGAAATAGTTAGGCTTGTTGAATAAATGAAACGTACTTTATTGGCAAGAGCTGTTTGGGTAGCAATAATGGCAGTAAAGTAAAAATTATAATAGCCTATTTATCAATTAACGTTAGTCATTAGCCCAGCATTGGAAAAATACTACGAGTCAGAGGGCAAAAATTCCCCCAAATAAGTCTATTTTGCCCCAGAAAGCACAAGGGCTGGGGCAAAAAATGCTCATAAAATATTTCTTGTGAGATTCAAATTTATATGCATTATTGTCACTATCAAAAGCAGCTAAAACAGTTGTTGCTCAATTCACATATGACTCCTATGCCAAATCATGGTGTAGCCTACTCTTTGGCTACGCCATTGCTTGTTCCTGCTTCTCTCCTGCCCTGGCTTGACTGTGAACGTTCTCATTATTACACAATGGACTGCTTTGTGGTATGACCTAATAAATCTGAGAGTAGCTTAGTGCTCCGCCTCCAATTCGAATGAGAAGAAACATACTGGAAAACTCTGCGAAAACAGCTAGCCTGTCAAAAATAGCCAAGTAGAATTTCGATTAGATTGTAATCGAGAATAAAGATAAACGTCTTCAAATCTCCTGCAAAGCTTGCCGTGCCTTTCCAAGTGGAGGGCGAGTAACGTTACCCTGATCAGAGCCATCTGCATCTTAGCCAAATGCATTTAAACTCAGTTTTTCAAAATTCCTGACATTCCCTGTCTTAGGTCAGTTAGGATCACAACTTTATTTTAAGAATGTTAAATGTCAGAATAATAGTAGAGAGAATGATTTATTTCAGCTTTTATTTCTTTCATCACATTCCCAGTGGATCATAAGTTTTCATACACTCTGTTAGTATTTTGTAGCATTGCCTTTAAATTGTTTAACTTGGATCAAACGTTTCGGATAGCCTTCCACAAGCTTCTCACAATAATTTGCTGGAATTTTGGCCCATTCCTCCTGACAGAACTGGTGTAACTGAGTCAGGTTTGTAGGCCTCTTTGCTCGCACACGCTTTTTCAGTTCTGCCCACAAATTTTCGATTGGATTGAGGTCAGGGCTTTGTAATGGCCACTCCAATACCTTGACTTTGTTGTCCTTAAGCCATTTTGCCACAACTTTGGAAGTATGCTTTGGGTCATTGTCCATTTGGAAGAGCCATTTGCGACCAAGCTTTAACTTCCTGGCTGACGTCTTGAAATGTTGCTTCAATATATCCACATAATTTTCCTTCCCCATGATGCCATCTATTTTATGAAGTGCACCAGTCCCTCCTGCAGCAAAGCACCCCCACAACATGACGCTACCACCCCCGTGCTTCACGGTTGGGATGGTGTTCTTTGGCCCTTTTTCCTCCAAACATAACAATGGTCATTATGGCCAAAAAGTTAAATTTTTGTTTCATCAGACCAGAGGACATTTCTCCAAAAAGTAAGATCTTTGTCCCCATGTGCAGTTGCAAACTGTAGTCTGGCTTTTTTATGGTGGTTTTGGAGTAGTGGCTTCTTCTTTGCTGAGCAGCTTTTCGGGTTATGTCGATATAGGACTCGTTTTACTGTGGATATGGATACTTTTGTACCTGTTCCCTCCAGCATCTTCACAAGGTCCTTTGCTGTTGTTCTGGGATTGATTTGCACTTTTCACACCAAAGCACGTTCATCTCTAGGAGACAGCGGTATGGCGGCTGCGTGGTCCCATGGTGTTTATACTTGCGTACTATTATTTGTACAGACGAACGTGGTACCTTCAGGCATTTGGAATTTGCTCCTAAGGATGAACCAGATTTGTGGAGGTCCACAAATTTCTTTGAGGTCTTGGCTGATTTTTTAAAATTTTCCCATGATGTCAAGCAAAGAGGCACTGAGTTTGAAGGTAGGCCTTAAAATACACCCACAGGTACACCTCCAATTGACTCAAATAATGTAAATTAGCCTATCAGAAGTTTCTAATGCCATGACATCATTTTCCTGAATTTTCTAAGCTGTTTAAAGGCACAGTCAACTTAGTGTATGTAAACCCACTGGAATTGTGATATAGTGAATTAAAAGTGAAATAATCTGTAAACAATTCTTGGAAAAACGACTTGTGTCATGCACAAAGTAGATGTCCTAACTGACTTGCCAACACTATAGTTTACTAACTTGAAATTTGTGGAGTGGTTAAAAATTAGTTTTAATGACTTCAACCTAAGTGTATGTAAACTTCCGACTTCAACTGTATACAGTGGTGTGCAAAAATGTGGGCACCCCTGGTAAAAATGCCTTTTACAATTAATATTTAAGTGCACAGAAGCCAACCTGACCTCTAAATGGCACAGTTTTTTTTAGCCTTGCTGGTGGAAGTGAACTATCTTGATTTTGACATCCTTGGACAACTGTTTAGAGGTACCCATGGTTGTTAACACCAGACAGAACAGCCACCACAGTTGGATGCTTTATAAGGCATGGAGTTACTTCAGAATAAATAGTTCAGCCCTGGTCACCTGACCCATTGAAGCCCTCACAAGTAAATCACCTGGGCCTGGGCCTTAGTCTTTTTAAGAAGAATAATCCAAAAGGGTTTCCAAACTTTTGCACAGGGCCTTTTTCCTTTTTAAAAAAAATTATTTTGAAACTGAAAAAGATTAGAATAAAAAATAATCTTGCTTTAAAATTAGTTTAACATGTTTATCTTAGAGGTCAGGTGGGCTTCTGTTCACTTAGATATTAATTATAAAAGGCATTTTGACCAGGGGTGCACAACCTTTTACCCATGTTTTCACTGCCTAACAAAATTTTTTTTAATGATCATATACGTTCAGAATTAAGAGTTATTCATCAGATTAAAGGGTGTCATTTATGGACGCAAATTGTGTCATTCGACATGAAATGGTTAAAAAACAGTTGTGGACGTTTATGGATCAGTTCTAGCTCTGGTTTTTATACATAAAAATCATGATCGTCAGACCTGCATAGGAACAATTTAGGAGTCCCTATGTGTTAAACCCTGTAGGAGTAACAGATTTTGGGTAGTATGTTCAAGGGTATGAATAGCAGGCTTGTGTCAGTGTTAACAATATCTACAGATAAACAAATAAATAAATAAATCACTTTGAAAAGATTAATCCTTTTAATCCATTGATCTTCTCAATGAGCTGCTAGTAGGATGCTCATGTTATTCCAAGAGGAAGATATTTGTCTGGGCCAGACAAGGACGATTGACGGCTTGCAATACGTCGATTGGTGCACAGAGTTCCAGGGCATTCCTTACATGCCAAAGGCGGCTCATCTGTAATGTTCCGAGATGCTCTCTCACCAGACAGTCTACGATCAGTTGTAATTCAGATGGATCCCTGAATGTGACGTAGGTAATGTACGTTTTCCTGCGAGAAGTTGCTCACGATGGATGAAATGCCACCATCGGAAGCAGTTTTTCATTCTCTTAGTCCCCGACAGGCTTGGAATGCAGAAACGGATTTTTCCTGTGGGAAACTATCGTGAGCGATTAGTTACTCATTATAGATTCATTGTCAAATGGCAAAATGTTGGATTTTCAGAGACTGGAAGACGGTAGGAAATTATTTCCATTGAAGGCCACAGTACTTTTAACCGGAATAACCAGGCTGTGTTTAGGTTATGGTGGTCGGCACAGCCCAATTCAGCACTTGACTTCTTGGCTTTATTGTTCAGTTTGTGGAGTCGTGAGCGATGGAACCAGATGTGTATTTTCTTTTATGGTTTTATTTTTTTATCAGGTTGACTATTAAGTTTTGTGTACCGTCTAATATCAATATCACGTTTGAGCATGGTCATGATGTCTTATTCGAAGGCTGCACTTCATGCCGTATGCAGGAAGAAGAAAGGGTCACTGTGCCACTTTGATGGCAGGGATTGAATGCTGGATCAGCACCATGTTGTAGGAGCATAGCTTCTGTGTCATCGCCTTCAACGAAACCTTGTGTTGCCGTTGCCGCTAACTGCCCTGACGGAAAGCGCTCTCCCACTCTCTCGTGCTTTCTCTGCACCTGTTAATAGGAGGGAAGATTTCATTCCCCAGAATTGTGCTTATATTCTCCTGGCAAAAGCCCCTTTAAGTAGATTTCATAGAGCCCTTTTTAATAAATAGTCTTCCGTAACTCAACTCCTGTTTATCCTTTATGTGGGTATGGGCATAATGCATGGCAATGGCAAATTTACTTTATATTAATTTTTTCCCCTCCCTTTTACTAAATGGCGTTTGTCTAAATGGCTGGAAAACCTATTTTTATCCACTAGGTAGGCATTTGTGCAATGGAAAATAACATACCAATTTTAGAGCAAGTAATTTAACGCAAATATTAAATTAATTACATTTTGCATTAAGGACGTAGACGTTAGAAATCATAAGCACGTGTTTAATGAATGTCCTGATGACATTATTGGCTTACTGTGGAAATATGCCACCTGCACAATGCATTATACACATTATCCTGTCTTTTCAATCATAATTAATCGCCTAATCACTTCTAAATGAGCTGAACACGGAGGAACGACAACATTACTTAACCTATATGTAAATCCACTTGCAATTTCAAGAAATATGAAATTCATGGGCTCTTGAGGTTGATCCAATGAAGTAAATCACTGCACTGTTGCTAACGGTTTTTCTGCAACCCGGCATAGTTTGAGAGAAGGTGTCATTAATTAAACCTTAACACAAGATTGCCTCAGTATATCACATCTAATTTAATATGGTGAATTAATGAGACAAAATAACGTTGAAGAATTATTAACCAGAAGGAAGAAGTAACTACATAGTCAATTTACAATGAGTGACAAGCTCCATGTACTTTTTCTAATGAACGCTTGTTTAAATGGATCAATGGCCGTTTGATATAGTTGCTGTAGATTATTTCTAAGGTAATTGCATTCACCGTTAAAATGAAAAAGAATGTACATCATAAATATTAACTGATTTAGTTCACTTAAATTCATTTCAGATTAACACCCATGGGCAATACAATTGTCTCAAGTGTTTAATGAAACATTGAGTTATATGTAGGCTACTATGTGCACGCAAAGCTTTATTCCACTGGTGTTCTTTAAGGATTAGCAGATGTCCAGATGCAATGCTAAAACATCCTTGTCATGAATTCAAATCAATGGTTATTTCAGGTTTTCTGGGTTGAGAATCCTTAGAGGTTCTTAATGTGGAGTCTCCCTTAACCGCTGGTTTCGGTTCTGAAAGCCACTGAAGAGGATGAATCCTGCCTTTTCATATGCAGTTTCCCCACTGCACATGTCTTCAGTCCAACCCTATAGGGCCTCAACAGACAACCGTTTATCACGCCGAAAATTTTAGGGAAAGCTAGCCGATATGTGCTCATTTAACCCACCTATTATGTTTGGGGGTCAGTTTGTCGTCTCTTAAAAATCAGTTAACCTTATTTTTTCATCTTGTATGACTTTTCCTCATTTGGTGGGATTAAATATCCACGCAATAAGCAATGTTTTCATTGTTTTTCAAGTCATGTACCAAACTTGTATACAGTGGTGTTGTGTGGGGTCATGTTGACCCCAGGTTGTGTAGTTGTATGAAACATAAGAACATAACCTCTTTTATTTTTATCTCTGGTTTTTGTGTGATTCTGGGTACCTTCCCATACAGGTTTTAAACTTCACAAACTTTCACTTACCACCAGCTCTAAAATGACAAGTTTTTCACAGATTTTGGTATCACAGAAATGTCGTTTCTCGCTACATTTTTCTCTTACAGTAATTTTGTGTTGCTTTAAACTGTTTGGGTTTATTTGACGGCAAATATAAAAGGCGTCATACAATTTCAACGTAATAGGAGGGTTAAAGGGACCGCAAATCGTCCCGATTGGTCAGTGCGTGGTGACACCGGCACCGCACCTTCATCCGATTGCAAGCTGAAACGCTTCCCCCATCCACCTGTTTGCGCACGTGCGCAAGTTGTCATACAGTTCACCGTCCCCAACAAGCATTTCATCAGCGTCTCAGACTACCTTTTGCACCCAGAGTGCTTCTACGCTCATACCCCCCCCCCCCCCAGCCTCTTTGCTTGTGCGTATGCACGCCACGATACACAGATATTTATCCTTGTGCCTCAAATCAACTCATGGGGATCTGCTTTTGATTTGCTTTGTTACGTTACTTGTAACCACTAATTTGTCTGCTGCTGCTGTTCTTCAATTCTGAAGTCTAAATAATTTTGATATGCGTTTCATTACTACAAGTGTTAAAAAAAAAATAAAAAAATTTTTTTTTTTTAAAAGGGGGGAAGCGGTGGCTGGTTTTAGCAGCTTTGTGTAAAGCAGTGTGTTGAACACGTGGCCCGTAAGCACTTCTGTTTCCCCTCAGTGTTGAGCCAGTTGTTGATGTTAATTCCCAGAAATGTGTCCCTTGAGCACAATTGTCTGTCACTTAATTAGCTCAAGTTCTGTCACCACACCACCGCTCTTCAGGTGTGTGTGTGTGTGCGCGTGCGTGCGCGATGATGAGCTGAAGCACTGGTTGGAATGCGTTCTGTTTTTCTAGTTCAATTGATAAAGTGTGTAAGACCCAGCTGTAATGTGTGCGTGGCTCTAGCCTGATGCTGTGCGGACGTATTCATCGCATCCCTTTCTGTCAATCCATTTAATTATTCCTCCTCTTCCCAGGGTGCCAGTTCAGAGCTGGCCGTGGACGTTGCCTCCTCGGTATGAATGAATGTACACCCAGCTGTGGGCGTAGCGCGTTGCCCGTACCTCTTATTACCGAGCCCGCCGCTACTGTACGCAGCCAAAGTGGCGGGCGTTAAGAATCGTCAGGCCGCATTATTTCCACAAGACATAATCAATATGAATGACTCATTCCCAGCCAAGTGCTGTTAATTAGCAGACTGTGGAACGATCTATGATGTTTTGTTCTTGTCCTCCCTCCTCGCTTCGTCCTGAACTCACCCATGTGTGTGTTTGTGTGTGTGTGTGTGTGTGTGTGTGCACGTTTGTGCGTCTTTCAGGTGCACGTGAAAATGGCGGACGAGGCGGTCTGCGTTGGCCCGGCTCCCACCAGCAAAAGCTACCTCAACATGGACGCCATCATGGAGGCTGTGAGACAGGCCGGAGCTCAAGCTGTGAGTCTGAATGCACTCGGCCCCTCCCGCCTCGGAGGCTTAAATGCACCCCGGGCCCAAACCCCCCCCCCCCCCTAATAAAGGCAGGCACAAAAGGGAAAGGGGGCGAGCCGTTCCCCCGCTTTAGCCCCGAGTTTCCTCTGCGCCCGGGCGTAGACGAGACCGGGGCGGCGGGCGGGCGGGTATCAAAGGGGCCCCGGCGGAGTCTCGCCGCGCTGGTGGCAGCTGCTGCAGGTGGCCTGTGGATTCGGGGAGCGGCTCCAACCTCTGCCCAAATTTTGAGTCGCTACAGAAAAAAGGAGAAAAAAAGACAATGGGGAAACGGTGGAAGAGAGCGCAGAGAGTCTGGTTATTTACTGGCTCTAACATCTTTAGAGGCAGAATTACATTCCTGGCATGGCCTGGGGTCTCAATCTGTGGTGTTAAAGAAGCTTGATGTTCAAGTGCTGAAGGCCAACAAATCTCTAAAAATGGAGGACAGGGTAGCGTTTGTCGAAAACAAGCAAACCCAAACGCGCAAGCAAACCAAAACCTGACCGAGAAACAATCTACTTAAATTAAAAAATCATTAAATGCAAAAAAATAAGAATAATAATTGACTTTGGGAAGAAATCGGTGAAGAAGCTGTGGCTTTCTTGTCTTTGCATAAGAAAAACTATAGTTTATTGGAGACTTTCAAGGAGGAATTCATTATTTAACAAAACAAGAAACAACAAAAACACCATAGGGGGCAATTGGGAGCATGAGAGAATTATAATGGACTTGTGTTAACTGAGATTATACTGGCAGACAGAAATATTGTATGAAAAATGACTCTTGCCGCCTTCATGTTCCCGATGAATATGAAATTCGTTGAACTAAGACTTCCAAACTGGTAATATGTAGATAAATAAACACAACTCAGTCGGAATACTAAACAACTGCATTTAGAAACGTGTTGAGAGACGTGGGGTTTGGACTGGCTGTAAGTCGTCGTCACCATGTGGGCAGTTTCCACTTCATTAATACAATTATTCTTTTGTGTGTTGGTATATTTTCTCCATGTGTCAGAATGTTTGTTCGTCGGCGAGGAACACGTGAACGAAGAATGCCCTGTCTTAAGGCATTAAGCACAATCATTTTCTGTTTTTTTTTTCTTGGACAACTGCATTCTGTGTTATTACTCTAATAATAAATGACGTTCAAAGTCGATAAGTGGTTAACAGGCTACCTGCTACACTGTACAATTATTGCTAGCTATAATTTCTGCTAGCTATTAATGTTTTATGACTGTTAATGAATCACCATAAAGGGTTGTACTGCAGCACGACATGATAAATCATATGTGGCATTATGCTGGTTATCATGTGATCTGTCATCAAGTGCTTCTTTACAATGTGCACTTATGTATGGAAAATAAACACATTACTGTTTCAAAACAATAAAAACGGGTCTCCTAGATGCATTTAAAAAAACGCGTTTCTCGTGTTTTCAGTCTTTAAACAAAAACCTTTTCAATTCCATTATATATCCCTTTTCACTGATGCCTCTGTGGTGTTCTGCATTAAGTCTGAAAGCATCACGGCACCTGCCACTTAACGAGCGTCCAATATATGGTTGTAATATGATTTCAGTCTCAACCTGATCCTGTTTGTAGCCATCCTTGTTTAAGAGTGAAAATCTCTCTTTAAAAAATAAATAAATAAATCATATAATAATAATAATAATAATAATAATAATAATAAATCATAAAACTCGGCCACAGTAGACTTACACGTCCATGTTATTTTTGTCGCCATGTTTAACTTTAACCTCATCAGTGTTCAGGATGTGATCATTTTGGTGAAATTTTATTTATTTTGTTTTTACAGGTTCACCCAGGCTATGGGTTCCTGTCTGAAAATAAAGAATTCGCAAAGAGACTGGTGAGCATTTTGAATTGTAACTACATTTTGTTTGTGCATGGCCTGTATAGGGGATTGGAATATCTGTCAGAAAAGATGGAAAGACGCACCGTTGATGGCGAGCGTTATGAACCCTGAACCAACCCGAGTTTGTCACATTTATGTGCTTTGAGGCAAATCTATCCAATATTTCTTGTCTTTTATTTAATTGCGCTGTATCTGTGATATGTCAGGACTAAAGTAATTCTGCGTTCTGTACGGAGACTGCAGTGGTGAGTGATCCAGGGTGCACCTGTGCAGATTGTATTTTCTGCGGCAGTATTATAATATGACAGATGGCACTAATTATCACAGGTCATTCCAGCTGTCTATTAGGTTATACAGAAGGTGGCAAATTTACTTTGTCTGTAGCTTTTAATAGGAGTAGGTTTAAATCATGCAGATGCCTTACACCTCACGTTGTACTCTTCAAAGACTGACTGAATTAATGTTTTTTTTTTTTTTTTACCATCTTTCAAGCTCGTTGAGGCCTTAAGTTTGATTTATTAAATATGAGTTTTAAACTCACATCATCATATTATTTGAAAATCATCGTAATCTGAAGTTTCTCTAAAGGCATCGTCTTCTGCTTAATTTTCAATTGAGCAGTAATTCCTTCGTGCGATAGAATGAGGCTTGTGTATCTGCCGGAGATGTGTTTTTCGAGCCGTTCCAGTCCGGTCCAGGCTCCGTAGAGGATGTAGTACCTGACTCCCGGCATTAACCTTTGCAGTGATATTTAATTAAAGGTTTAAAGGGCATTGAGCACCTGCACCAGGCTTTCAGCGCAGTCAAAGCTAGCGACGGCGGCAGCAATTAGCATGACCTTAAACCTGTGCTGTCGTTCCTCTTCCCACGCTGTGCCGAGTCCCTCCTCCCGAGACGCGGGCAGCCCTGGGGCCGATGCGCTACCAGCGAACCGGACCATCTGCGGGGGCCACGTGCCTGAACTCAAAAATCCGCCGCACTCAAGCGCCCCAGTGCATAAAAATCCCTGTTCGTCCTCGTTTGGGAGCCCTTGCGGTTTGTAGACTGAGTTTGAGGCCGTGGGTTTTCAACTGGGAGTCTGCAGCCCTCTGGGGGTCCTCGATAGTACTTTAGGGGGGTCCCTGGCCGGACCTGACATGCAATGACTGTATGTTGATTAGGGTAAATGTTTCAAAAAATAAAACCTTTTTTTTCCTTTTTAAAATATGACTATTTTTAACGTGTGACGGGGGTCCCCTAGATGTTGTTTTTGTCCTTTGTTGTAAAAGCCCTGGTTTAGTGGGTTACTGGTGGTTGAGTATTCTAATCTCAAGATAGGCTAGTCCTCTTTGCGGGTAGAGAGGGCTGTCTGGAAGGGTCCTCAGAGATTTCCCTTGCCTCTCCCCCCCTCCCCTTCCCCCAACTGCACGACCCCACCCCCCTCCCCCCTGCGGTCACCCCCCCCCCCCCCCCATGTTGCTTTTCCACCAGAGGTCAAACCCACCGGTCGCACAGTAACCCTGTGGCTTTCTCAACATATCATGCTGTGCTAATATTTTGGTTAGCTTGAGTGGGTTGCTGACATGGTGTTTATTTGGATTAGCAAGTTGTTTTCATTAAAATCAATATATGGTGCAGCCAAAAAAAAAAAAAAAATGAATGATTGAAGCTGCGGCCCAGTGTCGGGACAGCTCTCCTGATTTTTTTGACATGAAGATGATGTGTTGACAGAGGGCTTGAGGAGCAAAGGTGGACAAGTGAAGTGTGTGTGTATTTGGGGGGGGGGGTGGGGGAGGCTGTACTGTCAGGCCATTGTAAAATGGACCTTCTCATAAGTTTGACCAGACAGGTTACTAGGGATCATCCATGATCACTTCAGAATACACTTTAATGCTGATTGCATTTTATGTTTGTTAATCTCACGTAACATTTCATTAGGACACTTACAGGCTACTGAATAGATGTTTCGGTGGTTCATTATTTCTCTCTGTTTTTGAATACGGGCCTTACCATCGGAGCATTGGATTGTAAGACATGAAAAGGGAGAGGTGTATATTCTTTCATTACTGCCAGTTGGGTACAAAAAAGTAGGGGGGAAAGGGATTTTTTTGGATTTGAGATGAATGTGAGGCTATTTTTATCCCTTTTTGCCGAGGGAAAAAGATAGTAAAATAGCATCAGAGGTAAACTAAGGAGAAGCCGGGGGGTTAGTCTGACAGCGGGGGGAGCCCAATCACTCGTCACACATTGATATTCATCGCATTATGTGCCCCGACCCCCCCAGCCTCCATTTTGACAATCAACAGCTTTAACACCCTTGTTTTAATTTAATTAAAGGTGTGATCGCCGGGGTGAAAACTTCATTTGCACACATCAAGGGGAGAAAAAAAAAAAAAAAGCCCAAAAGGGTCATCTTACTAGATGGAAACACAATTAGCTCTCTCCACATTTTTTTTTTGGAAAAAAAGATCGCAAATCAAAAACGGTCAGCTGCGCAGGATTGGCAAGCAGTCAGGAATGTTCAATGTGTCCGCACAGAGAGCGCTGCTCTCTTAGCTTTTTTTTACAGAACAAAACTTTGAAACACCACCTTCTTCTAGATCGGGGGGACGTTGGTACGACCTCCCTCTGTGTAAGCAGTAGTTGTCTAGGTAGAGGGTCGAGGCGCCAAAACGTAACGAGGAGAGTCTTGAAATTTGGGTTTCCGCGAACTACTTCCGGAACCTGGCCTTTAACCCCGCTGGGGCTTGATGAGATGGCGTCGAAGAGTGACCGTTTTCCCGCAGTATCCTCGCAGAGACCTCGTTTCCCCGAAGGCGGCGTCGTCATCCTCCGCTCCGGCCCGCGCTGTGTGATGTGTCGTTAAGCCAACAAAGCGTGTTGGGATCAGATGCGAGTGCCGGGATTTGCCGAAGGGGAAGAGGCTCGCGATCGCGTCCTACGGCTTCATTTCTGAAGATCAGGCCGCTCTATACTCCATTGGCCCAAAGACCTGTTTCATGTTCCGTTCGCTTGATATGAGGAAGGGAGTGGGGAGCATCCGATTTGGGTTCATCCGCCAGCTGGCGGGTTCAAGAGAGCTCTGATCAGGACGTTTACCGCAAAGCCTTGACAACGGTTTGACATTTGAGGCTTGTCTTCAATTCCTGGACAAATCTGTTTAACGCTCTGGTTTTTGGATATTGAAGAGTGGCTACATCATAACAAACAGGTGGCTACATCAGAAGGTCTTCTGAACGTGATGAAAATCGGCAAGGAAATATTAGGTCATTTAACGCGAAAGGGAAAGGCTGTACACTTGAAAAATAGTATTTGTTTTTTTTTCTCGTAAAGAAAAAATCAAGGAAAGCAAGGACCAGCCTGCACAAAAGGTCACTTAATTCTATTAAGTTTTTTCACCTGTTTGCATCCAATATTACTGTTGTATCTAGTTATAAACTGTAAAAAAACTAATAAATTTTTTTAAATTGGATTAAAAAACAATTCTAATTTTTCCATGCCAACCTATATGTATTTGGCTGTTTGGGCTCTATCTCACCTGAATGTGATTGAAGAATTGAGGTGGCAGTTAAAATAATGAGCGTCCATAGCATTGGATTAAAGTGGGCTGTGGGGCCCCTCTACTTGTGGGGTCATTTAGTGGATTCCAGGTCCTGGTAGAGAGGGGAAAACGGGTTAAGATCCAGGTGCGAATACTTACTAATCAGCACAAGAGTCGGCACTGGAAACGGGGTTTATATGCTTTAATTAGTTTAATTCCAAGCCTGCAACCCAGAAACCAGCTTGATCTCGGATCCACACCAGTGCAAATCGGCACTATAAATTTAGCCAGGATGGAAGCGTTTCCTACTGTTGAATAAGGCAATTAGTGCAGTTAACAGCATGAGCTTTGAGTCAGGCCGAAGACCAGTCATTACCAGGAGTAAATGTGTCTGCGTCCTTGAAAGCTATTGGCCGGGAGCTACCGTCATGTCACAGGCTGCAGAAGACGGTAGTTCATAACGTTGGCATTTTAAATCATTTGCTCCAGCAATGTCATGCTCCAATAACGCTTTGTTTTGTGTACCTTATCCTCCTGAAGTTTTGAGATTAGTAATCTGCCGAATGTTATGAGAAAGGCGGGCTTAGTATAGGTTTTCAAAGCGGATTTGCCTAACGGTTAAAGCCGTGGAAAGTACTCGCAAACGGAAAATCACTGGGTCATTGGCTTAAAGAATTATTTGTTTAATAAAGGAGAAAAGTGCTTTCTCAAATGCTTCATGAATGGCCTTTGGTGGGATTTTGTGGTTTCGTAAAAATCCTTAATAAAGTGTGATTGTTGCGCTTCATAGTTTCCTTTCATTTTTGAACAGAAAACAAAAACTGATTGATTACGACTAATTTCAAGAAATGTTTTTGTCGCAAAGCAGATTCAGAACGAAACAAGGTCTCTGACTATAGCACTGCTGTTTGGTCTGCATAGAACTTTGCATGTTTGAATGTAATATAATACTAACAACATTGGGACTTGGCGGGACATGCCCCATACCTATGCAGCACAGAGAGTTTGGCACTTTTTAGTGTTTACTACAGAAATAACCACAATGAGCACAGACTCGCAGCCCTTAAAAACATTAACTCCTGTACGTTCTGAAAGCATGTAACCACACAGAATTCACGTACAACGCCACACATCCACACAATAAAGCCCCAAACTTTATTTTTGTTATTTTCACATTTTTTCTCTTTCTCCTTGTTCTTCTTTTTCCTGCCTCCGTTCCCTGAAAGAATAATCCTCCCCATTGGATAAAAACATGTTTATGTTCATGCTCAGCTTATAAAAACATCTGATACTAGTATTCTCATTGCTCCAAAAGTCCTATATGGCAGTACTGTCCCTATGGAGCTTCCTGTGGCTCAGTGCTTAAGTTGCTGTCTTTGTGGACGACCCAAGATCAATCCCCACCACGTAACAAAGGCTAAATTCAGTTTCGACAAAAACAATGTGGATACGTTATGCATTTTAACATATAAGAATGCTTTTTGACTGGTTGAGACTGTTGGGATTGCATGGGTTGGTATACATTTATTGTCCTTTTAAATGTGAAATCATTTGCTGGTAAAATAAAGTCAACATAGTTTTTTGAGTCCTGTATTATTTATAAAAGTACAAAAAAAACAAAAATCTGTTGTGCATCATTTTGGTTGAAGATTTTCCAATAAGCATGCAGCCATTTATTTTCAGTGGCTTCAGTCTCAATTGTTCAGCTTTTTTTCAGGGAGGGGGGGTTATTCTCTATGTGGGGGGTGTTTCTTTAGCCCCGTCACTCTGGGTTATTTTTTAGACTCTGCACAATTCTCACCTGCTTTTGTTTGTATTCACATGTTTTTTTGATGTCACAGCATTAACATGTGTGTTGGGCTCCATTTTACTTCAATTTGTATGTGTGAAGTAAACACAGAAAAAAGCGGGGAGAAAAAAGCCCAGATAGGCAGCCTCTCTCCTCTGTGAGGGGAAATGTCCTCCGTAGAACTGGCCGCCATTTTTCCCCGCAGAGCGCACAGAAATCAAAAGGCCTGCGCTTTCTGCTTACGATTCTGTTCCCAGCATTTTCCAGCTGGGTAGCATAATTACAGCCTTTAACGTGTATGAAAATGTCAGGTTAATTCAAACAAAAGAACAGCCCCCCCCCCTCCCCACCCCCCCCTTTCCCCCCACCCGCCACAACAAGCAATCAAGATTTCTTTAGTAATTTGGCTTTTTAGAAAATGCAGTCCTGTCCAATCCTTGCAGGCCAGCCGTGCTTCCCGTTCTGGCGGATAGCGGGTAGCGGCGAGCGGCTAGCACTGTGTGTGGGGAGAGGAACAGCGTGGCCTCTCTGGGCACCCCCCCCTCCACTGCCAGCCTGGCTCTGATTATCATGCAGTGAGTCCTGGAGAAACAAAGGCAGTGATGGGCTCTGTGGCACCTGGGGGATCTGATTATTATTATTGGGATCCCTGCCAATGTTTGCTCCCAGGATCTTTCCTCCCGTTTGCCTGGATCCCTGCGGATCCTTCCAGCTATAAGTCTTTCGCCAAAGGCCGTCCGGTGTGTGTGTGTGTGTGTGTGTGTGTGTGTGTGTGTGTGTGTGTCTGTGTGTGTCTGTGTGTGTCTGTGTGTGTCTGTGTGTGTCTGTGTGTGTCTGTGTGTGTCTGTGTGTGTCTGTGTGTGTCTGTGTCTGTGTGTGTGTCTGTGTGTGTTATATGCGTATATGTGTGTGAGTGTTGTGAGTGTTGTGAGTGTTGTGAGTGTTGTGAGTGTTGTGAGTGTTGTGAGTGTTGTATGTGTGCGTTGTGGGTGTTGTATGTGTTATGTGCTGTATGTGTGTTGTAGGTGAGTTGTGTGTGCTTGTGCGTTTTGCGTGTTGTATGTGAGTGTTGGTTGTATGTGTGTGGTGTGTTGTGCGTGTGTTGTATATTTGTAAATTTGTGTGGTGTGTGTGTGTGTCTGCATTGCGCGTGCGTGCGTGCGTGCGTGCGTGCTGGATGGATGGATGGATGGATGGATGGATGGAGTCACAGGTGAGTTTGTACCTTCTGGAGGCGCCGGACTGCCTCCCTCAGTCTCTCTCTCACGGCTCCACCTTGTTCTTCTCCTCCTCCTCAGAAAGCAAAGCCTCTGCTGGGCATGAATCCTGTCCCCTCACCCTCATCACCATCATCATCCTCACCCTCATCACCATCATCATCCTCACCCTCATCATCCTCATCCCCTCACCCTCTCATCCTCTCACCCTCTCACCCTCTCATCCTCTCACCCTCTCATCCCTTCATCGTTCATGTTAGTCCGAGTTATTCGTTAAAATCCCACATGTCTACGCTCCGAGCGCTGTGACTGCGTTCTCTTCTCTTTGGAGACACGTTTATTCAGCCAATGGCAATTATCGGTCTGTGACATTTGTAATGGAAAACCAATCCCTCCTGCCTCCCTTCACAAAGGAGAATGAAAGGGTCGCTGGTGTGGAATATGTCTCAAAAAAACCTTAGATCATACTGGTGCACTCTGTTAGATTCTTTCCTTTCGGCCATTTCCTCAGTCATGTCAAAGAGATCAGGTGCTGTCAGGTAGCCACAGACAGGTTTAAGGTCCATATGCTGATTTACAGGCCGGTAAATTCCCCAAACACAGGGAATCCAACATGAAGGTCTGCGCTTAAAATCAGCTTGAATCAATCTAACGTCTCTGTTGGTCCCATCTCTTTCTGTGCCACTAAATCTTTGGTGGTTTAATGGTCTCAGCTGTGGGTACGCCCTGTATGGTGGGGTTTTGTGGCTAACATCGCATGGATGTCAAAAATGGATTCTCGGTAAATTACTGCTTTTTGGATGGAATGTCTGCGAGAACTGCAACGGGTCTCTCGCATTCTCGGGTTACAAAGGAGTCGACTTAATAAAAGGCCTACGCCGTCGGCACCGACGGACGTAAATAAGATGTCAGCCGCGGCGCGAAGCTCATAAGAGACCACATCTGCTTGTAATTGTCAGCGTGTTCCTTTCGCTGATAGGTGGGTTCCCCGCGCGGGGGCGGAGAGCGGGACGGGGCTGCGTGAGTGACGGCTCCCCTCCCTGCTCCACGCCCGGGCAGATGGAGAGGTGTCACCGCGGTGATTAATTGTTTACCGTCACCTGTCTGCATCGTCCTTCAGGACGCGGGGGATTTAGGAGGGGGGGTGGGGGCGGGCGGCAGCGGCGAGCGGCGAGCGGTCAGCCGCGCTTGCGAGCGCATGTCCTAACACGGGCGCGTTCTGTCCGAGGCCGGGCCCGTCGGCGCCCAACGCCCTCCCCTCGCCCGTGCCGCGTCCCCGCGATTGGCCCAACATGCGCAGAGCCGGTTGCCGTGCATTGTGGGATACATTTCAGTGCGAATAGTACTTTTAGGAGCCATTTTGGGAAATTTTGCATTCCTGCTGAGGAAATTGACAACTTGTCTAATGAACTTGTTTCTGCTTAAATGACGAGAACGTTTTTGTTATATTTTATAAAGTCATTAAAAATTCAGAAGTCATGAGGAATTTTCTAAATCGGATTAATTGAATTAAGAAATAAATAAATAAATAAATAAATGTCTTGCTGTGATTGGATTAACTCAGTCACAAAAGGCTGCTGTCATCAGTTTCTCCATCTTTCCCCGCTCATTCAGAAACCTTGTCAGTGCATCCTGGTTTATGGATTAGGACACCAGTTCAAACTGAATATTCATCTACATAATCTGCATAATTCAGTAATTGGAGACACATGTTAGCTTCTGCCCGTGTGAATTTTATTTTCATTTAATTTCCAACCCATAAATGATTCATTCCCTTGAATGATTTACTTCTTTTTTTTTTGCGGAACTAAGCTGGAAAGATCGACCGATATTGCAACACCTCCCGAAAATATTTTTCTTTTATTAATAAAAAATAGAAAAGTGCCAAGTCTTCAGCGTGCAGCCATCTGTGTTCCATCTCAGAGCGGTGTCTGTGGTAAATGCCTCGTACTAACAAGCCACAGAACGCCGGCGTACACCGACATACGTCCGAACCTCATCGGCATCAGAGCTATTGTGTTGCCATGGAAATGGAACCTTTGATAGCTTTACTTTTTGAATTTTTTATTTACATTTTTATTTATTCATTTTATTTACATTTATATTTATTTAACAGGCTCAGCGGTGGTATTGAAATGGGTCATGTGACCACACTGACCACCCTCCCCTCCCCTTATAAGCATGTTCTATCAGTTCTCATTGGTCACTACAGAGCACTAACTGAAAATGTCCAATTAGATGTAGATTAGGACCAGAAATGCAGTGTAACTGACTGAAGTGGTATTCATGCAGTGAAATGCGATGCACGTGAATATGTAACTATTAAATATATTAATGTTGGCTATCCATTAAAAGTCATAACAACACTGAAATCGATTCAATTTCAATGTCCGAAATCTTATCCTTAAAGGGCTGGTGTAGGTGCAGGTGTGTTACTGCTTGGTTGGAACAAAAGCCTGCACCTGGCCCTTACTCGATAAGATTGAGGACTCCTCTCCTAAATGCGAAGTCAAAGAGTAGTCCTTTTTTCAGTTGAATGAAAGCCATTACAGATGGCTATGTTGGTGTTCATGTCTCTGTGACATTGGAAACGGTTTATGAAACGGTGGTTCTTTCTAGATTGATACAAGAACACCAGCGTGGCTGAGTACGGGATAATGTTGGCTGATCAGGTGATTTTTTCCTTTGATCTTATTGGTGTTCGCACGGGCTCTGCAGAACGCAGACTGCTTGCACTTGGATGTAAATAATGAGCGAGCAATCAGGCTCATGAGGACTGACACTTAATTTTTAACTATGTGACACAGCCTTTAATGTAACCTTTAAACGAAATTTGTTAAAATGTAGCCCGAAAGATTAAGAGGTGGGGACGCGTATTCAGCTGCCGGTTTGCCAACTAGAGCAGTTATTGCTCGCTAATTATGGGGAACGTAGTTAACCCGGCTACATGTTGCGGCCTCTGTTCTACACAGCCTGGCTGATGTAATTCTGAGGAGATGAAAGGAACCAACTGCGTAGTGTGAGGTACTGTGCTGTTGCTTTGGAACGTGGTGGGGAAGAAGCCAATTATAACTCCTGAAGTGACATGATTAAGCGGAACTGGCGTGTGTGGTTTAATGGCTTAGACCCGCTCTTATAAAGGCTCCTTTTAATCGCGCCCATATGCTTGGTCTGCTCGGGCCGCCTTTAAACAAGACGTGCTTGTGTTTTTGCGGTGGGGAAATTTAATAAAATTACTTGTCCCCCCCCCCCCCCGCCCATTGTTCATGCCACTTTATCGGGGTGTCGTTACGTGTAATGTACAGAAATGCATTCAGTTCAGGCGACTGATTCACGCGTGGCGCCGGTCCGTAAGCTGACCCCCGTAAACTTCACGTACTCTAATATGAAATCCGGTCCTAGGCCCATATTCATAAAGCATTTTAGAATGAGTGCGCTGATCTGGGATCAGCTTTGCTTCTTCCCCTCATTACAGATACGGTTAGGCGAAGGACCAGGGAAAACTGTTCCTGGATCGCCACACCTAGTCAGACGAGTTTCACGAATACGGCTCCTGATGAGCTTTGACGTTGTTATATAGATTACTGCTGCCCGGACGGTTGGCCTATCTCAGGGGCGAGATGTGATGGAAAGATGTGTTAATTCAATATAAGTGAACACTGTACAATACAGCCCAGCCCAGTGGGGAAATGGTGAACTGCACTGGTTACCGGTAGATGGTTAATGAGCAGAAATGTATGCGGATCTCCTGCCTAGTATGAAGAGGTACACTGCAGTAATGGGGAGCGGACGCCTTGGGACCAGCTGTTGAGGGGCCTCGTTTAAATAAGCCCCGGCCCTCTGTACGCCGGTCTCCCATCCAGATGCTCAGTCTCTGACGAGCCTGACAGGTGAGCTGCACTGCGCTCGCTGGTCCGCGTGCCGAACTCCCATCGTGCACTGCGCTCGGCTCGCTTCTGAATCATTTGTGTGCGGGGATGGGTTGGGGGTGGGGGGTGAGGGGAAACGGCGAGCGTTTGCGGCCGCCCTCATCGGCGAGCAACCGGCGCTTCCGTTTCCGCCGCGAGCCCCAGAGCCCCCCGTCTGTATCCCCGGGCAGGTTTTGCGTCCCCCGAGCGGTGGAATAAAGAGAGATGAGTTACTGTCAATGTAAGTGGGCCGTTTAACCTTGTGTTCTCCTCTGGAAACGGGGATGTAATTGCATTTGCAGCTAAAAAGGCTTATTCAGAGTTTGTACAGTTTAAGGATGCTAATGAATGGTGCTTGTGTGTGTGTGTGTGTGTGTGTGCTGCCTAGCCTGGAGGTATGTGTAAGAAAGCAGAAAAGATCTGCCAGGATTAGTTCCACGGGTCTCTTTTATTATGCTAAGCACCCCGCCATGAATACAGTTGTGGGGATAGGTGAGCTGGGCAAATGGGTTGTGAGGAGGGAGGGGAGGGTTGGAGGTTGCAATTACATTACGTCACATTGACGTTTAAGGCATTTAGCCGATGCTCTTATCCAGGGCGATTTACGCAGATTACATTTTTATATCCAATCCATTTACACAGCTGTATATTTGATAATAATAATGATAGTAATAAGATAATTATTTCCTGCCTTAACATTTCAATTCCGAGATTACAACAATTTGGGGCGAGTGCACACGTCCGGATGAGTAAAATTCTAACATGCACGCCGGCTTGCATTTTTGAGGTCCACTACTCTGGCCTTTTGGTTCTCTACCAGGAAAGCACTGGCTAGAGCCAAATAAGCTGCTTTGTTTGTTGTGTACACAGTTCTGAAAGGGGGCGCGTGATGCCAGGAACGCGTTCGAGGATGTTAGCCCTGAGCTATTGCCCTTATTTCAGCCGTTAGTGTACTGTTTCCAAGCGCTCACGGGGGATTGCTATTTCCTTTTGGAGTTTATTTTCTGCATGGAAGTTTGTTTCTGCCGCGTTGTATGAAATACTCCCCGCTCGCAGTCACTGTGCGCCGTGTTGCCAAGATGTTGGAAGAGTTCCTGTTGCTTGCTAACAGTCTTCCAGCCAAATGCTGGCAAGATGGTGAGCTGTGGAGGAAAGAAAGAAAGAAAATAAAATGGCAAGGCCAAAATGATTTGAGCATGAAGGCAAAAATGAGGCTGGACAGAAGCGGGCGATTTAGAAGCTTATTGAGCCGTGAACGCCAGTGTTTTATTTGATCAATCTGTAGAGACCGGCCAAGTCAAAGAATGGAAGCATGATAAGTGAAATGAAATAGGCGTGCGTCTTAGTGGAAAATGGCTCGGTGATTTTCTGTCTCATTGATGAAACCGTCCGTGCAAGCTAGCGGTAAAGCAGCTTTGTATTACTCAGGATAATGTTGTTCCCTGCACCCTGAGGTGGGGTCACGGCCCCCTGGCCTGTGTAGTGCGTTATACTCTACTGCATAGTTTCCTCAGAAGCGCTAATCGTATAATATGACAGGTACACTCAAAAATGCCAAGCTGCACTGGGCTTGCAGTCCTAGATATTTATGGGATGCCTTCAGATTGAGATGGCATTACATCTCTGTCTGTCCTGCAAGCATTAACTGTGATTAACACCCTCCTGGAGAGCAAGGGAAAATGTGTTGATGCTTATTTCTGCTTTGGGTAACAGGGACATTTCACCAAGGTTATGCTATGAATGAATTTCCTATTAACGTCTCCTTTTAAATTTTGTTGTATGATTTTGGGATTAAATTACAAACCCCAATTTCAAAAAAGTTGGGACAGTGTATAAAATCTAAATAAAAACAGAAGGCAATGATTTGCAAGTCCTCTTTGACCTGTATTCAATTGAAAACCGTACAAAGACAAGATATTTAATGTCTTAACTAATCAACTTTATTGTTTTTTGTAAATATGCACTCATTCTAAATTTGATGCCTGAACACGTCCCAAAAAAGGTGGGACAGGTAAATGTGGTAAACATGCCCATCACCTTTCCTTTTAACAACACTCAGTAATCTTTTGGGAACTGAGGACACGAATTGTTCTAGTTTTGAAAACTTAATTTTTTCCCATTTTTGCTTGATATATGACTTCAGCTGCTCAACAGTCCGGGGGTGTCCATTGTCGTATTTTGCGCTTCATAATGCGCCACACGTTTTCAATTGGTGACAGGTCTGGACTGCAGACAGGCCAGTCTAGCACCCGCACTCTCTGACTACGAAGCCACGCTGTTGTAACACGTGCAGAATGTGGCTTGGCATTGTCTTACTAAAATAAGAAGGGACGTCCCTGAAAAAGACGTCGTCTAGATGGCGGCATATGTTGCTCCAAAATGCATATATACTCTTCAGCGTTAATGGTGCCTTCACAGATGTGCAAGTTACCCATGCCATGGGCACAAATACACCCCCATAGCACGACAGACGCTGGCTTTTGAACCTTGCGTTGGTAACAGTCAGGATGATCCTTTTCCTCTTTGGCCCAGAGAACACGACGGGCCAAAGGGCCATTATTTCCAAAAACAATTTGAAATGTGGACTCATCAGACCACAAAACACGTTTCCACTTTGCGTCAGTCCATCTCAGATGAGCTCGAGCCCAGAGAAGTCGGCGGTGTTTCTGGATGTTGTTGATATATGGTTTACGCTTTGCGTAGTAGAGTTTTAACTTGCATCTGTAGATGCAGCAACGAACTGTGTTCCAGAGCACGTGGTTATTTTCATTACCGAAGCATGTCGGTTTTTAATGCAGTGCCGTCTGAGGGATCGAAGGTCATGGGCATTCAATATTACTTTTCGGCCTTGCCCTTTACGCACTGAGATTTCTCCAGATTCTCAGAATCTTTTAATAATATTATGGACTGTAGAAGGTGAAATCCCTAAATTCCTTGCCATCGTGTGTTTGAAAGCGTTCTTAAACAGTTGGACTATTTGCTCACACCGTTTTTCGCAAAGTGGTGAACCTCGACCCATCCTTGCTTGTAAACGCGCCGAGCCTTCATGGATGCTCTTTTTATAACCAGTCATGATAGCATCACCTGTTACCTATTTACCTGTGGAATGTTCCAAACAGCTGTTTTTTGAACATTCGACAACCTTCCCACTCTTATGTTGCCCCTGTCCAAACTTTTTTGGAACGTGTTACAGGCATCATATTCGGAATTGGCGTATATTTACAAAAATCAATAAAGTTGATATTGTAAAACATTAAATATATTTTCTTTGTACTTTTTAAAATTAAATATATGTAAAAAAGAATTTACAAATCACTGCTTTCTGCTTTTATTTGCATTTTACATACTGACCCAACTTTTTTTGGAATTGGGGTTTGTACATCCAGAGGATTTATCTTCCTCATGGAGATACAAATTTACAATTTTATTAAAACAAATTGTCTCATTGTTTCTTTGTTTATCTCACTTTTATTATTCCTTTCTTGGTATGTTTGCTTAAGAATAAACATTCCACCTTTCTATCAATCGTTATAAAAATACTTTCTGTGGGTAGTGAGAAGTTGACAATTCTCGACACAGTTTGCCTTGGCTCATATATTTTTTTGTAATCCATACAGTTCCTAGGACAGCCTTTCTTTTTTTTTTTTTTTGTGTCCATTGTTTCAAGTTGACCGATGTCTAATAATACTCTTTAATAATGTCAAAATAAATGGCAGTGGTAAAATTGGAAAGTTCCTCATTACAGAGGTTAGGCCTGTGTGGAGCATGTGCATGCTTCCCCCTGCACCAGTATCGCAACAGCCAAGCGCAAAAGCATACGCTCTACAGCCAGGCACGTTCACTCAACTTCCACTATGGACGTGCTGTTCAGCTTCACTGTACGGCGGCCGTCCTCCTCGACCATTAGAAACGGACCTCTAAGGGTCATGTTAGGAGAGATTACCGGTTTAATCTGCTCGTTTGACCCCCGTGACCGCGTGCTAGTCCTGAACACGCTGCTCTGCCTCTGCGCTCCGGCAAGTTTGTTTAGGTTTTTCCTCCCGGTGTTGAGTTTAAACTGTCGTCAAGATTTCAGGCAGTAATTAACACACTCTGACTTACACGGTCCAAAGAGAAGGAATCCATTTATTGACAGGGGGTGTATGGTGGCGGTGGTGGTGGTGGTGGGGGGTTGTTTGGGGGGGCGGTGGGGGGGTGCTAGGGGACAGGTGTGCCCTGACAACAGCAGACACGGGGGCAGGACTTCACCCCTTAGCACAACGGGGATACACCTGCAAAACAAGCGCGTGTCTGTTTTAATTATGACGCCGCGAGCTCGAGGGAAGTGGATTTTTCTACGCTACCGTTGCGTATCGCAGACATGCCGCTTCAGCCGCCTGTCGCCGAGTTCGAGCTTTCGCTTGGTCATGTTTCGTTTCCCCCCCCCCTCAGAAGCTCCGGCCCTCGGCCCTCGCGTAACGCACCCAGGTTGTGAAGTCAAAGCCTTTCATTGTCTCCCCAGGCCGCGGAGGGCGTCACCTTCATCGGACCCGACACGCACGCCATCCAAGCCATGGGAGACAAGATTGAGAGCAAATTAATCGCCAAGCAAGCCAAGGTCAACACCATCCCCGGCTTCGACGGGGTGGTCAAGGTGAGGCAGCTCGCTCGACCGCGCTGGGGTGCTCTTCCGACCCGACGGATTGTAAATGACTGGTGTCAGTCACGCAGTGGTGAGAAGGAGAGAGCCATGTGTGGAGTGTGTGAAGAGTCACCGCCAGTCTCCCCCCCCCCCTCCCCCCCAAATGTCACAATTTAGCATTTACTGCGGAGGGAGGGGAGCATCGCCTTTTTATTTATTCATTCTTTACTTTTCGTTTAACGGCTTTGAAATATGCGCCTGCTTTGCTCGGGGATGAGAGGCGATTGGTTGACTGTAAAGCACACGCACATATTTTCAAGTTAGCTGAAGCTGTTTTTTTTTCTTGTTTTTCTTTGCCAAAAACTGTGGGGAAGGGTGGTAGTTCAGGACACGCGATCGTGAACGATTGAGCAGTAAAGTGGCCCATTGAGCGTTTCCTCTTTTCTTTCAAAATATATATGATTTGCAAAGGAGGAGGTGGGGGAGGTGGGGGGGGTCGGGGGGGTCCTCCTTGTGTTTAATAGCAGGTCTTTATCAGTCATCGCTCCTCACGCATTTTGTTTGAGAGACTCTTAATTGTCGGCATTTGGCATTTTTAACACTTCCTGGCCGAGTGGCTATTAAAGACAAGTGCTCTCGCATAACCGTCGCTGACGGGGAACAAAGGCCCGGTGTGGACGACCCCACAAGTGTGGAAAAACAGGCATTCCTGAATTACGCCTGGCCCGCATTTACATCTCTGAGGGCAAATAAAAGGCAGGCGATTGCAAAAGGGCTGACGGCTGTTTGCGGAGAGGCGTAATCTCTTGCACACGGCGAAGGTAAACTTTAGCGCCGTCCAGACTTCCTTGGGGAAAATCTCATTAGCCGACGTGGCTCGTTCCGTATGAAACGGTCTCGCACACAAGCGCACGCGCACACACTACTGATGAGCGCCTTGCCTACCAAGGTTCGCAAAACTGTCGAGTTAATAAATTAAAAGCTATATGGTTTTCATCCGGCTCGCCTTTCTAGTCGCTCCTGTTTTTATAATTTTACGGTTTCTTTTTATTATTATTATTTTTTAATCTCTAAAAAAAAAAAGAGATTTTCAACACGGTGCACACTGACTGAATGGATTTACAAAGCCTGTATTTAAAAAGACCAAGACGTCTAAAGCAAATCCCCAGAGTTGGTGTGGTTCTCAAGGGGACCTGTCCTCAACACTTTAAAGACTATCACATTTCATTTTAATGTTTTGAAGTCAAGCCCCTGTTGCTTTTGACACACTTACCCTCTGGCAGGTTCAAGACTTTCCGTCCTCTGCAAGCCCATAGGCTTTAGTTTAGCGTTATTTTAAACCTGTTTTAGTACCTTCATTAAGTTGGAGCCACTTCAGAACAGAGTGCTATTTATTCACCGACGGCCAATGCACTATACCTTTTTAGTTTTGTGTTGGGAAGCCAGTGTTAGAGTTCTTTGCTTTATATTCATGGGAAACATTATGTAATAGGAGAAAATGACAGAAGTTCCTTATTGATTGTTTATGAAAAATCACGTTGGGCTGAGATAATACAATATCAGATATGACAGAAAATATATTTCAGCTTTGGGCTTGCTTCTTATATTCTAGGACATCCACTGCATGTTGCGGTTTATATTTTATACGTTCTGCGTGGTATTGATTGATGGTATTATAATCATATTTAGCTTCCACAAACAAAATAAACCCGGGCAATTCTTGTTTGCAATGATGAGGGTTTCACACGCACATTTTACTGTCAAATTTTTGTAAAAGTGAATACAGTATTTACATTCAATATTCAGATCTAATTTAAAATAATTTGGTCCTGATGAAATTGTCAGTTTGTTCCAAAAGTGTGATGTTTGTGTTAGTAGAACATATGAGGTCAGATCAGTACATGGCTTGCATTGTTGAAAAACACACCCAAAAAAGTACATTAATGTGTATTGACTTCCCCGTCACGCACCCCCCCCCCCCCCCCCCACATCCCTCAAGCAGTTGTTTTTGTGATGCAAAAAGGTATAGCAAAGTGAGAACAATAGTGGAGGTACTCCCCCTGCTGACGGCATGCAGGAACTGCTCCGGGATTTCAGCCTCTTCTCTCAGCTGAACATGCACAACCCCCCATATCCACCATACAGTGTATGAATCGCAACATCAAAAGATACAGGCCCTTTCAGTTCCTCACAACGGCTAAAATAATTTTATTTCTTTTAGTCCGGAGCCTTTATTGCCCGTCTCCTTCTTCAGCTCCCTCTTCCTCCTTTTTGAGCGCCGTTGTTAAATTCTAATGACTCAGAAGAGGGGGCCGTGCGCCCGATGGTATTAATTTGACGTTGCCCCCAAATGAGAAGGGTCAGAGCCGCCGTTAAAAGGGGGCAGTGAATGGCTGGAAGGAGACAGCGCAGCGATGTACGACCGCCCCCCCCCCCCCCCCAGGACCGCGTGCTTACCGGGGGGCGGCCGGGATTAACGCCGCCTCTTGTTTCCTGCTCCAGGATGCCGACGAAGCGGTCAGGATCGCGGGGGAAATTGGTAAGTCATCGCGTTTCGAGCTCCCGTGGCACAGTGAACTCCTCTCTTAGAGTAGGGTCAGGGTCGGCCGGGACTATAATTGAAATTGTGCGGTCGGTCGCAGTTCCCGTGTGAGTCGGCGCGGGACCGTTTCGGACCGCGAACGCGCTCGAATTTGACGCTGTGAAGGAGGTCCGGCTGAATTCGGAGTCGCTTTTGAATAACTCGATAACTTCTGATTCGGCGCGGCTTACTGAATACGCGCCTCCATTTTGAAATTGCGCTTGCGCGCAGCGTCAGAAATAAAGTAATGGGGTTTAGCGGGAAAGGGACTGGACTTGTAACGGAAGTTGGGCCCCAAATGGGACACTGCTGTTGTGCCCAAAATAAGGTACTTTTACCTGTAAAAAAAATTGACAATATGCCACAAAAGAAATTAATATTTCTCTCAATTCTGTGTACATTTTAAGAGACTTGTTCACTGAAGCCTAGGGTTTGCCAAAATGGCCACAAATGTATTTTTTGTAATTGAATAAAAAGCTACAGTGTTAAAATAGGCCAATGTGTTAATTAAATTGCTGTGTAACGGTGGCTTGTTATATCTATTTTTTTAAAAGAAATGGCGTAACTAACACACTTCATAACAATTGTTCACGTGGTAATGTTAAAGATAATGGAATCACTTTGGATGGGGTTCATATTTTATTCACACTACAATGATAGGCTGTACTTATTTTTAATTCATTTAATTATTTGTCTTAATTTGATTTCAGTCATTTTTCAGTACACATTTAAAAACATACATCCTAGATGCGACTGACCGATTTGCGATGCGCTTATCGAAAAATTGAAGGATCGCACATTGACGAGGGTCGCGTTTAATGAGTTTGTCGCCTTCAGTATTACGCACGTCAGGGAAAGAAAACAAAACGGTCGCCTAAATGCTGAGGTATGTTCTCTTCGCTCTCTCTCTCGCGCTCTAGCGCTCTTGCTCTTTCACTTTCTCGCTCTCTTTCTGTCTCTCTCGCTCTGCTACCATCTTACTCTTTCTCTCGCTCTACTATTACTCTCACTGCTTTCTGTCTGTCTCTCTCCCACTCTACTCTTACTCTCTCACTGCTTTCTGTCTGTCTCTCTCTCGCTCTACTCTTACTCTCTCACTGCTTTCTGTCTGTCTCTCTCTCGCTCTACTCTTACTCTCTCACTGCTTTCTGTCTGTCTCTCTCTCGCTCTACTCTTACTCTCTCACTGCTTTCTGTCTGTCTCTCTCGCTCTACTATTACTCTCTCACTGCTTTCTGTCTGTCTCTCTCTCGCTCTACTATTACTCTCTCACTGCTTTCTGTCTGTCTCTCTCGCTCTACTATTACTCTCTCACTGCTTTCTGTCTGTCTCTCTCTCGCTCTACTATTACTCTCTCACTGCTTTCTGTCTGTCTCTCTCTCACTCTCTCTTTCTCTCACTGCTCTTTCTTGCTCTCTCCTCTCTCTCTCGCTCTACTATTACTCTCTCACTGCTTTCTGTCTGTCTCTCTCTCTCTCTACTATTACTCTCTCACTGCTTTCTGTCTGTCTCTCTCTCTCTCTACTATTACTCTCTCACTGCTTTCTGTCTGTCTCTCTCTCTCTCTCTCTCTCTCTCATGTGAACAGCGCATGTTGTGAGGCGTTTGGTCATTGTCTCCGGTATCATATTGGACATATGGTCAGCTGTCACACACTCGCGTGGGCGACTGATCAAAGTCTGAACTCGCGTCTAATTGTTTCCCACTGATAGGCTACCCTGTCATGATCAAGGCCTCCGCCGGGGGCGGAGGAAAAGGCATGAGGATCGCCTGGAACGACGACGAAACCAGGTGAGACTCAACCCTCCATCGCGGGGGCTGAACTCCACACTCAGGACACCCTGTTCAGTCCACCCACAATGCACTTTCCTCCCCTCGGCTCGCATCTGTTAACGGCGTATCTGTTGCGTAAGCTCCTACACACCTGAAGCAACACGCGCCCGGTCGGCCTGATTAACTTATTGCGTCAGGATTTAGCGAAACTGTTTTCGTTAAGCATTCTTAAAATTGTGTTATGATATAACCCGCAAGGCCACGTGTCTCAAAAAGCAGTTTTTAAGTCCGTCCCATTGTTCATTTTAGCTGTTTAATGTGAGGAAGAACTTGACCCTGATGCCTGGGGTTTCTGGAAAACGGGTAACGTGGTGTCCCTAAATCAGCGAGGCTTGGCTCATATTTTTAGGCCGTTGATCTTTTGAGGGCAGTTTCATTCAGACAAACACAGAGCTCCTCAGTCTAGAGTTCAGCCTGAAGCTGATCTCTCCCTCAACCTGAGCACAGGCCTACAGCAGAACTATGAGCCCGCAGGCCTACAGCAGAATCATGAGCCTGGGTACTCCGAGCTCCGGTGCTCCTGTGACTGGCGAGCCCAGTACGGAACGACACTCGTTGAGTAGACTTTGCTTTAGGGAAGTTTTTCAAAGGGCCTTTGAGCCTGGGGAGAGGGTTTGGGGTGCAGGGGGGGTGGGGGGGCAGTGCGGGTGGTCCCGAGCTGTGGGTAAAAGGGTGTTTGTGTTTACTCTGTTGGAGGAGGATGCGATTAGATTTTTTTATTTTTTTTAAAAGCCAGTGTCATTTCACATGTCCCTGAAAATCACTGCAAAGCCATTCACTGCCGTTTGCCAGCGTTAACTCCCCAAATGGGCCCGTTTGTACGTTCCCCCCCCCCCCCCCCTTCTCTGCCGTTAAAGCGTCTCAGAGGCACGGCGTGTGAATACGGGGCGAGGAAGGAGCTGAGAGCGATTTGGCGCCGTTTGAAGATAAAGCACTCCCGTGTTTGCATTTTGCCACCTAATCCAATCCCCGTCTAATCTGGGGCTACGTTTTTAATTTGCAGATTCAAAAGGGGCTTATGAGAGGAGACTAGTCTTAATTAGGTTAGTTATCTCTCGTCTGAGTGGATAGAGCCCTCACGTTGTGGCAGTTTCAAATGAACCTAATTGGATTTTTCCACAAGAAACTTCACAAACACGGGGCGGTCAGGGAGAAAAGGGAGCGGGATCCGAGAAGAGGGCCTTTATCTGTTCTAACGCAGCGGTCCATTGAGAAAGCCTGGCGGTCGGACACAGTCAAGTTCTCCTCTTTTTTTTTTTTTTTCGTCATGTCAAAACAAACACGGGACCCTGCCGGCTAATTACAGGGACTGGTAGCCAGTTTTTTTTTTTTTTTTTGGGGGGGTGCGCAGTCACAGCTGATGGCTCCTCTCCCCGTTTCCCTCGGCTTCAAGTGTAGGCCCTACCATCCTGCCCTGCCCTTTGACTGCTTTGATTGGCCAACACAAAGCTACCTTTTATACATCCCTGATGGCCTGCCTGCCTACCTATTCAACAGTTTATCAGTACTAAGAGTAAGGCCGTCTTTAAACTATGGGAGGGGGCGGGACTGTTGTGGAATCTAGATTCGACCGTGGCACGTCGCGTTAAATATTTTGCGGTGGTGTAAAGAGAAACATCTTCTCTCAAACGGGAGTTTGCCTCCAGGTTTCCTCGCCCCCACTGGTGTTAGCGCGCGGGAGAGATCCGATCCGGGACACATTCGCACATCGGCAGGTGGTCTCCGGTGGTAGTGCAGAGAGAAATCTCTCTTGGCGTCTGACTTCTAGTCACGTGATAAGCGAGTGCGTCAGTGGTCATAAGGCAGGTCGTCTCCGGGGTGTTTCTGACTGCTGCGATTGCTAACGTGCCGATTTTAGCATCTGGAATAGTCATTTACTGGTGCTTTGCGGATGACATTATTTCCTGTTTTCTTTATACCCTCAGATTATTTGAACTCGGGGATAAATATAAGCTTCTCTTCCTCCTTCTGGCCCAGATTCAAGATGTATTAATGTGACTGTCTATTAATCGTGAAAAGGCACCAAAGTTTGATTGCTAACTTATACAAATGACAGAGGGATAAACTGCTGAAATGTAGCCTATCCATTGAAATTGTTGAATATATTTTCGTGAACACCCATTTCGTCTTATCTAGTTACATTCTCTAACTTGGCTACAACAATGATAATGCAACACATGAGACAATTAGTCCACAATCCACTTTCCAGTGGAATATTCAGATAATCGACACAATTTGTTAATCAAGCCCAATGCATGAAAGTTGTTACTGTTTTTTCATTGATACATACATTATGTTATTCTCACACCTTTAGGGGAAGGTGTGGAATGTGAATTTCACCAGAAATCGCCACACACGTTCCCGGCTGTAGTCGCTCAGCTTTCGTTCCTGTTCCTTTGCCCCATGTGGAAAAGTGGTTTTAAAGCACTTCCGTTTTACATTTCAGGCATTTTGCGGACGCTCTTATCCGGAGCAACTTACACAGCTTACATTCTTTTTACGTACAATCCATTTATACAGCTGGATATTTACTAAAGCAATTGAAGTTAAGTACCTTGCTCAAGGGTACTTAGACTCGCAAGCCCAGTTCCCTAACCATTTTGCTCCCGCCCACCCAAATTTCTATCGTAGTTAATGGTTGTCCTGCTGTCACTAGACAGATTTTCTAGAATATTCTCGGAGTTTCTGGCTAAACTCTGGCTAAATTTACCGCGAATAGATAAGCCCCATAGCAAATAGCCACAATCACAGTGTGTAAGAGGCACGAGGAAATGGCTGGTACTGGCAAACAGAAAATTGAGAAAAAAAGAAAGCGTT
Source organism: Synaphobranchus kaupii (assembly GCA_029718625.1). NCBI lineage: Eukaryota > Metazoa > Chordata > Actinopteri > Anguilliformes > Synaphobranchidae > Synaphobranchus > Synaphobranchus kaupii. The sequence continues at coordinate 33,329,799 of CM056384.1, read as the reverse complement.
GAGAAATTATCGTTCAAATTTCTGTTTTTCCTGTTTCTTCTTTTTCCTCATTTGGTTTTTGGTAAATATTTCCATTCCTTTGTGATTTCAGATTGATTTCGTACTTCTGTCTCTGCCCAGGAACCGGAGAAAGATGGAAGTCCGTTACAATCAATAAATAAATGTAGCTCTGATATTGTCTTGCGTATTGTCTGAATCGGACAGGGTTATGGAAATTAATTCCTATATAAGCACATTTACAAATTAGCACTTCTCTGAGAACTGGGACCGGCATTAGCATTTCTATTTATTCTTACTGACTGAAGTGTGAACGTATTCCAGGGGGCAATGTGTTAGAAATGGGCAAACTAATGATTCCTGTGTTACGTCCTTTCAAGTGTATTCAATTAAGCAACATGTGCATATTGTTACTTGTTTTATGAAAGGCAATTTTGGCACGTCTGAGAACACAATACCCATGGAAAGAGATTGTCATGTACCAAGTCAGCCTTGAGGGACGCTGACCCGGTGTGCGCTTTGCGCGTCAACCAATCAATCAGTCAATCTGACTTTATTTATGAAAGACATTTTACATAGAAATTGTCACAAATATGCTTCGCGGTATACGCTGGCCTGAACCCCCACAAAGCAAGCCAGAGGCGTCAGTGATGTGTACGAACTCTCTGGATGGCATGTTGGGGGGGAAAAACATATTCTCTGGCCGGTTCAGGGTTTGGGTTCAGAGACGAGACGTGGTCAAGTCAATTTTCACTTCTCCTAATCAGTTCACGGCGTGCAAATAAATACTTGACTTCCACGTCAAATATTTATTAACCTTTTCCCAGAAATCCTAAATTCTTGTTTCTAATAATCACGGTATAATAAGCACACTTTTCTCAGTGAACAGCAGCTAGAGGTGCCCTTAAAATATTTTTGCGATACCTCCCTAGGCTTATAAGTGCAGTGAAAAGTGAATGAGCCCTTTAAGTGGGAATAATCATTTGTCCAACAATAGATATAGCGGTTTAATAAAACGGTGTCATAATTTACAGCAAAATGATTTAAACGTGTTATAATTGTACTGCTTCCACACTGTTTGCGAATACTAAGTAAAACTGAAAGGTTGGCGTAGCTCTTGATATCGGATGTTTTTTTTGCGTGCGATTTTAATTGAACGCTGCTTATAGATCGGGCCGTGTGCTTTTGTGACGTATGGATTAATTAATGAAGCATATCGATCTCTGCAGAGTGTGGATTTTTAATTAGCCCAGCCAGTGTGTTAAAATCTTCCAATCAAATGTGTGTGTGGAACCAAGGGAAACTGGACGCTGTAGAGCCCCTATCTCCCCATGTATTTAAATCAAATGTGTGTGTGGAACCAAGGGGAACTGGACGCTGTAGAGCCCCTATCTCCCCATGTATTTCAATCAAATGTGTGTGTGGAACCAAGGGAAACTGAACGCTGTAGAGCCCCTATCTCCCCATGTATTTCAATCAAATGTGTGTGTGGAACCAAGGGGAACTGGACGCTGTAGAGCCCCTATCTCCCCATGTATTTCCCACTGTTACTATTTTTGTTGTTGTTGTTTTTTTGTTTTTTTTTACCCTCATCGTTCTGTGTCTGTACAGGATGCAGCTTACACTTATGTGAACGGTTTCTCCTTGTTCCATAAATGAACTGATTTTGGAAGCAAATGAATGTCTCTGTTCTCCTTCTAACGCTTAAGGACTATGGCGGGCAGTGTGCAGACCCCCTGCAGATATCCGTACTCGCTGCCGTCTCATGTGCGTTCCGTTAATATTTTAGATGTCGGGATCCAAGCCTCCTACCAGTCGTGCTTGTTGCATTAAACGCGTTGACAAGTACTTCAGTCAGGAATTACTTCCAACGTGTCAACACTTTTTAAAAGCTTGTAAATGGAAATAAATAAATAAATAAAAATCAAAACCAAAAAAATCTATCGGTATCAATCCGGCAGGTACTGTATCACAGTATTTTGGACGGGAATGGGTTTATATGTCCAGCATTCTTCTTTAAGTAGGCCCCGTGTCCAGCCGCAGTCCTGTCGACCGTGCTTTTCTGTTCCAGGGATGGATTCCGATTCTCCTCCCAGGAGGCCGCTTCCAGCTTCGGAGACGACCGTCTGCTCATCGAGAAGTTTATCGATGATCCACGACACATTGAGATACAGGTGAGCTCCGTGTCATACTTCAAAAGCAGTGGATTGTTCGGCGGTTGCTGCGTCTGATTGACTCACACGCACAAGCGTGCGTATTGACTCGCGCGCGCACAAGCGTGCGTATTGACTCGCACATGCAAGCGTGCGTATTGACTCGCGCGCACAAGCGTGCGTATTGACTCGCGCACACGCAAGCGTGCGTATTGACTCACGCAGTCCACTTCATTAGAGGGCATTAACTGAAAGCTTCTACATCCGATTAATATCTGATATTAATTTATCTTGTTTCCAGACAGAAAACTGTCACAGGTAGTAATACATCTTCCAACAGCAAATTAAATATGAAATGTAATCCTGTGGGTCAAAAGGCATGTGTGTGGGAATGGTGCTGATGATGATGATGATGAAGGCCCCCCTCCCTCCATTATGGGGCAGTTTGTATTCTTTCTCTCTATTTTTTGGTTTTGCGTGGTGATTCACGCGGGGATGTGCTTGCGCTCAAAGTGCCATTGATTACCAAAGCGCATAGAGGGCTGAAAGTCAGACCCCCTCGACGGAGATTTGCCGGCTTTCATGTTCTGGAAGCGTCTGCGGGTCCACAGACACGCAGGCTAAATGGTAACGTTCCGTTTGCTTGTGCCGCTTATCAATACGGCGAGTCACTTCAGAAAGTTTCATTGCCTCTACCCTCCCGGATTTCTCCTCTGAAAGCGAGCGCTCGTTCTGCGGGGCGCCGCGTTGCGTGGGGAAAGCGGCGATAAAAATCCATCCGTTCGCGCCAGTGTCGGTGTAGCCAACCTTAACCGCGCATATTTTAGCTATGTAAATGGGGCCTGCACTGTTGAGGTTCACACTCCGTCGGTAAGTGGTGCCATCTCGGTTTGGCACGGAGTCGATGTCCAAGTCTCTGCACCTCTCTCCAAGGCCACTGGAGACCTTCATTGCAAAACACATTTCAAACAGGAAAAAAAATAAAATAACAACAAAAAAAAGAGAAGGGCTTTCAAATGAGAAATAAGGCCTGGGGCGGTGCATTCATTATTTATGTGGGAGTTCATCTCTAAGGTGCAAGGGTCCCACGTTTATTTATTTGGGGGAGGGGTTGTTGTCGTGGTGACGCAGCAGGTAGGCAGGCTGACCCCGGAATGACAGGTGGAGGTGAGCCAGCATGCTGGGCGGGGGGGGGGGGGGGGGGGTGTTCAGCGGGGCAGGAGGAGCCAAGGAGCATCCCAGATCTGAAGAGGTGCAGGACGGCTGGTCCACGAAGGCCAGCCAGGGATCCTGCTCCCCCGAAAATCCAGCTGCTCCCATGTTTGGGAATGGGGTACCTTAACTTCACGGTGGCAGTCGCTGTGGCAAAACCTCTTTGCTGTGCCAAATGCCTTTGTGTAGGGTCTTCCGTTTGAAGCCGATTCAACCATTTGGAACTGTTATGGCTATATCGTCAACACTTGGTTATAGTATTCAGTATCATTGAACTCTAAACGACATTAGATTTAAACATTTGATAATTCAAATGTTTTGTCCGTACTTTTCTGTATCAGTTTTTCAAATATGTAAGCATGGGCTTAAATGCATATATACATGCAGGTGTAGATTTGGGGGTAAATTGTCCCCCACAAGAATTTCTGTCCATTCCAAAAAAGTTACGTAATCTTTTTTTTCAGTCACATCATTTCCCACCTTCTGCTGCTCTTCAGGAACCGACAAATCTGATTGGCTTAAAGAGTCTCAGCAAAAAATGGATAAATCCTTATCGGCGAGGTCTGTAGATAACTAGTGCTAGCTAGATACCCTGAAAGTTGTACACACACACACATTATGGGGTGTTAATCGGATTGTTAAGAATTTGGCAACTATTTTATATTGTTCATAAAGGTTTAAATGTAAATTTTCCTTTTACAATGGTCGTTAAATCATTCTTAGTTATTTCTTGGATTGGCTACAGTGTTCTCTAAGCCAAAGTGTATATACAAGACTAAACTAAACCAGGGTTACATTTAGAATTTTACACTTGTTATTGTTAAAATGTGTAAAGTGTTGAAATTTGTGTGTGTGTGTGTGTGTGTGTGTGTGTGTATATACAGTATCTATATGCACAGTTGTAAGTACATAAGTACAAGTAGTATTTACCTTGAAATATCAGTTCGGAAATGAAACGCCCTTCTCTCTGCCGGTTGTCAAATCTGGGCCCGTGATTGCCAGTAGCACACCCGCTGTGTGTATCGATAGCCACCGCTAATCCCTGTGGTCAGTCTTTAATTGCATTTTTTTTTTTTTGTTGTATTCCAGTCACTCGCCCAGTCCCCCTCCCCCCAGTTATTTTTGAAAGTGGACTTATCGTGATTGCACACTGGCCAAAACACACCTAGCGTCCCCCGGACCCCGGCGGAGGGGATTAAGCCCCTCTCTCTCTCTCTCTCTCTCCTGACGTTCCTTCAAAGCCCCCCTGAGTTTTGTGCGCCGTCTCTCCAGGTTCTCGCGGACAAGCACGGAAACGCGCTGTGGCTGAACGAGAGGGAATGCTCCATCCAGAGGAGGAACCAGAAAGTGGTGGAGGAGGCGCCCAGGTAGGACCCCTGACCTCAGTCTGCAAGCGTGTGTGACATGACACACAGCACTATGATGATGATGACCATCGTTACTACTTTACGACTCTCTTAATGTAGCAGATAACTAACGCTGACTGCGAAGGTATCAACAACATAATATTACAATTACTTCAACTAATGTTTTCTCAGAAGTTGATGTACATACAAGGGTGGCTTATTGAGGTGATATTTTACTTGAGCTCCATTTAAACAAATTGGATTTGAGGCTACTTGTGATTGCAGAATGGCTGTCTGTATCTGGGTTTGATCTTGCAGCCATTTTGTTTCTCTTCACTGCTGCCCTACCTGCACAACTGACCCCTTCCGTTTGCCATCAAAAGTCCCTTTGTTTTATTTTTTTGAGTTGTTCCCAAACAACTCAAAAAAAGGTTGTGTGTGAAAGGTGGCCAATTAAAGCAGGCCGTGATGTGTGACCGGCTCATTCAAGCCCCGCAGCCCCTGCGTCTTTCCCTCGGAGCCGCATTCAGTGTGTGCGCGGCGCGTTCGCTCGTTTGACTGGTCCAGAACAACGCCACAAAACACCCACCCACACCAAAATAAAGAGCACCTCCAGGGTAGCTCACACCTGCTCTGCACAGCCGAGTCGCGTCTTGTGCATCAATGTGGAAGAGCAACTCTCGATAACCCCCCCACCCCCACCAAAGCGGAGGAAAGGGGTCAAACAGGCTCGGACGATGGTCTTTGTTTTGTCTCTCTCGGTAGCGGTCAGGCCGAGTGGAGGCCGGTGAGACGGGTGACGCGTGACACCGGCCGCACCCGTTCACTGCCGCCAGACCCCAGGCTCTAAACGCTGGCCAATTACGCTGCTGTTCATACCGCCGTGCTTTTCTCCTAAGCAGCGGCCCGACAGACACCTTCAGATGTAAAGGCCAGTGGAGCACTTGGTGGAAGGACCCAGGGACATTTTGTTGGTGCCGCTTAGAACGGGACCCCCGATGCTTTAGTCCGGGACCAGATGCGGGCCCTGCCCTCAGCTGACCCCTGACCTCCGACCTCTCTATGCCAGCCACATGCCACTGGATCTGAGGGAGCTGCTTGCACTTCCTGTAGCATGTCTGCCGCCTGTTGACCTCCCCTGAGGACAGAGCCAGACACTGCCCGAACAGCTCACTCCTCCTCTGAGCGGCTCCTGGCCAAACCAGCGAGGTTCTTCCGCGCAGAACTCTGCATGTGGCTTAAACAGCGGCTGTATAGCCTGCCTGCCTGCCTGCCCGTCACAGCCCCGGGTCAATGTGAATATTTGTGGATAACGATTTGCTTGAGCGAACCAAAAGAAACAGGACGTGCCGTAAAGTGTCAACCTGCACTCGGGTTCCGCTTCCCCAGTTACGCAGAACACCTTGTGAAATGTTGTAAAATGTAAACGAGAAGTGCGATAGCGCGCTTTGTTTGATTTGGTCTGTTCTTAGACCGCAGGGAGTGAGTGTAAATGCCCTGGGGGTGGTTGTGGGTAACGGTTGCAGTTTTGCTGCCGTGTTTTTGCTGTGCCTTTACAGGTGTGAAAATGAGACGGTACTTTGGGAAGGTTATAGAACCCCCCCCCCCCCTTAGAGGATAGCCTGTTTTGAGGCCGGAGCCTCTGTTTGTGTGCGTGCGTGCGTGCGTGCGTGCGGGTGGGTGGGTAGGTGGGTAGGTGGGTAGGTGGGTAGGTGGGTAGGGTGGTTGCGCGTGTGTAACCGTGTCTCCCCACCCCCTGCAGCATGTTCCTGGACCCCGAGACGCGACGTGCGATGGGGGAGCAGGCCGTTGCTCTGGCCAAGGCAGTGCAGTACTCCTCCGCCGGCACGGTGGAGTTTCTGGTCGACTCCCAGAAGAACTTCTACTTCCTGGAGATGAACACCCGTCTGCAGGTACGGTAACGCTCACCGACCAGCGACCCCGAGGTCTGCCCTGGTCTCTCAGCCCCCCTAATTGGCATGGGCCGTTACCTCTGGGCCTGGACCCACGCTGGGCCACGCCCGCCACTCCGGGGAAATTTATGTGCGTGTCAGCAGTGAAAACAGCACTTCTTCTCCAAATATTTATCAAACAGCAGTCTGTCCTTTCCCTTGTTCTCTCTCCCTCTCTGTTTCTCTCTCTTTATTTATTTGCTTTTGAAAATCTTAAATCAAGACGGAGTGCTTCGTACTTTCGGAGGAATGTTTTCCCAGCGCAGATTATTAACGTGCGTTTGTAACGCTCCCCCTCCAGGCCCTTAGCCAATCGTGACCTTGGGATTAGACCCAATACTCAGTGTGACGCAGTCAAAAGTGATTCCTCTTTACTGATCTTGAAAAGGTCTTGGTCTGATCGCTTGAATATACCCGTCCTAATTGCCAGTCCGCATGCAGCAGATGTTGTGGTTGAATTGACCAGTTCTAAAAGGGCCTTTTTCTTGTTTGTGGCTTCTGTGATTGTGTGTTTGAACAAAGGCAGAATTCCTCAGGTTTGTAAATCCTGGGGTGCAGGTACCACTGCTTTATTCTTTTCCGTGTGCGTTTGCGTGTTTGTGTGCACAGGCATGAGCTAGTCTAGTCTGTGTGTGAAATTCTCTCTTAGCAGAGTGTATTTCAGGTCCTGAACTGTCAAACCTGTTACCCTGAATTGTTGACCTTTTAGGGGGAATCAGATTTGCCTGAAAAGGCTCTGAACGCCTTCCTCATCCCTGGCTTTGATTACAATGTTCCGTTGAAGAGCACAATCTCATTCTTCAGATCTTTTAACGGTACAAAAAGACGGAGAAAAGCCATTGAGACCGGAACGTGCAGGTAACCCAGATGAGAATGGCCAGGGGTATGGTGCAAAGCTAAGCCTAGCGGCCCGGGCTGTTAGCGTGTTTAGCACATTGCCTGAAGGTAACTGATAACACGGAGCGCTCGCTCCCATTGGCTGAAGCTGGAAGAGCTGCTGATTTCCTAGACGGCCGCAGAGCTTTATAGGAAAGACGGGTTAGGCCCCAACTCGAGGGGGAGGGGGGTGGGGGGGGGTGGGGGGGGTGGGGGGGGGGTGTTTAAAGCATTTGGAGTCGAGCCTGATGGGAAGCATTTATGGGCTGTTGTGAGTGACCTTTTAGAGTGGCCTGTGCCATGTGGGGGATCTGAGCCTACCGTTATCAGGATCTTCTTTCTCAGGGGTTTGTGTGTGTGTGTGTGTGTGTGTGTGTGTGTGTGTGTGTGTGTGTGTGTGTGTGTGTGTGTGTGTGTGTGTGTGTGTGTGTGTGTGTGTGTGTGTGTGTGTGTGTGTGTGTGTGTGTGTGTGTGTGTGTGTGTGTGTGTGTGTGTGTGTGTGTGTGTGTGTGTGTGAGCAGTCCTTGCACAAGTGCACACATATACGCACACACACACAGAGCAAAATGCAGAAAAGCAGTGTAGGATATGCAATGATTTTTTTTGCGTTGGCTCTCCCACAGAAAGGGAAGAGTGTAATTACACCTCCCCGCCACCGTTACCAACTCCACCCCCTCCACCTCCCTGTGGTACTCACTTAGGCCGTGTAAAATTTGGAAGAGGGCCATGCCCCCAGGCCGATCTCACATCTCCACCCCAGGCCCGCGGGCCCTCCCTCCCGCTCCTGGTCCTCCCGTGCAGATGGGCGTACGCTTTGGGTTTTTCTGCAAGCTGGGATGGGAAACGCAGGCGTTTCAATACGGTGCTGCCACGGGGCACCGCTAGCCAGGCACGCGTCAGATAAGTGAATATTGTGACAAACGTGTCACAGTTTACAAATAGTCTGACAGTTGCCCCATTGCGGGGTTAAAAATAGTATTGTTAAGCGTTTTTTTTTTTCTTTTCCTTTCTCCGTCTCTTTCTCCTCCGGTGGGATTCTGAGACTTAAGTGGGAAAAACAGCGTTTCTGCATGTGTGATAACTGTGTAGTGACTGCAACAGCTAATTGCTAGCTGCCGTCACGCCCAACTAAAAACGTTTCCGCGTCTGAAAGACTAACGGATGGACACATTGTTGTTGTCGTGAAGGAGAGGATTTCTCTGGTTTGTCCGTAAACCCGTGTCGCGCGGTCACATTTCGGTTTGCTCTTGGCATAATATCGGTGCTGTCTGCGCTCAAGTCGGCGCCAAAAGCTTTGGCATCAAGGTTCCCGCGACCGTCGTTTGTGCCGCTTCTCCGAGGGAAAAGGGATTACGTTCACTTTTTTTGTGCGCTTGCGATTCGGGTCCCGTTGCTTACCTCTTAAGAACCTGTTCACTAATTAAAGTTCCATTGAAGGGGGGGGGAAATAAGTGCTAAAAGAGGAACTTTCACAAATACTTTCCTCTCGCGGGGTTAGCCGCTGCGTTTCCACGGCGGTGAGATATGTCGGAGGCTGCGTGGGCGGAGCTGTGGAAAATCCAGAGTTTTGTCTCGGCGGGGTGTGCCTCCGGACTCAGGAAAAATGCGCTTGTTAATCACCTAGAATTCCCACTCATTCCTACCCCTGCTAAAGGGGATGACTAAAAGTGATAATTAGAATCACATTCTTTAATTGCCCCGATTGAGTCGATGGTGCCAAAGCAGTGTGATTTTAACACTTTACTGACAGACGTCAAACAAAGCGTGTGCTCGTTACCTCTGCCCCCTTAATCAGTGTTATTCAAATAAGACAAAAAAAAAAAAACTGTTTATCATGTTGCGGTGCAGTGCGCCAGTTTTTGCCTTTAAGAGAAAAGGAAGAGGACAGTAAAAATGGTCGCTAAAGGGTGCAGCTATCGGGATCAAAGCCCCTAAATGCCTTGTTAGAAAGGGCTCATTAAAGGGAAGCTGCAGAGCAGGGTAGGGTACTCTTTTGAAAATAATTGGGAGTTTTTGTATTACAGAGCTAGCTGGAAATCAATCGGCAAGGGGAAAAAAAAAAAAAAAGTGTTTAAATGTTTCCGGTCCGTTAATGGGCTGTCGTCTGTGAGACATTTGTCCTTTTTACACTGAAGTCGTTTTGATTTCTCTCATCCTTAGCTGGTTGTGTAGATAGTGTAGATGTAACAGGGAAGCTTCAGTTGCTACTAAGTTGCATGGCAGACGGTAAACTTGGGTAAGTTTTCCCACGGCGCCCTCCGTCTATCAAATCAATTAGGAGTTACCACCTCTCCTTATGCGTCTAGCATGTCAAAACTGGAATCCCCATCTGACGAGCATGTCCATAATCACAAATCTTGTCAATTATTCTGTTTAATTTTTGGAAAATAAATTAAAACTCTTCCATAGGTTGTTTTTGGCATGTAAAATATTGTCACTTTACAGTACTTTAATGGGATATTAACTGAAAATTCCAGGTCGCTGCCTCGAAATAGTTTAAGATGGTTGGCTGTGTAAAACCTGAAAGAAACAGACCGTGAGGACTTTATATGTACAGGCAACACGCGTCAAAGAAAAGAATAGTAGTTCTGGATAGTCTTTTGAGGCCTCAGATAAGATTATGATGAACGAGTGGGTTCTGCCGGGTGGTTTATTTATTTATTTATAGTCACATCCTATAGATGATGCTGGTTACGGCTGTGCGCGCATGCTGTGTAGAGGTAACCACGGCAGTATAGATGGTGGTTTCATGGGTCTAATTATTATTGTTCAGGAAATCGTGTTTTTTGACTTCTGTCAGTCTCGCGTCAGTCATCTGACGTGCGTTTTTTTCCCCAGCGTTGTTTAGAAAGCTCGAGCGCGGTGCTTTGAAGGTGGACCGTTGCGCAAGTCAACAAGCTCGACCTCTGACATTTCTGTATCTGTGAATTCTGACGGGTCGTTGTTCATTAGGTCTTTTGTTCCAGTAGTGTACTCGAAATAAAACCTTTAGCTCGCGTCTGTCAGAAACGCCCCCTATTTTTGCATGCGATTATAAGTCGACGATTATAAACACACGCTGTGTGTTTCAACCAAAAACTGCTTCTTTTTAAAAAATAAAAAAAAAGTAAACGGTTGCTGTCGTACCCATGCCTGCAGCATTTAATTAACTTTGTTTTGATTAGCACTGAGCTCCTGGATATACAATGTTTGGTCATCAAGAGCATGATGTATGTTCTTTTAAATAGGGGGGGGGGGGGGCACTAGCGGCTTTATTGAGGGACTGTACAGGCACTGTCTGCTTCTTGGGTCATTCAGATCTTTTCGAACAGGTGCAGCTCTCTGATTTCGCTTTAGATTTTTCCAGAAACACTGCCTCTCAAGCCAAATGGCAGAGGTGGGGTTTTCCTGCCCGTCCCGTCGGTGGCTCTGAAGCGCGGGCGTTTTTTGAGTTCTGCGGTCCCGAGCCCCTTCCGCCCTGTCGCCTCCCTCTGCGTCCGGCGCACCGAGGGACACAGAGGGGAAGCGCGTCGTCAGGCCGCGCTCAGCAGAGCCCCGCGTGCGTGAAGGCTGGGGGCGGGGGGCCGAGGGCGCCCCGGTGAGCCGCCCCTGAGTCTGATGCTAGGAGGGAGAAGGTGGAGGAGAGGAGGGAGCAGCAATCTCGCTGGCGTCGGCTCCCTTCTGCCGTCTGGAGCACGTGGGCACGTTAAACCCGCTGTGTTGATATTGTATTGGGTGTCGGCTCAGACGGGGCCGCCACGTCACCCCGGCTGACGTCTGCCGACAGCGCCTGTGCCGTGTGGGAGGGCCCGGTGACAGCTTTATAGCCCTCGCGACGTGGAATCGCACCGTTAACACAGGCATTTGCAGTCACGCGGATTAAATAGGCATTGGCGCATTGAGCGTGGCTAAAGAAGAGAACGGTGATATTATCTCACACACCGCGTAATGCCTCACACATGCCTACAATTGGTTGTGTATGCGGAACCAGGAGCTGTGCTTACTGAGGCCCGGGTTCGGCTCCCGTTCCACACTCGTTTCAGAGGATCAGGTGACCGATCGCGGCCAGTACAGCTCTGGTTGTTGCAGCTGATCCCAGCAGGTGTCCTGTACGACTTGGATATGTCAGTGCCGTCTGCCAGCCTGTCACTACCACCCCCCTCCCTCCCGGTCCTCCAGCAGTGGAATACCTCCAGGTCTTCTGGGAGCATGACATGGCCCGCCCCCCTTTGTGACATCATCCTGTCAATTTGTCCTCCCAGATAACAGCGATAGCTGTCAGAACAACGAGGATCACTTCATACAGGAGCTTTCGGGTCCAGCGTGCCGAAGCTTTAGACTCTTATGGGTACCCTGGAAATATAATGGATATATATGACAGGAAAAAAGCCCCACAATAATCGTGCATATTCATGAGCATATGTACAATGTGTGTTCCTCTTAGCAAATATTTTTTTAAAGTTTCCCTGGTGTGTGCGTCCGTGTGTGTGTGCGCGCGCTTGTGTGTGTGTGTGCGCACACGTGTAGCTAAAAGACAGAGAAGCTGTGTGGGTATGGTGAGGGGAGAGGCAGTACTTCAGGGGTATGATATGTTAATAAAATGTGTCAAGATGTCTGAGAACCCATTCTCTCTTTATAAACAAACTTTCAACATGAGCCGAGCTAATTAGCAAGCCCATCTGTTCAGTTTAGCAAAGTTGGTGATATTTACCTGAGAAACTGTAAGAGCAGAAAAAGACAAGCTCATTTTCCCACAGTGGGTGACAAGTGTTATGAATTCAAATCCGATTTCCCAGTTAAAATATTTATTGTGGTACCGATGTTATTGATTTCTCCCTTTTGGGTGTTGCGGTTACTATTTTGAGCGGCATCTCGCCTTCGGGTTCTGCCGGTGTAATTAAGGCGTTTATTTGTTTCACTTGTACGCACTTTTAAAATCGTCCACGTCCCTTAATTATTGCGTCTCGAAACCCTTTTCCGAGAGTAGGGTGTTAATTAAGCTTTGGCAGTTTTTCTTCAGCCGCGAGGTGCTTATATTCCTGACAGGAGACCGTTGTTGAACCGCGAGCGGAGACTGAGCTGGGTATTCCCTTAACAGCGTCACGCAAAGCTGTTGGCGGCGATTTGCTGATGGTACGTTGATCGCCGTGGTCCGGCGCTGGCTATTCTGCATGTTAAGCACTCTGCAGATAAGTCTGAGGAGGGGGGGGAGGGGGGGAGGAACCCAGAAGCGTCCATCTGCTTCTTTCTGCTCCTCTGCGCCGATGGAAGATTACACTAATCTGGTTACTTGTCAGTACAGGTTAGTGAAAGCGGGCGGACAGGGGCGATGGATTGGGTGGAAATGACCTGCTTTGCCCCCAGACTGTGCCGGGCCGGGTTTGACGGAGGAGGACCGATCATTATCGGGACCAGGCCACAGTTTTGGGGTTCTCCGCATTTAGGGTTTTTGTTGTCTGCGTTCTTTCTTTCGCCCTCTTTTCCCCTCGCTTTTAAACTCCTTTGACTGTTTTTACTTTGTTTGCGTTTTTTTTTCCTGCACTGAAGTACTGACGGCAGGCGCATTATTTAATGAGGACTATGAAAACAGGGAAATGGAAAAGGCACGTGGCGAACTGGACGTGTTGAAATTTGTAATGTCTTTGAAGACCGAGTCTGTCAGACCCTGTGCAAAGAGAATGAAGAAGTTCAGGTCGGGGGAAAAGTGCGAGCTGGAGTAATGCTTATATCTAGGCCTCGGAGCCAAACGACTGTCTTTCCTAACCCCTGCAGGTTGAACACCCCATCACCGAGTGCATCACCGGCCTGGATTTAGTTCACCAGATGATCCGCGTTGCCAAGGGTTACACACTCCAACACACACAGGCCGACGTTCCCATCAACGGCTGGGCCATCGAGAGCAGAGTTTATGCAGAGGTGACGGGACAAAACAAATTGCGTCGGCCCCCTTCCCCTTTACGGGCGGAGCCTGGAGGGAGGGGGGGAGGAGGGGCGGGCCAGTTGGGGAAAGAATAGCGCCAGGCGTTTGGTTAGCTTGTCTCCTGACCACTCCCTTCTGTGGCCTCGCTCACGTTAAACATGTCAACATTTCTGCTCGTTTAAATAGCCCTCCTAAATCACAGACAACATCCTGCATGCCTCAGATGTTGTTTTCTGTGTAAGCAATTTAAGACTGTAATAATTTAGTAACTTGTTATGCTAATTAGGGTAGCCCTCCAAGTCCCTTTTTAGTGCGGCAGTAGATTTATTAGCCGTTTGTTAGGAGTGTAAGGAATGAAAAGAAGAGGGAGTAATTAATCCTGTTAACCAAGGATAATTGGGCAAAAAATAGCCCTGCCAATAGCTTTAACTCCAAGGAGCGGCAGTTAACCTTGTTTCCTGTGTTTTATTTTAAAGTTAGTGTTTCCTCTCGTTTGAACTTCTTTTCAGGATCCCTACAAATCCTTTGGCCTGCCTTCGATTGGTCGCCTGTCCCAGTACCAGGAGCCAACCAATCTCACCGGTGTAAGTTTCCAGTTAGGGGTCTGGCCCTCTATCCCTCACTGCGTGTGTCTTTGTTCCACACTGTAGGTCTCTCTCTCTCACACTGCAGGTCTCTCTGTCTCACACTGCAGGTCTCTCTCTCTCACACTGCAGGTCTCTCTCTCTCACACTGCAGGTCTCTCTCTCTCGCACTGCAGGTCTCTCTGTTTCGCACTGCCGGTCTTTCTGTCCCGCCCTGCAGGTCTCTCGGTCTCACACTGCAGGTCTCTCTGTCCCACACTGCAGGTCTCTCTGTCTCACACTGCAGGTCTCTCTGTCCCACACTGCAGGTCTCTGTCTCACACTGCAGGTCTCTGTCTCACACTGCAGGTCTCTCTGTCTCACACTGCAGGTCTCTGTCTCACACTGCAGGTCTCTCTGTCTCACACTGCAGGTCTCTCTCTCTCTCACACTGCAGGTCTCTGTTTCGCACTGCCGGTCTTTCTGTCCCACACTGCAGGTCTCTCTGTCTCACACTGCAGGTCTCTCTGTCTCACACTGCAGGTCTCTCTGTCTCACACTGCAGGTCTCTGTCCCGCACTGCAGGTCTCTCTGTCTCACACTGCAGGTCTCTCTGTCTCACACTGCAGGTCTCTGTCCCACACTGCAGGGGGACAGAGAGACCTGCATTAAATTATTTATTGTCACCCTTCTACAAAAAGTTGGCTTTCCAATATCAAATTCTACCACCCTTTTGTCTTAACCCGTTTGTCTTATTGTGATAGTATTTTGAATGTTTTATCAATGGACTAATTTTCATTAAATCTCATTCATTAATGCACACCTTTTTGTATCAGGGATAGAGTTCTCAGTTTCAGCCCGAGCCCGAAAAAAGCCCGTCGGGTAGGGCCGGGCTCGAGCCGACAATTTATGCCAATTGGTTGGGTCAGGTAGGGATCGGGCTGCGCAAAAAAAAAGAAAAAGAAAAGAATGTCTCTGTGTGTATTTACAGTAGACTAATCTGCATTTTTACATGTGGTGCTGATTGCTAATTTTGGAGTCAATCAATTGTCAAGACTTTCTCTACTTGTTAAAATGTAGCTATTTATTTTATTCATCCAACATCTCCCATTTGCTGTAACTATACGGCGAATGTAGGCGTTCGAGTTGAAGTTGAAGTATCGTCTGTTGTGTGATAAATGATAATAGGGCAATAATAATGAAGCAAGAACATGCAAACTACACAACAATAAAAAAGTAGAATCCCGTTCTAACGAAAAACCACTACTCAATTCTATTACGGCATGGCAAACATTAAAACATTAGTACAAATCTAATTGCTTGCTTTCGGCAAAATTGGTTTACTCTGCTGCTCTCAATTACTAAATCTGTTAAAAACTCAAAAACAGCTCCTTCTCTCTCTCTCTCTCACCCCGTTGTGCTATGTGATTTGAGCCGCCGCCTACGTAAATTGCGCAGCCTTTTCTGGCAATAACTGACTCGTGTTTTTTTTTTTTTTGGGTTTGGTCGGTCTCGGGCTCAGTATTGTACGTGATGATCTCGGGCGAGCCAGGCTTGGGCTTCAACTCACTCGGGTCGGTACGGTTCGGGATTGAATTTTCAGGCCCGTTGAGAACTCTAATCAGGGATAATAACATGCTTGATAAGATGCATGTTCTGTAGGCAGATCAGTCAATTTTTCAGAGCATCGCATCTCTGAGGCTGTGTGAAACGCTTGGAATTCAGAAAACAGGGTGTTAAAAATTTAAATCGATCAACAAAGAATGAAAATGTTTTATTTCCCTGGACTAAAAAGACAGATTTTCCAAAAATGCAATTTAGCCTTCAGGAGCATCTGTAGTTTCCACATAACCACAAGAGACTCCAGAGTCATTGCCTAAGTATTCATTTGAATTTCAACCAAACCCATTTTTGTAGCTGTAGGTGAGATATACATCCAACATCCCAGGTATAATGATAGTTTCACCTCAATTAGGTGCATTTCTTTTTTTGTACAATTGTTTTTCTTAGTTTTTATACACATGCAGAGACCAGACAGTAAACTATGTAATCTGATCTGATATTTTAAGTTAAACCAATATCTATTCAAATTCAAGTAGACATTGAAGACAACGGAACAAAAAATAGTAAGACCATTTCCAATGTCTAACAATCAATTCATCACTACTTCGTTACTTGTCCGTTTCCACATCCACCCCCCTCCCTTCCCCTGTCCCCTCCAGATCCTCACAAGACAACACAAACAATCGGCTCAATCGACAAAATAACAATAATTATGCATACAATAATTATTTCTATCCATAGATGTCTCCCTATTCTTACTCCTAGCTAGGTAGGACGGTGTTGTTGACACATTGATTGTTCACGCTAGAAAATAGACGGGACTTTCAATGCAGTACAAGAGATCCACTTAAAATGAGTGTCATTCGCTGCTGTATTTTTTTCGCTGTATTTTATTTGTATATATGTTATTATATGTGCATAAATATGATACTACACACAAAAGTCTGCCATGTGGGCCAAATTCTTTTTTGTTCAAAAACCAAAAATACAAATGTTATTTTCAGGTTGAATACTTCCGCAAACGGTTCCCAAAAGATCCCAAATATGAAATTTAACCCTTTAAGCCAGAATGGCACAAATTTACATCAATTATACAGACGTTGCATTGTTCATGTCCAATCTCCGTCAATTATAATGATAAAGCAAAATGTTTAATGTACTGTAAACAGAAGAATCTCATACTGAAATTAGTGAAATATCAATTCAATTGGCTGTGGTTAACGTATTGTCATCAGGGAATAATCCCTCTCCTTCACAGCATAGAGATGAATGGTATTGCACATGAGATGCTGGAAAACATATTGCTGAATGTAAATATTAGCAATAAAAACGCCATTCAAAAGTCAAGTTTAAAGATGTATGGAAGGCAGTCGGCTACGCGAGGGTCTAGCTACATATTATGATTTTTGGGTAACGTTCCCCTACAATGTGCAAGCTTGTCTCCTTTGGGTAATGGAAGAGGTGGGCGTTCATAACGTGATGCAGAATTAGTGAAGGAACACACAACAGTAATTTCACGCCTACATCTTAGAAACTAATGGCGGACCTACATGTATATTTATTAGAAAATAATTAAACCATAGACTAAATATACATGTATATATCCAAACATATTTCGGCTAGGTATTCATTTGTCGACATCTTAACCTTCATATTCTTATAAAATACATAATTTATCGGTTTTATAATATTCTTTTTCATAATTAACGTGTCAAACAGAAACATACCCTTAATTCTCAGTTTCAAGCAACATGTCACTTAAGTTAGCGTACGTAATGCCCATGAAAGCCAGGACACAACATCGTTTGCCAGCCAAATACCCTGTTGCTTACCTCTCACCACAATTATTTAACAATGCTTTGGTAGTGTGCACTTGTGGCAATCCCAACTATCAAATAATTTTAAATTGATTGTTGCATTGAGAAACCAAGGTCAAAGATGCGTGCGCAACTAAAAGGACACAATTTATAATATTACAATATAATTGATATGCTTGTGAGCGTAAGGAACAGACAAAATACACTTCCTATACATTCACTGGGTTTACTATTGATACATAATATGCGTTTAAACAAATACAATCTTATTTTAATTGCAGGGCAGTGTTGTTGCAATTAACCCTTTCATGCATGGAGTCCACTACAGTGGACAGGCTTTTCAAAGTCTATTTTAACATAGCCAAACACATTTGTGATCTCCAAAAAATATCAGAGCAGATTCCTTGCACCTTTGCCTAAATTTTGATATGCTCCATCTTGTTACATTTTATTGGCTTTTCTAGTTTTGATACAGTGAAGGTCAAAATGGCAGGTAGAGGTGGAATCATACAAACTCCCTCTGGTGTAGCTGTGAAAACCTTCTATTCCTAGAGAACAGAGCATGTAAAAAAAAAATATATATATAATATATATATATATATATATATATATATATATATATATTCTTATTGGGGAAGATGCAAGGAGCAGAATTAGTTATATTTGTAACAAAAAATTGCCGTAGTTCTTGTATTGTATACGAAAAACCTTCTGTCCACTGAAGTCGACATCATGCATTATAGAGTTGTAATCTGCATGTGTGGTCTATGTTTTCAAGGAGTCATTTGGGGCACATTTCTGTGACCTAGGCGGGTGAAACGCATGCGGAGTTTGATGTGAAAAAAATATTGCTCTGTTTTGTAATAATTCACGCATGAAAGTGTTAATCATACTATTGGACACCATGTGCTACGTACACTTTCGGAACTTTGGCGTCTGTTTTTGGCGTCTGGCTATTCTCAATCGAGCCGATGTCTGCTTTGTACTATTCTGTAGAGGCATATCTGGTATCTGCAATCAAACAGAAAAAAATCGTGCTGTTGGACTTTGGTCATTCAGAGATATGTGCAATTTGGTCTTTTTTTTTTTTTTGGTCACTGGCATGTCATATTTTGGTGCATTTTTTCTTTAGTTTTTTTGTGTATATACTCCTATAAATCAAATATGCAAATAATGTGACACATAATATTAACTTATGTATTGCCTTGATGTCTGAGCTTTATTATCTGATTTTCTTTTGGATGTTCAACACCTATAGACCAAGATTATACATTCATGAATACAGAGTGAATCAAGTCTCTCCAGTATCATATTTATGCTCATATATATATTTTTGAAATGGTTCAGCAAATTCGCAAGAACTAATCGGCAGCCAAATGAGTAATCGATAGTAAAACGGAAAGCCGAAGTGCCTGCAAAATAAAGCTGCGGAATAGGTTCAGTGTTCCCAGCTAATATATGCCGACACAGCTGTACTCAGACGAAACCGCGCAACAGGGAAATTGGCGTATTCGTGAGGAAAACGGGGAGCGCAGCACCCAGTCTTAGCAGCTGCCACATAGGGCTGGGGACAGTGGGGCACCTCTGACACGCCTGGCGTGGATTCAAGGACGGGCACAGGAAGAGAAGATTCAGCACAATCGCAAACGGCCATTTTAAACGGCCCTGGCCGATGCGGCGCAGTGTACCTACGCCTGAGTTTGGCCGGAGAGCGGGGGTGCAGGGTCAGCGAGGCTCCACTCCACCTTGGCCCCCGTGTGCCGTCCCTTGAGTGTCAAATCTGCAGCGCTGCCCGTGAGGGCGACATCCTGCCCTGGAACTTGGCTCAGTATACTCACCAGAGAGCTTGACTCCATTACATTACAGTCATTTAGCAGGGGGCTCTTATCCAAAGTGTAGTACAGAAGTGGAGAAACTCTCAGGAACACAAAAATGAATGGATTCCAAGAAGGCCCGGAGGCCCATTAATACTCAATAAGTGTAATCCTAACAAAGAACAATTTGTGTTTCAACCACTAAAGAAAGTACCACTAGACAGATAACCTATCTAACACAGCTATAACTATATGTTCCTATCATAGTTCCTCCTTGTATTTGCTAGTTTCATGTCCGACCAATGGGCCATGTTGTGGGACTGCACTTCTTGAAAAGCCTGCGTTAATCCTCAAGAACATACCCTTTAAGAACAAACTGGGCTCTTTTATTTGGTAAAAGAGCTCACCAGCATCACACACTGAACTGAACACTATAGCTTAGACGGACATGTCTGGTTTCTCTGTGAAATTAGCCGTGTCTGAGAGTCCACAGAGGTGGCCCGGAACTGGGTTCATCCGAAACAAATTTTTCCATTTCACCTTCACGGCACTGCTGCTCCACATCATTTACTGGCACTGCTGATACACAGACAACAGAGAGAATAGGTTGTGAATGTGATATCCAAAGGAAATGTCTAACACAAAATTAACAGGCTTCAGCACAGGGCATTCTACAAAACATGACAAGATAATTTGGATATCAGTTGAGGGGCTAGTGACAGGGGTTCATCCACGCAAGGAATACAAGGTTGCTCCAAGTGCCCAAGATGACTCCGTTAGGATGTAGAGTACCACTGTGTTGAATAAGAAAAGCCCAATGAGAGCAACCGTAAGGGAAACGGAACACCAGTCATTTTAAAATAAAAAATAAAAAACCCCATAAATTCATGAATGCATACATAAATAAGTTGTTTTTCCACTTAACTACAATGCCAATGCAATTAACCTTAAGTGAGCAGGGAAATCAACCTTCAGAATGAAAAGTATATATATTCTCAATGTGAACTTGTCTTCCCAACCCCACCCCCGGTATCTTGAGGACCATGTTTAACGTCTTCAGTATGCCCAACAACACTGTCACCCGTTACATAGAAGACAAGGGCATAAAGGAGGAGGCGTAGAGTGTAGGCCACATAAACACCTGACATCTCGCCTTTAAGATAACCCGCCCCCCACATTAATTACGCAATTTAAATAATTATTTCCTTGATTTGTTTATTCCCCCCCCCCCCCCCCCCATTTCATATTTATTTCACTTTTTTTCTCCACCCCCACACCCCCCAAAAACCCACCCCCATCTTTTCTCCAGGGATGTTTTTTTTCCACCATATGCTTGCAGATCAAATAATGTCAAACATTTTGCCCTTGCAAGTTTTCGCAATTTGCAGTTTTCAGACGTGAGACCTGTTGAAAGCACAAGTGATAATGGCCGTGCTCTGCCCCCTACCGTCTTTGTCCCACCCCATCCTCTCTTCAATTAATGCTACAGCGGGAGTTTTATGTAATAACACTTGCGCTCTTGAGCCAGCCATGTGAAGGGGAAGGGGAAGACGAAGAAGAGGAGGAGAGAAGGGGGGAAAAAAAACAATTAAAATGCCTTAAATGTTCTGCCTGGCCGCCGTTATGTGCTTGTGTGAATGTTGCATGTCAGCTAAATGGACCAGAGAACGGCTAATGCGATTGGTCGTAGGAGAGTGCACGCTAAGCTTTGTCTATCATTATTGCTGGGAGCAATCAAATTGATGCCAGCGGGACGGTAGACGCGTTTGACAGCTGTAATTATGTATCTCCATGGTGATCACTTTTGGCCTGTCATGGAGGCCAGCCAGTCCCCTCCTTCGCAAGCGTTTAATCAGATTGGGCTGTCACTTGTCAGGTAGACAGAGCCAGGCTGGGGGGGGATACTGAGGGAAGGAGGAGGGGTGTGTGTGTGTTGGATGGGGGGGGGGTGGGGGGGGGTCAAAATTAAGGGTGGGAGACGCCTGCTTGCCCGTCTCGTCTTGGGGCCTCAGTTGTTTTTTTTGTTTTTTTTTGTGCCCGAGAAAAGAATGTTTAATTACACACTCTGAGGCAACCTCTCTCGCGGCTCACGCCCAGGTTGACCAGACGCTTTCATCTCGGCTTCCGTTAAAAAGGCTGGAATTTAGCGGACATCTTAAGCTTCCTTTTATCCCTTTTTTATGTAGAGACGCCGTGTGTCCTCTCCCTTTTTGTAATAAAAAAAAGAGAGAGATGAAGCCACAAAAAGGTAGTGCTTGGTCTCTAGGAGTCCTTTCCCTCTTTTTTTTTTTGCCTTGAAGGCATTAACACACAAAAGAAGTCCTCGCTTATCCTCGCGAGCCTTCTGCGGGTTTAACTTACCAGACAATACACATTTGTACTACAGAAAGAGAAAATGGAAAGAATAAAAAAAGCCACTGTGGATTTATATTGGGCTCTCCCATACATATGCAAATGAGGGTCCTTCAATGGAAGCATATCAAGATGTTTGGCAGGTATCCTTTATGTGTGTGTCATCTAGCCGCTTTAGAGGGCCGTGCCCAAGATGTGGGCGTGGATCCTCAGGGTCGCCGTACGCAGAGTTCGGGGGGTGTGATCGGCATTGCCATGGATACTCGTCCCTCAGACGTGTTGTTCACGGGGGGGGGGGGGCGGTGGGGGGTGGGCGGGAGGACAAGGCGGGGCTACGGGGGCCGCAGCAATAAACCCGCCCCAGGATGTAGCTTTATAGGTTTTTTTTTTTTTTTTTTCTGCAAATCTTTGAACCTGGTAAAGAAAAGCAAACACCATAAGTGTTGTTTACTTTGTCCCCTTTAATGGTCCCTCATTTATATTTAGGGGGAAAATGCATTGTTATGAATGGGAGCTCGCTGGTTATATTCAATAATAGAATCATATTTTTATACTTCCTGGCACCAAAAAAAAAAAAAAGAAAAGAAATTCCGACTTTGCTTTGTATTTTGTGTTTTTGTTTTTGCAAGCGTAGTTTTTATTTATTTTTTCTTTAGGGGGGTGTGTGTCTAATGCTACAATAAAGGATTAACCTGCTTGGATTTTGGACATTTTGTATCTATTCTTAGTATCCGGAAGCATCAATTGAATATAACTTTTCAAATATATTTCCAAAATATGAAATATTCACCCTATGTGTGTATAGCAATATATCGATATCTACACTAGTTTACTCTGAACGTCGGGTTTTAAAAGCAGTTACCTAGTTTGTAAATGAAAGAGCAGCTCTGTGCAAAATATAAGTAACAAATGGTATTTTACGTGATAATATGCATGCTGTGTGTGATGAAAGCTTTTATGATAAACGGCATTGATGATGAAATATGCAATTATAAAATTATTTCTTGAAGTTTTTCAGAGATGATAATTATTTTACATTGTGAATCTATCCTGGACGTACTTCTGCATTTTCAGATCTTCTGTTATTGTAATAAAATAAGTTAAAATTAATATATGCAATGGTGAAAATGAGTAATAAAAAATGGAAGTAAATTAAGTCAATAAAATAAAATGAGCATCACTGTGCTTGACACTCTACTGTTTTCTCCTTGTGGTATCTGTGTGAGAGGCTCCCTTAAAAACCTGAAAAAAGGACTATCACACACGGATAGACTTGCCTCTCTCCCCTCCCCATTTTGTGAACTGCCTGCTTATGTTTTTTCTCTTGTAGGTACGAGTTGACAGTGGCATTCAAGAAGGAAGTGACATCAGCATCTACTATGACCCCATGATCTCCAAAGTTAGTAGTCAAGTTCGGTATTTTAACGTGTGTGTTTTCTGTCTGCAGTTGGAAACGCGCTCTGTAATTTATGTGACTGATGCTTTTTTGATGAATGGCAAACATCAGTGAATGTGACTGTAGCTCATTTATATTTTAACTTCTGCTTTACAACTGTAGTATAAGGATTCTGAAATATATGCATTTTGCTTTGTGCATTCTTAACACACACACACACACACACACACACACACACACACACACACACACACACACACACACACACACACACACACACACACACACGCAGTCGATGTGTGTCTGTGTGCAATTGAATATTTCCTTCTTTTGTTTCAGCGATGGCGCTGAGCTAATTGAATATGATTGCATAAAATGTAAAATTCAATACGAGTGGCTGTGATGTTAATAATGATAATTGTCTGCATTATTTCTCTGTGAAAAGAAAAGCATTGAATGAATAGTGCAGACTTAGTCCTGGAGCGTCAGTAATAATGTCCTCCGATAATTAGCCCCAAGGGAGCACGGCTCAGGTATACGTCGGAACTGGAAGTGCCTTTTGTTCCCTGTAAATACAGTAACATGCCACAGTGTGGTCAAACAAAACACCTGCATATTGCCATGCTATAAGAAGTCAGTTAGGATCGGCTTATAATCATTTGAAAATTAAAAGATACGGCAACACCAAACGGAGAATGTGTGCCATGGTTTTCTACTGTGATTGAGTAAAGCTGGAAGTTTCAAATGCAGTGCAGGTTTCCTTATTTATTCATTTTAACTTTCCTATGTAATGTTGCCCCCTCCTCTACCTCTTTTGTAATGTTTCTTTATTCTACGAAGTCCTTCAGCTCACTCATAATATTTTTTTGTATAAAAAAGATGGAGAGTGTTCCTGGTATTTTAGTTTTGCTATTTTTTATGCGTGTTGTGTCTGTGAGTCGTGTGTGGTTCTGTATGTGTGTGCATATGTCTCTAGGATGGATGTAGATGTGTAAATAAATACTGTCTTTGAATATCTCTGTCTTTCTATGTTTGTGTAACTCATTGCCTGTTGTCCTGCTGTCTATAGCTGGTTTCCTATGGCTCCACTCGGACAGAAGCACTTCAAAGGATGGAGGCGGCTCTGGACAGTTATGTGATTCGGGGTAAGCAGTCCTGCTCTTGGGGTGATGGGTTTGGCACACATGAACAGCAATCTGCTCTAATGGTTTATAGTTGAGAAATTTCATACGAGTTGGCGCCTGTTAGCGCCTGTTAGCTGACAACTGAATCTCGGAAAATGCTGGCATTGGACAGAAAGCACAACCAGTTTCACAGGACACCATTTCATCGGGCTTGGGCGTAATTTTGGAGGTGACTACTGATGGGACCAAAAGCGCGAGTTTTACAATGCGTTTCAATCAAGTCACATTTAACTCCTGCCCTGGCATTTCATTGTAATTAGTAGTAGGTAGTAGTCTTTTAAAAAATTGTTTCAGTAGTTTTTTTGTTTTGCATTTTATTGTGCCATAACATGGTCAACCATTTGCATCCTGTCATTTCTAGTCACGTCCCTACAGCCAACAGCTCAAACGTTAGTAAATCTTCATAAAAATGAGTAAATCTTTTGATGTCATTATATCATTTACATGTGTTTTTGTAGCTCAAATTAGATGAGGAAATAAAGGAAGAGTTTGATAGAATTGCGTCTGTGTGTGAGGAGGAGGAGGAGGAGGAGGAGGAGGAGTAGGGGACGCGGCAGTGTGGGGGAGCTGCTGCAGGTGCCCTTTGTCAGCGCTGCTCCTGGCCAGGAGGAAAGGTCACTCTAACACTTTCAGCAGGTGGGACGCCGGTCTGCATTAGTAATGCCGAGGAGGAGAGCCGCGAAACGCCAGGGGGAAACGGAAAAAACACACCGAAGCCCGCTCTCCAGCACTAGTGTGTGTGTGCGTGTGTGTGTGCGCGTGCGTCTGCGCGCGTGTGTGTGTTCAGCGCGTGTTTGCTTGAGTGCTTGAAGGAGGGTTTCTGTTCATATTCGGCCGGTTTCGTCACAGAGCAGACTGCTTCTAAACCCACACACTTCTGAAAGAAAAAATTATATTTACTATGAGGCATAAGAGCGCTTCAGTTTGTTCAAGTTCATTGATTTGGTTGGTAAGTGGCAAAATATAGTAGCGTGTAGGTGAGACGAACCGAGTGCACCAGTAACTGAAAAGAGAGCTGAGCGCAGATTTAAAATGGCAAAAATACAGTGCTGTTTTTGGTGTCATGTTTTGCGTTGGGAGGGAATGGACGTGCGCAAAACTGTTGTTGAAGGCCAGTGACATGATGGACGTGTTTGAGTAAATACGAGCGAGAGAGATGAGGTGTGAAAGTGAAGCAATTAGCAAAGCGACGTGGGCGTCGGAGCTCGGGGAATTCGCCAGTCTCATTGGGACAGTGGCGATTACACAACATGCAATTAGCATCAAAGTTTATTAGATTACCGCCGATCCTATTGCCTCAGCAATATTCTCCTTTAGTTGTTAAAATATTGCACTTCAACCACAATGTTTGGGGGGGGGGGGGGGTGTGTCCTGTGAACATTAGAATAAGGCAACAAAAAACAATTAAATTAATTCAATTATGGTTAAATGTCTTTATATCTGTCCTTTTCATTTTGCGCTGTTTTATTCCCATCAGAATGGTAAGTCATTTAGGAGAGATTATTTACAGCACGGAATTTAGTTCAGTGTCGTGAGTAGGTTTGTGCTGGGAATCGAGTCTTAATTTTAACGCTGCCATTTCCGTCAGATGGCCCTGCTTTACATTTAGACGGGTGTAAAGTGCTCAGCTGACCACTACACCTGTGATTCTGGAGCAACACAGCACATATTACATGGCCATATTTTCAAATAGCAAACAACTTGGTAAGAAGTGGAGAAATTTCAGACCATACTGTTAATTTAATGAAAAGGATTTCTGTTATATTTTTAATTTTTGAGATTTGTATGGCTTTGTAATGGCCAGCATAAAGAACTAACCTAACCTTGAGGTAACCTTGAGCTAACCTTGCATGTTACAACCTAGTTACTAACCAGTTACACAACCTAATGTGATGAACATTACATTTAGCAGACACCGTTATCCAGAGCGACTTATACAGCTCTTGCATTTTTTTTTCACGTAGTATACATGCGGTCTTTGTTTGGGGAAAACAACCAAACAATAAAAAAAATGAACAGTACCAGTATTAGAAAGAATTGCTCTACAGCTCTACTCTCTTTTTAGGTCTGACAGGCAAGTGGAAGTTGGCGAGTGTTTTTTCATCTGTCAGAAAAGCATTGAACAGAAAATCATTACGTGTAGATTGAGGCGAGGATTGGATAGATTGGAGGAATACACAGTTCAGTAACTGAAGAAAAACCGTGTTCTATTTGCTGTAAAAAATATCAGTGCTGTCGCTATTGAAAAGATTAAAGATGGACCCTGGATGCACCACCGAGAAGCAATCGAAATCCAATATTATAAGGTGACAAAGCCTTGTGCTGACTGTGGTCAGTGGTGTTAATTCACTACAGACATGGCACTTGTTCATATTTATACATGGCGATTGAGTGAATTACTTTGATAGGAAAACCGAGGATTTTTTTTTCTCACTGAAATGTAAGTTGTGTGTTGATTCGGCCTTTGTCTATGTGCTAGTTTTCACAGGGTCCAGAGGTTCTAGGTAGGTTTTTATGGTCTTTGAAAATGGAACTGTTTTACTGTTTGTTTGACCTAATCGTACATTATGCTGTCTAAGGCTAATTTGACTTAAACCTTGAGCTGCCATGTTACAGTGATATTATTGTCAGTTCTTGGTCAATTGGGGCCGGTAAAATCTTTTTTTTTTTTTTTTCCTCAGCGAGCGTGTGAAGCTGTGGATCGCAGTTAGTTATTTTCTGCAGTTCTCACTCTGTCGTCCGTAATTTAGTAAATGAGTCCGTGAAGCAGTAGTGTCCCTCGGGGCCAATTTCGGGCGTTGGAGGCATACAGTGAGCACTTTTACACGGGCCATTCCTTAATCTTCCCGAGCACCTCTTCAACCGCCCTATTGAAAGGGAGCGGTATTTAACTGGGGCCGATAAGAGGAGGATGGTTTCGGCCGTGCCGAGCTTTTCCGCAGTGCTCCCTTACAATGCAGAGTCGTGCCCCCCCTACCCCCCCAAATATATCTCCGTACATTTCCTTGGACTCATTTTCACTACGTTCTCGAGATTCCCCCCCCCCTCCCAACGTAGTCTTCTCCCCATTTCTTCTCCTCTTTCTCTTGCTTTGTAATATCGCTCCTCTCTGTCCCTCCTCCTCTCCTTCCCTCTGTTTTTCTCCCTCCGTCCCGTTGCTGCGGAGCGGGCCCCGGTGGCAGGTACGCGCACGCCCTTTGCCAACCCTCCCACCCTCCCGCTCCCGCTCGACGTTCTCGCTCCAGCCAAAGTGATGACAATATGCCCCCTGCCAGCAAAGTCGCCTGTGACAGGGGGTCATCAACAAATTCCCTTTATTCCGCACACAACAAAACTCCTCTGAGGGCTCATCTCTCGGCGTTTGGGCACAAATGGAGGTCTAATGATTTATTTTGAGGATTTCTTTTCGCAGAATAAGGCGTTTGTTACGAGAGTTTATTTCAGAGAGGCAGCTGCTGCGAAGGCAGCGATGTGGCGTCCCCAGCGTAGCGAGACCGTCCTAGAAGGCGGGAAACGTCGTTCGTAGAGCCCGAGTCTCGGTTTCCATTTCGGGTCATTTTCATAATGCGCTGTAAAAATCGCTTGTTGTTGTTGTTGTTGAATTGCGTATTTGCAATTGTAATGTCTCTTCTCTTTCAGGCTGTCGTCGTTTATAAATTGAGACTTTAGGATGACAATACACCCCTCTGATTTTGTGTGTTCAAAAAATGTTTTTGTTTTTTTTTGAGTTTGAAAATGTTTCTGCTGTCAAAGACTGCCTACATTTTGAATTGCATCCTAAATAATATAGAACCCATAACATGGTTAATGGTAATGTTGTGGCAGGTGATGACCAGTGATGTAACGCTAACACTTCGTATCAGTATTCACCTTGTTTTGCCCAAAATCATCCACGTAATCAAATTGGAAAAATTACACACTTGCGCTGCCCTTGATAAGAAAAAAAACAAACAAAAAAAAACATAGCACGCAGTTGTCCAAATGTCAGCTGGAACACCCCCCTTGGGCTTGGGTTTAGTTCTGTCTCGAAAACGTACAACTGCTTTTCCTGTTAGGCTAGCAGGAGAATAAGAATAATCGAGGTAATAGAGGCTTACAGGGTCCGCCGTTCTTTAATTAAAAGTCTTAGAACGGATTAGGCTTCAAACGCTTATTATTTTAACTCCCTGGAACTATCGGAGGTGTAGGTCACAGCTAATGTGGGCAATATTTCAAACGCTCCATTACGATTTGTCCTTTTGGTCCTCTCTTCCCCCGAGCTGGTCCCGGCCGCTCCTGATTTACTCGCGACATGCTCTTTTTGGGTTCTGCCTTTTTTTTTTTCCTTGTGAAATAAGTGGTATTTGTTGGCCTGTTTGATCCTTTGCGTATGCATGGTTTAATGTCTGGCCCATGTTTTTCCAGCAGCAGGTAGTCGCAGGCAAGCTGTCAGAGGCTCATCAGTCCTTAGTTTGCCTGTTTCCCCCACACAGATGGAGACCTTACGAACTTTGACAGAGGTCATTTTTAAAGTTGCATATTTTCAAATTCTTGTTTTCGTTCGGGGCTTTTGAAAGGGGAACTCGCCTGCTGCATTGTAAAATCATTAAAAAAAACAAAAAACCCCATCAGCCCAAACCCCATCAGTCCAAACCACATAAGCGTTTGTGTGTTTTGTTTTATTTTTTCTTCGCCCCCATACCCCCCCCCCACCCCCCCCCCCCAACCAAATTCCAGCTTTATTAAGTTTTCTTTTTCATGTATTAAGGGATCTTTTACCTCCTTCATAGCCATTGAAAATGCAATTATCTGTCTTTTATTGCTCTAGAAGATGCTTTCTTTCCCTCTCTTTTGTCTGCTGACTGCTGGGAACGAGCTATGTTTGAAAGTAGACATTTTGGCAAGTGTCCAGCATGTTCTAGACAGGTCTGAGCTGCCTGTTATTGCAGATTTGCTTACTGTATTAGTCAAATGAAAGCCATTTCTGCACTTCCCATTGGGGTTACTAACAGCACTATCCTGTACATGTAATGAATTTTGAGTTGGTTTGGTTACTGGATTTTTTAATTGAAACCGAAGCACTGTCCAAAATGTAGTGTACTGTCATTTGCTACTGCAGCAAAGGCACAAGTTTGAAAAGCATAATGAATGATAACACTGTAATTAGTGATGTCATGGCCAGTTTTTTATGTGTTATTTACATTTTAGGTGCACTGGGGGAGAAGTAGTGTGTCTGTGTCTGTGTGCGTGCGTGCGTGCGTGCGTGCGTGCGTGCGTGCGTGCGTGCGTGCGTGCGTGCGTGCGTGCGTGCGTGCGTGCGTGCGTGCGTGCGTGTGTAGAGAGTTGGGCAGGGTCTGAAGGGTTATCAGAAGGAGCTGCGGGAGCGCAGAAGTGCTTCAGTGACCTAAGTGGGGCTCGGGGTGTCAGGTGGTGAGGGCAAGGATGTCCCCTTTATCAAAGAGATTGCCCTCGCTGAAGTGTCTGTTCAGAGGAGAGAGGGGCAGGCTATGTCTTCCGTATAGCACAGTCTGCTTCTGTACACCACAGTCTGCTTCAGTATAGCACAGTCTGCTTCAGTATAGCACAATCTGTTTTGTATAGCAGTCTGCTTCCGTAGAGCATAGTCTGCTTAAGTCTAGCACAGATTTCTTCAGTATAGCACAGTCTGCTTCAGTAAAGCATTCTGCTTCTGTACAGCACAATCTGCTTCAGTATAGCAGAGTCTGCTTCAGTATAGCCCAGTCTGCTTCGGTATAGCCCAGTCTGCTTCGGTATAGCCCAGTCTGCTTCGGTATAGCCCAGTCTGCTTCGGTACAGCCCAGTCTGCTTCGGTACGGCCCAGTCTGCTTCGGTACAGCCCAGTCTGCTTCGGTACAGCCCAGTCTGCTTCGGTACAGCCCAGTCTGCTTCGGTACAGCCCAGTCTGCTTCGGTACAGCCCAGTCTGCTTCGGTACAGCCCAGTCTGCTTCAGTCCTGTTAGGCAGGAGTGTTTATATTGTATACCACTGTTGACCTGGAGCTTGTCAGAGATTTTTGTCCACTGAAGCCTAGGCTACACTTGAGTCATTCATCCCGATGTGTTTGGACAGCCAAGTGGAGCCTGTTAGTGGGACACTGAAAGGGGAACACTCTGCACTGTGGAGTGGGGCCTGAGAGGGTGTGGGCCGTCCCGTACTCCTGAGACAAAAGATTGCCACTGAATGGCCCAGAGAAATGGCCCCTCCTCCTGCCTCTCCAAATCTGAATGGTCCGGGGGGAAAAAAAAACACCACCCCCACCTCTTCTTGCCCCTAAGATCGCATGGCCCACTTTTGCCAGCCCCCCTAATAATGTTTGATCTTAGTAGGTGTTTTTTCAGCAGTCCAGACAATGGGTGGTCTTTGATTTCATTATCAATAATACTTGTACTTAAAAAAATAAATAATAATAAAAAAATAAAAATTAAAAAATTAAAAAAAGCTTGTAGCATTGGCCTTTTTGCTTCATGGATAAGTTTTGATCTTAATGTGTAAATCTACTGCATTCATATAAATGCATCCTTATGGCGTACAATTTGAAGGCTTCAGAACTCTTCTTTTGTTTGATTATAATGTGTGTGTAAGTGTGTTTAAGTGTGTGTGCGTGTGCATATGTGTGTTTTTAAGCGTGTGTGTGCCTGTATGTGCGTTTGTTTGTATGAAGTGTGTGTGTGTGTGTGTGTGTGTGTGTGTGTGTGTGTGTGTGTGTGTGTGTGTACATACTGCGTGCTCTGTCCTTCACTGTGGTCTCTATTTCCTCCTGCAGGCGTGACCCATAATATTCCCCTGCTCAGGGAGATCATTGTTAACCAGCGCTTCATCTCGGGAGACATCAGCACCAAGTTCCTCCCTGAAGTCTACCCTGAGGGCTTCAAAGGTGCCCGCCCTCTTTCACCTTGAGAAGTCACTGCTGTAACTGGCTGCATACACTCAGATCTGCGCAGTCACTGCTGTAACTGGCTGCATACACTCACATCTGCGCAGTCACTGCTGTAACTGGCTGCATACACTCAGATCTGCGTAGTCACTGCTGTAACTGGCTGCATACACTCACATCTGCGCAGTCACTGCTGTAACTGGCTGCATACACATCTGCGCAGTCACTGCTGTAACTGGCTGCATACACTCACATCTGCGCAGTCACTGCTGTAATATTTACAGCATTTATGGTTTTGCAAGAATCTAAACCCAGGGAAAGCATTTGGCTGGATGTTCAAAGCATTTATTAACCCCTTCGCGCAGAATAATGTGGTCGATTCTCACCTATTTAGGAGGTGCTCTATTTTAGGCTTTATAACTCCAGGTTTGGGCATCACAACAACTTGGAAAATGGCTTAAACTAAACAAGACAGTTGTACTATTTACAATACCAACTTAGATTAGTTTATTTCCTAATGTAGGTCAAAATAAAGTGCTACAAATGCAAAGAAGCATTGGAAAACTTTCTTTAGATTGCAATGGAATACTGAGAAGTACATAAGTGAAATGGGAAGAACTATACATTTCCTGGATCAGAGAAGTGTGCAAAATCTGTGTACAGAACGACTAAAGGTCTATGATGCAACATATAGGCAGTGTAATTATGATATATTTAACAACAAATCAACTGGCTCATATAACTCACTTTTGCATCATTTTCAAGTTGGGATTACTATCTTCATCAGTATAGGGGGGCAGATATCTATGGGTCCAATACCCTGTCCCAAACATGTCATAAAATGAATAGATTATTTTTCGTCCATTATAAAGCATGTATATTTGCCCCTTCTGATGGTTTAAGATGAAAACATTGATATCACACTGTTACACCTAAATATGTCGCCTAATCATTCACTCTCAATAAAACTTTTTTCTGTCCTCTACAGTATGTATACTTTTGCCCTGGTATCGCATTTCTCTGTAGTTTTTGTTAGAGAATAATGACTTTTTAAAAAATTTTACATTCATCTATCAGTGCACGGGTAAATTGGAATGAGTATTTTCCACGCCCTAAGTGACAAGTCAAGTACATACGCCATAGCCTATATTATGTATGATAACATGACAATAAAATAGTATCCACCATCAGCAAAATGCTGCTGAATGTTCTATCTTCAATGGAAATCGGTACATCAGACATAAAACATGACTTGGCCACCAATAAATGCTTACACTACAGTATGTGAAATGCACTCAAAATGTGAAAATAACAGTAGGCCTATAAATATATTGGACAAGACAGTGGAAAAACTAACGTACACATGCAGCCAGCGAGACCAACCGCATATTACATGCAGTACTACTTGCATATCGGGAAGGGAAAACTCCCATCAGGGAATGCGTTTTCTGTAGAGCTTGCATAATACTAGACTGTTAAAACTAAAAACGCTGTTTCGCTGGGCTGTAATTTATTGTTCAAAGCATCCAATAAGACATTGCAAACACTGTTGCTAAGGTTATAATGTACAATGTCACGCATGGGTTGGTATAGTTGCAGACAAGACTGGGTGGGGGGTTGCTTTTTAAATTGACTTTCTACGGGACAATAGTGACACTTAAAAACTCTGTATTCGGCAGAGTTGTCACGAGTACTAATAAAGATAAAACACGGAGTTTGTTGTTTCCACTCAGTTTGGTTGCAGGAGAAATTAATATCTGAGTTGACCAAAATCTTGGCCTTGGCGCCATGGCCACTAGGGAGTCTGCGCGAAGGGGTTAATCTGCCCTGTAATAGTCACTGGCCTGGTGTCCAACTAAAACCTTTCCCTTGGTGTTCATTCTCCAGCATGCAGCATATTGAATTTGCCTTTCATACTGCCTACGTATCCACAAATTCCATTTTTGTGTATTTTGAGCGTTAGCTAGAATGGGCCAGTTAATTAGCCCCCATTGTTACGCAATCATTCAGAACGTTCAGTTATGGATATTCCAAACACACCCGTACGTGTGTTTTAATAATTGCTTTCCATTTGTACTAAAATGCACCCGCAAATGCCTTTCCAAAACTTTCTAACCCGCAAAAATGAGAAATTAACGTATCTTTCAATTTAAAAAAAAATTATTATTACTTTTCCATTTAATTTAGATGTACATGTTAAAACAAATTTATGCCAGCTGACATTTTTCATAAAACTGCAGATGTACAAATTTATATTCATCTATATTGTGCTTTGAGTTTGAGGCCATCATTTAAAAAATTAAGAATATTTTGGCTGATGGCACATTTTAATGTTCTTTTAAAATGAATAAAATAAGAGCTGGATAGCACACCTAATAATCTGAGTGTCTTCCTGCTGCAGTATGCTGAAGGCGTACACAGTCTGAAGATTCTGACTTCATCATAGCTTTCTTTTTTCTTTAAGCCCCATGTATTAAAATGAAAAATGAAATGAAAATCCTTAACGTCTACTTTGTTAGAACAAATTTTAACGCGTACCACTTCTTAAAACGGCTCACTCTCCTAATCCTTGGAATTAAACCTTTTTAAATTTTTTTTTTTTAATAATAGATTAATTTATTGATAGTATGTCCTTGAGGTGCTGCCACTGATGGTAATGTTTAGCTCAGCTGTTTCTTTCCTTCTCAAACGCAGTCTGCGCTGATCGCCAACATTAGGGAGAATTAATGTATATGTGCTTTGTACATGTGCTTTTCTGAATAGGCTATTAGTGGCTGCCACCGTGACCCATGACAAGGATTTCCAAACTGAGCTTTCGGGGACCCCTGTTGGTCTCTGAAGGAGTCCCAGGGTGTTCAAAGGAAAATGGAGGGGGAAATTATTTTCAGACTGTTTTATTTCCATATTTCACCCGCTGCATATTTTAGACTAAGATAAATCAAACCTCGTCTGCATAACACATCCTGTGTAAGGTTGCGATGATTATAATTGTTAAATATTTATATTGCACTAAAGCTGCCTTGTCGTGTATAGATCCATAATAGAATGACATCATGGACTGGCTGTGCTGCTATAAGCTAATGTGTTAAATAGATAGAGGTGTAAAAAGGATAAAAAATGCTCAACTGGCTTGATGAAAAGGTTTTGGAACCACTATGAGGTACTATACCTCAGGACAATGCCTGGTCTTGCTAAAAATGACAGTAGAGCCTCATCTGTTTTACAGTGCTTCTGTACAGTATGTATATTGTGTTGTTTTCCATTAGTTTGGTGATAGAGGGGCTGCATTTTCCAATGCCTTTTGAAACATGTAATTTTGATAGATTTTATTTTTCCATGTTGCTCAGACTTTCTCCTCCATTTTTTCCCTGACCCTCCAGGTCACCAGCTGTCAGATTCTGAGCGGGAAGAACTGCTGGCCACCGCCGCCTCGCTGTTTGTGGCGACGCAGCTCCGCTCCCAGAGGTTTCTGGGTAACCTCAGGTAGGTGAACCGAAGCAGACGGCCGACTGCACAGATGTTGCTCTTTCCCCCCTCCTTTATTTATTTATTTATTTATTTATTTATTAGTTCATTTAGTTTTTCACTAAGTTGTGAAAATCTCCTGGTGTCAGTGAAGCTGAGTGGCGCTTATGAACTTTGTGATTTGATGCGGTGGCGAAGGCTGACATTGTGCGCGCGGGCGGGCGAACGGGCAGCGCTCTGCTCCTCTTCCTCTGCCGCAATCCAGTTATCTGTGTCTATTAGACCGCGGCTGTGCCGGGCCCCTGCCGAAACCCCGGGCCCGGCGCTGTACGGCGCGGCCCGGTATCTCACCGCCGCACAGCCCGGCGCCCTGGTGGGAGAGCCGTCTCCGTGACGCCGGATCGCCGGCCGCGTCGCTAAACGGCGAACGGTTTGTCTCTGCCCCGGAGCCGGGGCTGGAGGACGTGTAATCCCGCGGGCGTGGTATCGGAGCAGGAAGCTCAAGCCGTACCGCGTGCGCACCTCTGATTTCCCGGATCCGCTCCGGGGCGGGTAATTGCGCTGATCTGCGATTTGGAGAGATGGACTTGGAGCGATGATGGATGAGGGGTGGATTCTGTTTCTTCCTGTTCTCCGAGTCCCCTCCTCCAGGCCAGGGAAGGAATGAGGAATATTTATTTTCCCTCAGAGGAAGAACAATAGCTCGGCGGAGGAAGGAGTTTCCAGTTTTGCCCGCCGTGACGGTGACCCTGGGGTACACACAGGGACCCACTGATCTTGGTGATTGTCTGTGCTCGGTGGGCGTGGCTCTGTTGTTGGGGAGGGAGGAGGAGCCTGACGCACGTTACTCCTGCTCTGCCCAGTCAGCGGACATGGTGTTGAGGAGGCAGAACCAAAGCGACTGAACGCTGGGAGCAGGAGTTCTGGCAGCGTAAATGACAGCGTAATTGCATAATCGCAATGAGTGACAGCTCCTTGAGGACTCTTAACAAGTCCAATTAATTAGGGGCACAAATGCCTTTTAACCCCAGATAACTCATTTAAGCACACATCCCCACTTGAAGAGGAGGTGGGAAAAAAAGCACAGAAGCACTCGTTAACTTCCCTGGGACTTAATTAATGGGCTCAGGTTGTCACAGGGAGGTCCGTCCGTTACCGAGAAGAAAGCCGATACGGAGACCTCGAAGGGGGGGGGCGATTCCTCGGCGGCCGGTTCATTGTAAGTTCCAGGTCCGCCGAAAAGTGACTGAGCGACGCTTCTAGGACGGGCCCCCCGAACGGGTTCCACGCTGTGCGCCCTAGCAGCGCACTCAGGGAATTAATTTTACGAAAGGTTTGAGTGTACAGAAGCATGCGTAAAACTGTTACCAAACTCGTCCGAGGTGATCAACTAACAAGGTGTAAAGAGGATTGCGCGTGCTAAAATTGAAAGATACGTTGATCTCTCATTTTTGCGGGTTAGCCTGAATGAATATGCAAAACTGGACATCCTTATGCTATTTCACGAAATAATGGGAGGAGGTCATGCAAATAGATTGCTTTAGCACGCATAATGCGATTTACTAAGCCCGAAAGCAAGTTTGGGAAAGGTATTTGCCGGTGCATTTTAGTACAAATGGAAAGCAATTATTAAAACGCA
Organism: Synaphobranchus kaupii; assembly: GCA_029718625.1. NCBI lineage: Eukaryota > Metazoa > Chordata > Actinopteri > Anguilliformes > Synaphobranchidae > Synaphobranchus > Synaphobranchus kaupii. The sequence goes on along the minus strand of CM056384.1, from coordinate 33,293,697 downwards.
CGTACGGGTGTGTTTGGTATATCCATAACTGTACGTTCTGAATGATTGCGTAACAATGGGGGCTAATTAACTGGCCCATTGTAGCTAACGCTCAAAATGCACAAAAATGGAATTCGTAGATACGTAGGCAGTAAGAACAAATACATTTTTAATCATGAAGCAAATCATGTTACAGGATGTAACGTCTATTAATGGAAATGGAAACGTGCTGGAGTAGTTCACATAATAATAAAGACTCTTAGTTGATCACCCACAAAGTGTGAAATAATAACGCGTGCAAATACTTTGGCCGTCCGCAAAAGAACACCCCTTATTTGGGATCTTAGTAAATGGACCCCTCAGTCCGTTTGCCCCCCCCCATCGCGTTTCATCTTCCTCTGTTTCCTGTTGGTGAAGGGCGGGGACAGCTTGCTCAGAGCCACGCGCGCGCTGTTGTTGTTGAGCGGTGGGCGGACGCGGGGAGAAGGCTTCCTCTATAAACCTGGCAGTGAGCTGTCGGGGTGTCCCAGGCCACACGGGGGACTCTGCGGCGTAGCAGCGCGGGGGGGGTCGGGCTGCGTGTGCGGCCGCTTGACTGCCCCGCGCAGATAACAGGACTCGTGCGCTTCCTGTAGGAAATGGCTGCGAGTGATTGATGAGGGTTTCATTGTTAAACCTTAACCCCGCTTTTGTTTAACTTTCCCCCAGTTACTTAGGGGCACGTGATTACGGGCGTGGCCCGCCCACACCCGGCGCGTTACACAGCTGTGCCCGGGCCCAGGGGCTCTGTGTTTCAGTACAGTGCACCGCAGGGCTATTCAGCTGTCTACCTAGGGGCCAAATACGGCCTGCAAAATGGCCCTTCAATTATTGAGCGGGAAAGAAAAGTACGTTTCATATGCGCCAAAATGTATGACCGTGTCCAGCCCTGGATCTGCACAATGTCAGTGTTGAGTTTACCTCCCATTTCTGTAATAAGTAATAGCCAGGCCTGCACATAAGGAGGGGGGGTTCTCTGAGACTGGATGGTGGCTAAGAGAGGACAGCAATATTATAAATATGATTTGGCAAGGGGTGTGTGTGTATTTATTAATTAATTATTGAAACGGCAGTGTAGTATAATGGTTAAGGAACAGGACTTGTAACCGAAAGGTTGCAGGTTCGATTCCCAGGTAGGACACTGCCGTTGTACCCTTGAGCAAGGTACTTAACCTGAATTGCTTCAGTATATATCCAGCTGTATAAATGGATAAATGTAATAAGAAGTTGTGTAAGTCGCTCTGGATAAGAGCGTCTGCTAAATGCTAATGTAATAATGTAATGAAACAATCTCCCCCTGGTTCACAATCACACCACTATATCTGCCCGCCCCCCCCCCCCCCCCCTCGTTTGCGATCACAATCCCCCCCCCCAATCATGCTTATGGGCCTCTGGGAAGGTAGCGGCCCAGGTCATAGCTCCGCTATGCTATTCCACGAAGGCAACTTGCATACATGCATAATTTGTTTTTACATGCATGAGATGTTTTTACAAGGCATGATTTACTTATGAACTTGTTTTTATAAAAGATTTAGTGTAACTTTTTTGCCGCACTTTATTTATGTATTTATTTTTTTATAAAAAGGAATCTGGCCTCCAGAAAGAAGAAGTTTGAAAAGCCCTGGTGTACGGTGTCTAGTGGCCGCTTTTATTTTCCTCATGCTATTAGTGGGGATTTGGCCTGACTGGTCAGGTGTGGCCGCAACGAGCGTTTGTCCCGCGGGTGTACTAAGCTCTGTTGATGCTGCTATGCCCAATTGCCTTCAGCTCTTCCTCTGTGGTGCTTGTATTGGCAGACACGGTACCCCCCCCCACCCCCAGCCACCCCATTTAATACAGTACACTACCTTTCATCTTCTCTCAGTGGTCCACTAAGCCCAGACCACATCATAACGCTTATCAGTGAGTGAGGGAATTTACTCCACAAACACCGTCATTACAGAGTGGAAGAGGGTGTGAGCGGTAAGAGCAGAAATAACACAGCTTGGTAGATGGAGGGACATTTTTATTGTATTTTCCCCTCATAAAGGATGCAGGAAGCAAAATCACATCTCAAATCTAAATACAGTTTTTATATTTCGCATATTTGCATACATATAAAATCTGGAGCTAATTCTCCACCGCCGCAACATTTGTCAGGTTTGCGCTTTCTCAGGCTTTCGTAAAACGACGCGACGGACACTCGTTGAACGCTGCGATAATGGGCGGGAAAACTTCTTTTCCTCGGCCCGGAAGCGCAGAAATGTTCTCGTGAACATTACGGCTCGGAATCCTCTCCTCGGGTCGAGAGCGCTTCGAAAGGAATGGCGCGTTTCTGCGGGCGTCGGCGGAGGGAGCCGGTCGGTGCGACGGGCTCCCGCCCGTCACAGAGGAGCGACTCCACTGGCCCCCGTCAGGAGTCGCGGCCCTCTGGCCTCCTCAGCCCGGCTCCGGGTCAGCCCCAAACCAGGGGCCGGCGCTGACCTTTTAGCGAGTTTGTAGATTTATTCTAATAAGTACTGTGCATCTGACAGGCTAAGGTCTGCCCTTGCGCGCCGTGCGGATATCTCCGTGTCAGCGTCCTTGTGTTCCCTGTCTGCTTTTATCGGCAGGGAAATAAAATGTAAATTAAATGCAGCATAAAAATAGATGATAGGGCTTGTACCTCTCATTCCTCGTATACAACACCCCCCCCCCCTCCCCACCGCACCTTTCGCATCGACCGCACTGAAGGCTGCCGGCAGTAACCAGGCCACGCGTCACCCTGCCCGAGACCGCCGCTCACGTCCGCGGCACCGGAAAAAGAAAGGGGAGCAGTCTTACTTCCATTTTCCCTCCCTCCCTTCTTCCCTGTGCCGATGAGGACTGGTTGCTCTGCGCTTCATCCGACTTGGCGCTTTGAGAGACCCTGAGAGCGTTGGGGGTCCCCCCGCCACGATTCTAAACGGCTCGGCCGCGCTTCATCAGTATTATTGTAATTCTTTTGCTGTAGGTTATTCGGCAGCTGCAGCGCCCCACTGGCAAATTCATTCCCCTTCTCTTTCCCCGTTCTCTTTCCCCGACTGCCGTCACACAATTGATCCCCCCCCCCCCTTCCCCACCGCCCCACCCTCCCATATTCATTTGGATCACCCAATATGAAACATTTTAATTTCTGTTCACGTAACCCCTCTGATATCAATCAGCGTCTTTTCTTCCTGTTTTTGCCGCCGTTTAACGAGCCTGAAGGATAATGGGTAAATGAATCCCCACGGCTCTTTCATCGTTTCCTGCTTTTAAGCCCGACGCCTTCCAATCGTAACGGAATAAAGTGGTTAAGCTCCCAAATGGTTGCCGTTGTCTGGTGTAGATGGCAACAGACGTACCCTTTCCGGAGGACTGTGTGCAACCCCTTGTGAAGTGATCTAAGCTCACATTTGTACCCCAAATATGATCTGTGTCCAAAGCAAGTGAAAGCGTTGAATCACGTGCTGTCTTTGATTGCGGTTTTTCTTCAAGCTGTTAAGGGCAATATGTGTATTCTCTATGATATCAAAATGATAAACATCATGACATCAGGAGGGAAGTCAGAGTGAAGCCTGGTGGTGATTAGTGCCTGGATGCTATTTGTGTGTGTGTGTGTGTGTGTGTGTGTGTGTGTGTGTGTGTGTGTGTGTGTGTGTGTGGGTGTGGGTGGAAGTTTTGCATGAAAATAGGCTTTGATCCGATCTTTCTCTAGCTGCTAAGCCACTTGGGCCTGTCCTGCAGGAGTGTTATAGGGCTAATGCCATGTTTTATATCACAAATACAGGAACTGCACAAAATAGGCTACTTGTCATAATCATCAGTCTGTAATTAACAGAATACCCAGTTGCTTAAATGTGCAGGATTTTTAGCCTCGCTGTGGTCCTGTGTTTACAATCAAAGTCACCTCCTCCATCCTAAACCTTGCCCACTCACCTCTGTTGAGGGCAAGAAACACATTTGAGCGCAGCGAGCTAAATGTCAAGCAGAGTGGTGAGGCGATTAAAGATGTAGACAAAATAACATTTTTAGCAACATGCGTTGTTCTATATGGATGGTAACCGTAATTACGCAGTGTTACGATAACGATCTTTAAACAATAAGTGCACCTCGTAGGAACATTGTTACTGTAACGGTAGCTACTCCCTAGTGCAGTTGCAGCTATCTTTGGTGTTTTTCCTTGTTCAATATTTAGCTATTCCGAACATTAATTTAGAACTTGGATGTAAAGACGGAATCGTGTGTGGAATAAGTAACATTTTCAGGCCATATCTTGTCCGTCATAGCTAGCTAATACCCTAGCTAGCTAGTACTTGTAAAGTAAATTACTTTTTTCATTAAGATCTTTGTATACAGATATTATTTATTTTCTCAAATACAACATAATATTACATCCTTATATTTATGCAATTCAATCGGGACTTGACTTCGGCCGATTAGCTACCTAACTTAGCTAGCTGGATAGCTAGAGCTAGCGTTACTTACAGGTCCAAAAGAAAACACGCAAACTCCGTGTCGCTTTTCATCCCCTTGCTAAACTTCAACTGTCGCCATGGAGGAATCCTAGGTTGACTCTGCTTCTTGAACACACCCTGTCGGCTTGTTGTTTGGCTTTGCTGTACCTCTGCTTCTTCATCTCCGCCATTGCAGTAGCCAGCTGGCAACAAACGCTCCACTGATCCCACCCCATAAGCTCTGTAGCCACACCCACCCCTCCCCACACAGAAAAGAGCACCATGCCCAGAAACGTCCCAAATACATCTTGGAGAATAATAAATACAGGGAGGTTTTGACAATTTTCTTTTTTTCGACAGAGATTGCTGGTGCACCATAGATATGACTGAGCATATCATTATATTTTCTAGGTAAAAATCCTGCATAGTGCACCTTTTAATGGTATAAAAGAGTTAAAGGATTGCCTTGGTATTTTTGAACCTATGCCCTATTTTCTGATAGTCTTGGTTGAATTGTAGAGACCAAAATTTTGCCAAATTTAAAAATTGAGTTTGAAATCCCTTTTCTGCATCCTCAGACACGACTCCAGTAGGAATACATTGGGGCAAATTTTGCCACCTTCCAAAACCATGATAAATGTAGCTGACGGTATATTCATACATGTTACCAAGTTCTACTGGAAAAATTATCGCAAACAGAGAATTGTATCAAAAGTTATTGGCTTGGGAAGTTGAATTCTTCTGGCTCTTACTCTGGCTCCATCCGCACAGTTAGCCACCCTACTTTACCTACGTTACGTACCCTAACTCCGCTGTCCGGTGGTGCTGCAGCAGGAGTCCGTCCGATGCGGGGAACAGAAATGTTTACGTGCCTGTTTTTGCTCCTTCGCCGGTTGCAAATAATGAAATAATCAGATGAAAGGTATGCAGTATAGGTCATGATTGGCTCTGTTCTGGGATCTCAAACTCTGAGAGCGTTAGAAATCCTGTCCACACATTTCCTTCCCCTGCACAACACTTACTTACCGTTCCTCATTGATTTTATGAATTTTGCATTGATCAAACCATTTCCGATCCTTTAAAATATTGAATTTAATTAATTTGTTTATGAATCACTCCATTTTCTATAATAGTATATAAAACACTGTTTTTTTGTTTTGTTTTTATTGTTAAAGGAGGGACTCTAAATTGCCCATAGGCATGTGTGTGTGAGTGAATGGGTGTGTGTGCCCTGCGATGGATTGGCTGCCTGTCCAGGGTGTATTCCTGCCTCTTGCCCAATGCATGCTGGGATAGGCTCCAGCACCCCCCGCGACCCTGACCAGGAATAAGCAGGTTAGATAATGGATGGATGGATGGATGGATGTTAAAGGAGGGTGGACTGTCTTTACCTAACTTTATTCAGACAGCGGGAAGCAGAGACGGTTACTGATGGATATGAAAAGTAGCACGCTAGGGAATCAACCCCTGGGCACAATTCGGGGGGTGGGGGGGGGGGTGGTGTGTATTAGTCAGCCTGTCACTATTACCAAAAAAAATAAAAAAATCCAAGTAAAGATCGCTGTAATACTGACTGATGAGCTTTTTGGCACAATCCATAATAATAATAATAATAATTATTATTATTCCTGTGCCCATAATGTGTGGGTATTCACACCCACTGTCCTAGTGGGATTGAGTGGACTTATTGCTTCTAGACTCGAAGACTGGTAGATGCAGCGGGCTTGATCAAGAACGGAACTTATTTCCATGGTGATATAGGCTTATTTGGGGGGTGGGGGGTGGGGGGGGGGGGGGGGGGGGGGGGTTCTTCATATCACACATCATTGTTTTGCTATTGATTAAATTTTGAAACGGTTTCTCGCAGCGTGAAGCGCCCCATTGCCGTCAGCACGCTAAATTCATTTTAAAATGGAGGGCTCGGTACAATCAATCTTTATTGTGGAGCCAGGGAGGCGGCCATGTTGCCTTTTCCCCTGCCGATTTGACCCTCGACCCCACATTCCTGTAGAAAGTTCAGCATGTTCCCACCGGCCTCCTGGACAGGGCTCTGCCTATGGCAGAACCCCTCACATCCATCATGTGGTGAAGGTGCTGCGGGGTACCCCCAACGCGGGGTACCACCTCTGTCAATGCTTGCCCGTCCTGAGCAGGAAGCTGTGGTGTGTGCGAGTGTGTGCGTGCGAGCATGTGTGCCTGCGGTGCGAGTGTGTGTGTGTGTGTGAGGGCATGTTTGAAACCTGTTTTCCTGTTTGGATGTGGACACTGAGCCAGATGATCTTGCGCAGGGAAGTTTTTAACAAATCGGCATCGTGTGTTGGTCTGTGTTTGTGTAGGTGCATGAGGGCTAGCATCAGCTACTCCCTGAAAAAGGAAACTATAACTCCACCCTCCCCCTCCCCTCCCCTCCCCTGGTTCTTGTGGTCCTGCAAACTGTGCTAAGCAGGTCTTATGTTGAAGCATTTCGAGTGTTTTCTTTGTGCAGTGTCCATATGTTGGTCCGTCCAGCAGAACTTCTCAAGGCCAGCTGAAAGGCCCTTTCCACCCCTCCCACACCACGAGGCTTTTAAAAAAATCCGTTTAAGAACATTAGACAGGGTATGGGTCGTCATTTAAACCAAATTTTATTTCGTCTTTGTACCTAGCATCAGTGCGCTTTTCTGAGATGACCATATATGTATTAGTATTGCCTCATGTGTCCCACCACTACAATTGGCTATTTTCTTATGTTTATGGCAGCGATACTCGTCCCTGGTCCCAGAGGGCCACAGGGTATGCAGCAACCAATTCAGACCCAAGAAACCAGGGCCCACATGTATAAACAGTGCTGAGCAGAACAATGGCATCAGAAAAGCTGCATAGGGGAGTTTCCACACATAAATTCAGATGTATAAAATAACACTCGCTGTGAGAATCTGCGTACCTCTGCACACGCTGGACACCGTACTTGCGCAATGTTTGGCGTCAGTGTGATATGGCGACGACGTGACCGAAAGGCAGGGGGAGAAAATGCAAAACTTTGCGTAAGCAGATTTCCGACTTTCTCCCTGAGCATTCTTTTACTCAGAGTTTTATACATGTGGCCCCAGGTGTGGTGAATTAACTGTGCTATCGGCTGCTTTACTTGATCAATTAAGTACCAAGTAACAACGAAAACCAGCACGCCCTGCGGCCCTCCAGGACCAGGAATGAGTATCACTGGTTTATGGATATGCAATGTGCATCTTTTACCAATATTGTTGAGGGAATTATTATGCATTTCTTTTTGGTCACGCCCTGTGGACAATTCTGATGTGGGATGGCTATTTTTCTGGTTTCAGTTGAATAGAATCGCATATCCATGCATATTAAAGGAATGGTGTAAAGTAATGCAAAATACAGCACGGCATTATTATTTATTTCAAACGCAAGAGCTTAAAATTGAGTTTGATCAGTTTTGTAATGGCGTCTCTCAGCTGCTCTGTTTGGCAAATATGGGGGGAGAAAAAAAAAAAAAAAGCTGAGCCCGTCCGCGAAAAGAATAGTTTTATTTTGCACAGATCCAGCGATTTCTGCCTTTCAATGCTGAGGAATTTGATTATCGTTCCCTCACTGTACACCAAATTTAGTTTTTTCTCGGGTGGCAACGAGTTCGAGTTCGAGATCTGATTAATTTGATTCCAGAAAACCCATTTTCTGAGGTAAAGCTCTTTTTTCTCCTCTGCCAGCCAAGCAGAACCAGCGGCTCTAAATAGAACTGTAATGATTCCTTAAGTGACGGGCGTGCAGAGAAGAGGCTCTGGATGGCTGGAAGAGGGGTTAATAAACGAGGCGGGCTAAGGACGTATCGAGCAGCCCTATCACATTCACACTATCGGAACGAGCGGACAAATTTGTCTCATGACTCGGCGGTGCCGTCTTTTTTCACGATCAGAAATGAAACCTTATGACCATTGAGTCTGGAGCAGGACAAAGCCATCGGGGTGAGCCTTCAAGTTGGCGAGAGAATTCTGGTTCACGGAGCGCGGCGACTGTGAAAATGGATTACGATTTCAAAGTGAAGGTAATGGAACAGGTTGAGGACCCTGAATAAGTTTTGATTCAGCTTTTCTGTCTCACTTGAGTAGATGGGTTAGCGTAAACCTGCCTTTTAAAAAATAAATAAAAATAATGTAGCACTTGGCTCTGTTGACGCCATTTTGCATACATGTCGTAATCACCACACGCTGGCTGTGCGAATGGCCTCAATGCTCCAGTGATTACCAGCTGACGCGTCTCCAGCTTTTTAAAAATGTGAAGCAAGCCATTACAAAGTGTTGAGCAGGAGAAATATACAGTGTCCATTTGACAAGACTCTGACACTCCCCTGATTATGAAGGACATCTTTAGACTGAAAGAAATCTGTTGTGGAATCCATTTGTCTTTGGCGGAAAGGCTTAGTCCCTTCAATATTATATATATTTATGTAAATACATATTTGTATATAAATACATATATATAGTCTAATGAGAAACATGTCTCATTGAATTCACCTTTGTCTCCATATTTCCGCACCTCATTTACAGTTGGTGTACAACAGATTTTGGAGACTTTCGCACCTCGGCAGGTGGTCTCTGACGATCGTGTAAAGAAAAATCTCCTGAAATATAAATTATAGTCATAGCATTCTGACAACTGTCATTGCTAAGGTGTGGGTTTGCACATCTATTTATTGGGTGCATTTTGTAATCACATAATTTTTCTTTACTTCACGAAATTGTGCACCATTTTCCGATAAACACATTTTAACGTGTGCATAAATGTAGGCTACTCTTACGCACAGCTAACGGAGGCATTTTCCAGTTTTTTTCAGTGAAGCCTATACTTTGGAATTTTTAACAGATTTGACTTGGAGTCCATACTGCCTTTTTTCTAGAGCTTGCTCTGCATTCTTTAACATGAGAAGAGAACACTTACAGTCTGAGACCATCGATGACTTTCCAATCAATGCTCTCACGTTGTAAATACTAGCCTTTCGGGTCAGCATTTTGGCACAAGGCAGATCCAAGAACCTATTTAAAATAGTGTGAAGAAGGCCTTAATTCTCTGTGATACAAAGCTTCCTATTAATAATTCATGCTGTCCAAATTCATAATGCATCCTCTCATCCCCAGCAAGTAACATTTGATATTACATTAAATACCTAGAGGAATATTGTTTGCCAGAATCCCATCAAATTATATTTCTAGAGTAATGATTCTCCCAAAGCACTTCTAGGCCCTTTTTAAGATTTATGGTGAGGAAGAATATATTTATTTTTCTTTGGTGCAACACTCCCCATTTGAAAGTCCTCCATTTGATTCATTGCCTATTTATTTTTTTCCTCACAATGTCATATTTATTTAATCTTAGCGCTTGAAAGCACATGGGAACTAATCTTAACACATATAGAAATGTACCCTCACCTTTTGCCCAAATTTCAAGAGAATACAGATCAATTATTCGCCGAAATGTGAAGTTAGCTTAAAATGGCTTTTTGTGGAATCCCAGACGCTTTAAGTGGGCCATCTGTCCAAACATCTCCCTTTTTTTTTCTGATCATTTCCTCGCCTTATTCATGAGCCGTAGGTGTCCAGCTTTGTAGTCTCCGTGTAGCCTGCACGGCCTACCCCCACTGAATACATCTATGTGCTGGCATAAAATATCTTTCACGGGGGCTGGAAATTCTCTGAACTCCTTACACATGAATGGCTGACTATTTGAAGCCCCCCCCCCCCCTTCCTCATTGAGGATTTGTATGCACAAACGGACCTCCGCGGCTACAAAGTACGCCACATTATTCTTGATCATTTTTCAGGCCCCCCGCTAAGGGAGTTATGATGAAGGATTCCTTAATGACTCTTTGACTATTAACATTGTTTTAAGTCAATATGTCTCCTTTGTTTTCCCCTCATTCACTTAGTGAACTAAAAAAAAAAAAAAAAAAAACCGCACTTAAGCGCCTCTTGTGTAATTGTGTTTTTGAAATGTCTCAGAACCTCTATGATTAGACTTATGTGCCTGATATGTCTTGTGACGCTTTTGTTCTTAAGATGCTCCGTGGCACATTCAGAGACGGGGGAAACAACGGCCACAACGCTAAACATTTTTAATACACTCTGCAGGTTTACTGAGTCTAATTGATAATGTTTTTTTTTGTCCCCAGTATAGTATAGTATTGTGTATTGTGTACCCTTTCCTGTACTGGCCTGTTTCTCTGTGTGTACTCTGTCTCCTCGCTCTCTCACTCTCTCGCTCAAGTGTTTGAGGACTGAGGTGTGCACTCGGTTTCCAGAACAAGAGACATGCAAATGCACACGTGCGCGCACACACACACACACACACACACACACACACACACACACACACCTAGGCGTACCCAATGGGCACATGCACATCCGCACCCAACCCCCTCTGTCTTGACGCAGTCGCACGCGCGCTATTTCAGGGCTTTCATTTGAACGACCTCTTGTGGTGTCGGTATTGGTGAGTCATCGCTCATCTCCAACACGCCAGGCCAGTGCCGTGGCCAGCGGCGTGGCCAGCTTCCCTGTGAGGTGAAAGGGTGAGGGGAGAGAGGACGGCACATTAGCCGCCTGAAACGCTATATTACCCCCAGCACACTGTTAACCGTTACCTGCCAGGCTACGCAGACAGTTAGCTAAACCCTTCCTTTTAGACTGTGTTAAACAACCTGCTAATAAGCCCTGTTCCGATTGGCTCTGGTTTTTATCGGATTAGTAAATATTGGAGCGCGAACGTTTCAAAATTGGGAGCGCAAGCATTTGCTTTTCTGCCTGCTATAGTATTTGCGTTCGGTGTCTGAATTTGGTTCGTCTTCACGAACCAGTCGGGTTGGTAAATTAGTGCTCTGTGACTTTGTTTCACATTTCGACATTTAGCAGATGTTCTCATCCAGACTAATCAACACGGCTCATTTGGTTATTTATTTTTACATACAATCCATTTATACCCCTGGATATATACTAAAGCAATTCAGGTTAAGCACCATGCTCAGGGGTAAAATGGCAGTAAAACGGCACTGTTTGTGCCTTGTTCAGTACCCATGTTCCCGATTCTGTGTTCAGTACATCTCAACAGCTGAGAGAGCCGTAGCCTTTTTACTAATCTGTGTCCAGGCTTTTTTAATCTTGCCACATTGGAAGTCAAGATGGAAACTATAGCTTATATATATTTTTTATTTTACAGGAAATGTACACATGTAAATACCCCAGTTCGGTGGTTAGATGAGGGAACATGTAGCTGTGTAATTCGGGGGTCCTATGGCTCCTAGCAGCTGCATGCAAATATATGTATTTAAATGCAAAATACCCAAGCAGAAAAAAAATTATTTAACATAAATATAGCAATCCAGTATGTTGAAAATGGTATTTAAAATTCCATTTGAATTGGTTTATATCTTTTGAATAGAGGCATTTTTTTCTTGGATATCAAGTTAATAAGGCTTAATGTGTCTCCAACGGAGGCAGCCACACACTGTGCGTGTGCCTGTGCCTGTGCGGCACAGTAAATTGTTTCCGATTTTCTTTTTCATTTTAATGAAATGGCTTTTCACCCTCATCGATGTCCATGTTGGTGAAAATGCAGCCAAAGTTCAGCTGCTTTTCAATATAGCTCCAGATAGTGTCAGAAGATGTAGTTGGGAACATGCAGTTGGGAACTAATCCTCAGTAATGGGCCAGAATCTCATCTTATGCTGTTGAGGGGGGATCAGGTCATGAACGGAAAATGGATCTGGGCAGTGGGTGGGGGGGGAAAAAATTGTGATCGAATGTGAATGAGAACCCCCCCCCCCCCCCCCAAATAATTTTAGATGACCCCACCTTTTAAGTGGCACTATTGTTTGTCTGAGTTTCTTTCCAATGGTACAGAAGGTACACCCAGAATGGTCCACCCAGCCTTGTGCTGCCATCCCGAGAGCGGTGCTCGGTGAAGGGGAACAGTTTCCGCGAAGCGCTGACGGGCCCCGCCGGAGGCCGACGGGCTCGGAATCCGCGCACGTGCGCGCGATAGGCCGTCCCCTCTCCCTCTCTCCTCGCTCCCAAAGAGCCGCGCCTTGTTTTTGCGCCGTTATGAAACCCACGCCTCAGACCTACTTGACCCACTGTAGCTGTAGGGGCCGTTCTTCGCGAGGACTCCTGGCGGCTCGCCAAAGATAGTATTTTTGCAGTGGTCCCGAGCTGACTGCTTTTGGCACATACAGATGCAGTGTGCCTTTCACTGGCTGTCACTCTAAAACCCCTCACCGTACCGATTGCGCAGTAAGTAAGCCGCGGCTAGTCGACTCGGTGCACAGCAGCACAATCCCTCCTTACAATAGCTTGGGATACTGCCAACACAGCCAATGTGCAAATGGTCCTGGACTACTTAAGAATTCTGCCGAAGCACCATAGATTTTTTTTAAAGCCCCCCCCCCCCCTTCCATTTCTAGGCAATTGGCTTGTGCCAGCAGTTATATTTGTTGAGGTCATGGCGGTTTAGATTTTTTTGAGCCGTTCACTGTGAATGGATTGATGCAGAGTTCAGATTTAACAATAGCCTATATGTAAATAGAAGAAGAAAAAAGTGGCCGCGTTGTGTAGCAAAATGGTAATGATATTTTAACTGAATGGGATCAGTGAAGCTATTTGGTGTATGTTCGTGTGTATGTGTACATGTAGGCGTGTGTTTGTCTGTGTGTGCTGCGGGCTTGTGTGTATGTGTGTGCATGCGAGTGTGTGTGTGTGTGTGTGCGTGTAGGCGCGTGTGTGTGCATGCTGCAAGCGTGTGTGGGTGGGTGTGTGTGTGTGTGTGTGTGTGTGTGTGTGTGTGTGTGTGTGTGTGTGTGCGCGTGCGCGTGCATACCACACAGAGGTCAGAGCGGGCCCTGGTACTGCGTGTCACGCTCCTGTCTGTGGGATGCCAGACCAGCGGGATTGCAGCCGTCTCAGAGTGACAGATTCATCTTGATCAAGCGAATTTGTTTCTGTGCCAGCATTGTGTCTACAGTGCGGAGATGGAGGGCCACTTTACCAGACAGTCAGCCAGGGCTGCTGGGAGTGTCTGTGGCGCGCACTCACAGACAGTACAGGATTAGAGCCATACCGTGTGAGGGAGAGAGGGGAGTGTGTCTGAGTGTGAGAGAAAGAGAGAGAGGGAAGTGTGTGAGTGTGAGTGTATGAGGGAAAGAGAGAGGGTGTGTGTGTGTGTGTGTGTGTGTGTTTGTGTGTGTGTGTGTGTGTGTGTGTGTGTGTGTGCGCGCACGTGTGAGTGTGTGTAAGAGAGGGAAGTATGTGTGTGAGTGTGAGAGAGAGTGTGAGTGTGAGGGTATGAGAGAGGGTGTGTGTGTGTGTGCGCGTGTGTGAGAGGGAAGTGTGTGTGTGTGTGAGAGCGAGAAAGAGAGAGAGGGAAGTGTGTGTGTGTGTGTGTGTGTGTGTGTGTGTGTGTGTGTGTGTGTGTGTGTGTGTGTGTGTGTGTGTGTGTGTGTGTGTGTGTGTGTGTGTGTGTGTGTGAGAGAGAGAGGGTGCGTGTGAGAGAAAGCGAGAGAGGCAAGTGTGTGTGTGTGTGTGTGTGTGTGTGTGTGTGTGTGTGTGTGTGTGTGTGTGTGTGCGCGCGTGTGTGTGTGTGTGTGTATTGGATGAAGGGGATCTGCAGTTTACTCTCACTACCATTTAGGAATGTGAGGAGAAGGGCAATGTTCACTGATGGAGAATCGTGTCCCCTTTTCCCTTTTGTCTAAGAAGGAATATGAATCTAGACTGGTGATATTATGGCCTACACACCAATAAAAAGGAGGTGACGATGGAGTATTTTTAAGGGATTGACTGAATAAAACCACAAACTAAAATGTCACGTAATTACAGATGGGCAGGCAAGATCAAACCTAATCCAGTGTTAGCAAAATAAAACTATTACGTACAATGTTTTTTCAATGCACTTATGTCAGTATTTGCTGTAGTAAATAAGCCCATTGTGAATATTACAGGGTTTTGAATATTCTTTATTGCGAGTTTTATCATAGTAGTAATAAACTACACATTTGATATTTTCACATTTATACTCTAAAACATTATGGACATTTTTGTCAGTGAATGTTTTATCTATTGTAATTTTAATCAATGTAGTTAATTAATACACTGATAGAGAATCGAATTTGAGACCACTTCAGTGGACTGCATTGCTTCAAAGCCAGGGGCCTTTTGTGGCCTGTGGTCTTTGTTGTAGTAGTTCCTGCTTTGAGAAATTCTAGTTGACTACAAAAGAGCTTTGGTCAGTGACTCTTGCCCTTATGGGAAGTACAGCCAAACTCAAAACAACCTTTACAAAACCAAGCAAATAAAAAAATAAAATAAAATAAAAAAGAGCATTGTTTTTGGAGACTTTGCTAAGTGTAAATTGGCCCATGACCCAATTTTGTTTATATTAACTAATTACAGAACCATCAGAAATCTGACACCAGGTTTCGCCCCCCCCCCCCCCCCCCCCCCCAGAATGCAGCAGGAAAATGGATGCTCGCGCCTCGTAATGCAGTTCTCGGGGGCGTGTGGGAGCAACCCGGAACGCGAGGGGGAACGGGGATGTATCGTGTTCGCTGTTTAATAAACTAAAGCAATATCTCAGAATTAAGGGGCGGTTGTGCATTTCCAATGGCGGCTAAACAGATTTGCCGTCCTATTTTACTGAGCTAAGTGTCGGGACGAGGGGTCCATCGCAAAGGCTCTCCCCGCAACGCGAGCGCTTCACTCAGGGGTGCCATTTTGATGCTCCCCGCCCATGCCTGGAGCCTACACATGCATGCCTACATGACTGCGTGATTGAATGATGAATGATACCGGTGTAGCTTCATTACAGAGGGAGACTTAAGGGCTTTTAGCGCACACTTAAAGGGTTTTTATGCATTGCACCGATGCTGACGATCAGAGTGGCAGGGGGTGGATAATGTGAACGTTTTTCTTTATTTTATTTATCTTTATTTTTTTAGAGTGTCCGGTGTCCAGCAGGGTCAGAGGAAGTGGGTTCTGTCTGTGGAGCTGGAGAAGGGCGCCCACAGTGTCTCCGTGTCGCGCGCGGGATCGACCTACACGGTGAGTACCGTCTGCCCCCCTCCGAACCCGAAGCCGCGCCCGTTCCCCTACCCTCTGCGTCCCGCGCGGGATCGACCTACGCGGCGTGTGTGAGCCGTGCCTGCGTGTGAGCGCCTGTGTGTAAGCGTGCCTGTATTTAAGCGTCCCCCCCCATTAAACAGCTTTGGCCATTAAGAAGCAACCATGTAATATTTATCCTTTTAGCTGGTGCTTACATACATACACGGTATGGAGCTTACATACATACATACATACATACATACATACACGGTATGGAGCTTAGCAGGGGCGGCGTGATGCGTACGCTCCTTCCTGACGCTGAAGAGACTGACAGACCCAGGCACCCATGGGTTTATTTTCACACTTAGAGCCTCATTACCATGGTAGAATAACAGACAGCCTTTTCACAGCGCTGCACATTTGCACCTGCACGTCTGCAGCTGTTTACACAGGTTGTGGTGTGTTGGTATGACACTGCATGACAGCGACATCATCACAAAGTGATAGGTGATGGGCTTTTCTTTTTTAATGTTTTTAATTTACATTTTTTTTTGTTTGAGAAAGACACGCTGGGGCCACATTACAGACAAACAGGAGCCGGATTACTGACCATCACCGACCGACATGGTCCGTGCTGGCTTGCACGTGCGTGCGAACATGTTTGTTTACGTTATTTTACTTAATTTCTTTGGTCATATTATATTTGTCTCCATTGCATTGTATTGAAAGGCATGGTAAATTTCCTTATGGCTTTATACATTTTGGAGTAGAAAAATGTGATAAAGATTTGTCACCTGGGTAAGAAATTTGGGTTTCCTCCAGTATGCACTGGCTTTTCCAGATCGAATTGGTCGCATATCGTCTCTGCTGTACAACTCTTCTGACTTGCATCTCATTTGATGTCAAATTAAACCGTCAGTGTCAATAACATTCAATGGCACCTTTCCTTTATGTTATCAGTAACCTTCAGGGAAATTGTCTCTGCTTCCTAATTAAGTGGATTAGAATTAATCACACCGCCTGTTTAAAGTGCCTGTCGTAGGAAATACCAGATATTTACATAAAATGGTATGTTTCAAACATCTCATTACAAAACTCATTAAAACTGGGTTAATTAATTAAAAGCACAGTAATTTAAACTTTATGACGTGTAAGAGGTGTGTGCCATAATTAGCACCTTTACAAGTTTTTTTTTTTTTTTTTTTCTTTTCTCTCAAATAACTGCAGGTTGTCTTTGCTTCATAGTCTAGTAATAGATCTCCTTGATGTGCTGATTTGCTTTCGTTTTTTCCCTGCGTTTCAAAAGTCCCCGGCAGCCTTGTTGTAAAACAAATAATCTTTTCGATACATGATCCGAGTGGGGTTTCTGGGGTAGCTTTTAGCCATAGTGGCTAAAGAATAGGGTCTGTAACCCCCAGAACCCCAGTTTTATCCTTAAATAAAGTATTCCCTCTGTCCCCCTCTTAAATGGTTAATATATTACACAAACATAAGGCCTGTGGGTGACTGAATGAGGCCTTCTGCCAAGCAAATGAAGGAAGAAATAGTGAAGGTGAGATGGGGTGACGGAAAGCCTCTGTAGAGAATCGGAGATACCCGAGTCTCCCACCCAGAACTTACCCCAGAAGGTCCCTGGGCTTAATGTCGGAGACGGATTTTGGAAGAACCTCCAGTTAGTGGAAAAGAAAGTTTTTATTTTTATTTTTTATTTTTTTTTAAGCAGCACCAAATCCAACCTGACCAATGGATTTGAGATGGTAAAGCAGCACGCCCTGGGCGCTCGCTAGCATCAGAGAACCACGTGCACTCTTCGACTGAATCAGATCATTGATTGGGCATGGAGGGGCATGGGTTTTTCTGCCCTGTCTCCAGAGAGACTTCCTCGACCGTTTCCTCTGCTGCTCTCTCCGATTCACCTGGCTGAACTCCTGCCTCGGAGAGCGAGGTGCGCGTTTCTGTATTTGTTTACAACTCGTTGCGAGGCGTCATGATGCGGGACCTTTTGGTTCCGCTGCTCTTCGTGAGGCTTTGACGCTGTTTTCAGTCAGTTCCAAGATCAGGACGCTCACGCAGACGAACGCGCGTGAACGCAAATGTTTCTTTTTGCAGGTCGTCAAGGAAGACGGTTCTCTTTTCTGCCGACGGCGCAACCGTCTTTACCAGCTCAAACTAAAGGCCGTGGGCTTTTGCGAAATCATACTTTTAAAAGGTGGGAAATGTGCCCGTTGTCAGGTTTAAAATACGATAGAGAGGTGCGGGTGAAAGGAGCGGACTGTTATTTACACATTCAGCTGCGGAATTGACAAAGAATTACTCCAACCATATTTGGATGGCCCCGTGAAAAGCTGATACGTTCAGCTGCTGAGTGATTTCTCTCTAGCCGCCTCGCCTGTGGGGTTTACAATAGTTTTGCAACCCAGGCCACGTTTTCGGCTGATATCCGGGGTCTTGCATGTATTCGGCCTCACCTCAAGCTGCCAACGTTTCATTGGCTCGTCAGTATTCTGGACACCGCCTGAACGTGCTCTACAGGTGCCGGTAGTGTCTGGCTAATGGGTGATCTGCCAGTGATCTGATCAAAAGTTCATTACAAAGTCGGGGCAAAAGCGCTCGCGCTCGGCCCGGCCGTACTCTGCTATTCTGTTTGTTGTTGCCGTCGTCATAACACGGCGAGGTTGACCTGGGCGAGGAGGCTTATGAAGGTCGGCGAGCGTGTAACAGCGGGACAATGCAAACAGAAAGACGTATAATCCCTTTTGAGAGGCACCCCCACTTCAGCGCCTTTGATCATCTAGCTCCCTCCAGCTCCCTCCTTTTTCTCCCCCCCGAAACTGCCTTCATTAGTTCCAACAATGTTTCCAGCACATTAGGAAGCAACGGCCCCCACGTCAGGACGACTGCTGGCTGATCCCGTGCCTGTTCCCCCTCCCTCCCCCAACCCGTCTTCTTCTGTCGCCCTCTCTCGACCGCTCTTATTTCCAGTGCCAGGGCTCTAACGAACCATGATAATTACCTTTTGCCTTTCAGTATCCGAAACAGTTTGGCATTTGCAGTCCCGAAGTCGTAGTTTTTGTTTGGATTTTCCTGTTTGTTTGGGACTGCCTCCGCAGCGTGACTGGGCCCGGAGTTGGTAATGGTTTTTGATTTCGTACTCCATGTTGGATGGCGAGTGCAGTGGTGGCTGCCCTTCCGCGCCTGACCTTTAATGTAAACTCTTTGTTTAAAGATGCCAAGTTACATCAAAGTGCCACGGGTGCTTCAGATCACTTCAGATCGGGCTTTAAGCAGAGCAGGAAACATAAAAACGGGGGTAGGAGCGCTTTCTTTGACCTCGCCATCAACTTTAGACCTTTTCATCGACAAGCGATTTGAAACACGGCTCCTTTTTCCAGGCGTGTTAACCGTTTGTGGGGCCTATCGCGGCGTATGTTAACCGTTTGTGGGGCCTATCGCGGCGTATGTTAACCGTTTGTGGGGCCTATCGCGGCGTATGTTAACCGTTTGTGGGGCCTATCGCGGCGTATGTTAACCGTTTGTGGGGCCTATCGCGGCGTATGTTAACCGTTTGTGGGGCCTATCGCGGCGTATGTTAACCGTTTGTGGGGCCTATCGCGGCGTATGTTAACCGTTTGTGGGGCCTATCGCGGCGTATATTTCTCAGCGGACTGAGCCTGATTTGAGGCTCCCTTCGGGTTCTTTCTCTTATCCCGTTCCTTCTGTGCGGTGATCCAGCAGGTTTTTGTGTGGCTTGTCGGCTGAATGTTTTCACACGTGCGCGGCCGAAGAGGCTCTGGCTCCGGTCAGCCCACACTGGGAAGGGCCCCGTAGAGGCGGGCTCACACATGGTCCTCATCAGGGGATCGTATGGGGGCCCGATGGTGGTTTTTGTTGCAACAGAATTCGCATCTCGCTCACCCGTAACCAGAAACGGCGGGACTTCAAACGGGGCCGGCTCTTGAGAGCCATCGCAAGGTTCACGGTTTTACTGTTGTTTTGAAGCCGAGCTCCTCTCTTGTACTTCCACCATCTTGTATTTGCACAACTGGCTTCACATCGAAAACATTTACCGCCAGCCCCCCCCCCCCCACCCCCCCCACACACCCCGTTTCCCCCTCGGCTGCAAAGCCCCATCAGTAAATAATGATATCTTTTGGTGTCAAGGGGATCTCTTAAACAGAAAAAAAGGGTCTTATAGCTAGGATGTCTGGACTTGGCTGAAAATAAGGCTTTTTTTTTTCTTTCTTTTTTTCTCCCCGTCAAGGAACTTAGATCCTGTTTTGAGGCGTTTATCCTCCCCTTAGCAAGGGTCCCAGAGGCCAACTGTAAAAGGAGTGCAAGCTGAAGCTAAGCTCAGTGCCACCAGCGAGCAGTACAGTAATTGATTGTGGCGCAGCGGCCTGCCACGGCTATGCATAATGATTGCTGGAAGTAATGGCTAACTTGAAGGGATGTGCTGAGGGACTCGTACGAGAAGATCAATTGCGATAGGGCCGCTGAAATAGTGTCTCGAGCTTTTCTCAGCCTTAATTTAATACTCCTTATTTAAGACTCAGTGGTATTCCTTTTATGATAAATACAGTAGCGACTCAGTGGATGGTGTGCTATATTAAACTGGCTGAGAGATGTATATGAGCACTTCATTTTAAGCCTTCATGTGAGGATAATTGCATTTATCACGCCCTCATTTTTGTAGTTCAATAAAAATAAAACCATGTCAGCTTAAGATTTCAGTTTCCTGTTATTAACATTGTCGTTAACATGCAACTCAGTCAATTACGAAAATTGAAGCATCCATTTAGTTTTGCATGTAGTCTTAAAATGTTAATAATAGTTTCTATTTAAAGTGTATATGAAGTATATTTTTTGTTTTATTCATAAGTACGTGTTTATTATTATTAATTCAAAGATAAAGATAGATTATTGTATGATTATTATATTAGTAATTAATTATAATAAAATAAATTGCATGGAAAATATAGAGATTCAGATTCAGAGACCACGTATGATCAGTGTCAATCTTTTGGCTGTTACTCAGTGCGCTTACGTCATCTCATAATGGCTGTATTTTCGTTTCGGTTTCCTGCGTACCTGCGTCGGTGCGGCTGGGCACGGCTTCCCCCCCGGTGTGGCTTCACCCTTAACTTTCCATTTCCGGCACGCGGTGTTATCTCTGCAAGAATTCCAGTCACTCGTTATGATGTTTTAAAAAAATAAAAAAAAACGGGAGTTCACTGGGCAGAGATTGTTAAAAATATTATTGCTAATTCTTATGGAAAATTGAAGCCATTCCCAAATATTTACCAGGGCGAGGAGGGAAAGTTCTCTCGCTCACCTGGGCCACTGACCCGTTCAGATGAGTATCTGTGGGACATTAGTGCTACCGGGACGACAGGATGTGGTTTTGCTGACAATGGCATGGAAAAATCCGTCTGATCTTTTAAACTGAAGTCCTCCCACTCACAATGCCTGCCACAATGCTGGCCCCCCAATGGTGAAATGAACTTCCCACGCTGCTCAGGATAGCACAACTGTTGTACATCTTCAGACACTTACTGAAGACCCACCTTCTGGCTTGTTATAGATGTATTACTCTGTATTTATTTCGGACTTGTTTTTTGGTTAATGGTTAATTTAATATTGGCAGCCAATGTTTCTCTCTGCCTACCCACTTATCATATTTTTATTTTAGCCATTTGGTACACATTCTTATTCAGTGACATTCATCGTTGCATCATTTTGCTCAAGGGTACAATGGCAGCGCCCCGCCTAGGAATCAAACCCGCAACCTCAGAGTTGCAAGCGACCCTGCAAGTCCGGTTGCTGTTAAATAACCGCCTCGCTCGCCGGTGTCAGTGGTGCTCTGTCGTGCTTCCACGTACTGCAGAAGCCCCAGAATAGAACAGTGGTTTTGTCTTTGTAGAGCTATTTTTGACTTGAAGTGTCAAAAATCTGTTGGAACAGACGACCTGGGTTAACCTGTCCACCTGCCTTTTCTGAAACGGTTTTTAACGTGTCAGAGAGGGAGGGAGAGAGAGAGAGAGAGAGAGGGAGAGAGAGAGGGAGGGAGAGAGGGAGAGAGGGAGAGAGGGAGAGAGGGAGAGAGGGAGAGAGGGAGAGAGGGAGAGGCAGAGAGGAGGAGGGGTCAAAATAGTCTCTTGACTACTGAACAGCTGAAGAGGTGCCCAGAAGCTCCTGCCTTCCTAAAGGACGGTTGACGTAACCCCTGCACCCAGGCAGAATATACATTATCAGTAGGCCATGCCTATAGGCCATGCAAACACATTTGTACAAGTTTTTGTCGATTAACTAATTCAGAAGTGAGCTTCATTACTTCCCCTTAATTAAGATAACAATGCAAATTCCTTCATTAATGGTGACACAGACAATTTCTCCCCCGCTCCGCAGGGACCAGATTATATGCAGGCCCCGTAGAGCAGGTTGCGAGGTGTCACAGAATATTCAAATGGCACGCTTGTTTAATTGCAGTAAATGTTGCATGTCCGGATAGGTAGAGGAGTTTGGAAGGCTGGCGTGGGGAGGTGGTGGAGGAGGGGAGGGGAGGGGGGGGGGCGGGCGCTCAGGTTGAAGCCCTGAGATCCCCCCCCAGGCAGCTGTGCGCAGGTCCCCTCCCTCCCTCCCCCCTCCCCAGGGGCGTCCGCGAGACCATGTTGTTGGACCCTTGTCTTTTATAGCAGCAGCAGTAAACATGACAGGCTGTTTGGCCGCCATCTGTTTAAAATGGCCGCCGCATGGTACGCAGAGCGATGAACTTGAGATTCCGTTTGGCGTCTGTCTCCCCGGTAACAGTCTCGTCATGCCGATCTCCGCAGGTGGATCTTGATGGGAAAAGCGTGGATGTGTCCAGCGAGTGGAACCTGGCGTCTGCTTTGCTGCCCGTCACCGTCAACGGCACCCAGAGGACCGTGCAGGTACCAGAATGCACGCGCACACACCACACACACACCACACACATACACACACACATACACACACATACACCACACGCACACTCTCACTCTCTCACACACACGCACACACCACACACACACATACACACACAAGCACGCACATACACTCACTCACTCTCTCTCACACACACACACACACAGACACGCCCCACAAGCAAACACGCACACACCACACACACACCACACACATACATACACACACACATACACCACACGCACACTCTCACACTCTCACACACACACATACACCACACGCACACTCTCACTCTCTTACACACACGCACACACCACACATACACACACAAGCACGCACATACACTCACTCACTCACTCTCTCACACACACACACCACACGCAAGCATGCCCAGAGACACTCACTCACTCACTCACTCAGTCTCTCACACACACACCACACGCAAGCACGCACAGAGACACACACTCACTCTCTCACACACACACCCACACCACACGCAAGCACGCACACTCTCTCACACACACACACACACACACACACACACACACACACACATACACCGCACGCACACACACACACACACTCTCTCTCTCACACACACGCACACACACACACACACGCCCCACAAGCAAACACGCACGCACACACACTCACTCTCTCACGCACGCGCCCGCACACACACACACACACACACACACACACGCACCACACGCACCACACGCAAGTACACACACAAGCCATTTTAATATTATATTGGAAATATTATCATGATATCTGACAGAGGATTAAAAAAGTACACCCAAAACCAAATTTATCAATCAGATGTCTTTTTCACCGAGCCAACCTGTGGGGCCAGAATACAGAGCACTTTAGAGAGGTTCTATTCAATCCTGTGACTGACACCATAAGGGCTGAAGTGTGGCTCCATTTTAGTGGAATAGTGCAGTGATGTCAAGAATTGTCATCGCTGCAGTACTCTTCCGAACATCTGAACAAACCAGTCACGCAGTCGTTACTTTAGAGGGAATTTTGGCAAACAGAAATCCAGGTAACGGAGATTTAGCAGTGTTTATTTATTTATTTTTTTTCTTCTTTATCAAAGCGTAGGCGTGATAAGTGCGTCTCTCTTAACTTCAAACCGGCCTGATGGCTCTGTAGAGCCTGCCAACACCTCACGTTCTGGCTCCGTGCGGCGCGGCGCTGTCTGCGTCGTACACGGCGGTCTATTTCCAAGCTCTGTGTTCTCTCACAAATCTTACCGGGGTGGGGGGCGGGGAGCGGGGGCTTGTGGTGTGCTGTGCTGTCAGCAGGACCTCCTGTACCTGTCGGTTTCTCTGCCCGTCATTCGAACCTGTCCTTTCCCCATGCTGATTGGATTAATCAGTCTGACGCTTCTCGCGAAAGCGAGATTCGTCTTCCTTTTTAAGCATTTCCTTGGTTTTGAAATTGCGTTTAATTGATATGTGGTGTTTCTCGATGCCACATAGGTTGATATTAGCACGCACGCACGCACACTCGCAAGCGTGCACTTCAGGCTGGTACGATTCGAAACAAAACATACTCGGTATGACTAAGGGATGACATTGAAATGCCACGAGCCATGATTTTTACTGCCTTGTTTATTATGTTTCTAGCTTTTTTCTTTTTCTTTTTTTTTTCCTTTCTTTTACTGGAAAAAAAATCTAATTTGATGTTGCTTATCACAAAAAAGGGAAAGTCTCTTTGTCACATCACAGATGATTCCCTCCAGATTTTGGGAGAATCATAATTGGACGGCTGGTACATTGTGCCGTTGTCCCTGTTTGTCCCCTCTATCTTGTGATTTCGGTGCCCCTGAACTTAGCCAGCCATTGAAAAGCTGCAGTAGCCCACTGATTGTCACCCGTTGCATTTTACATTGAATAGGTCATTGGTACCCAACTAGGTGGAACTAATTTGGCACAGAATAGCAGAAAGATTGGGTGCAGTGTCACACGAAGGCCTTGTCATGTAATGAGAGATGCTTGATTGCTGTTAAGTGGGGGATATGTCTTTCCCTGACTGCTCTGCCCAGGGGCTGACATACTGTACAGTTTGCTTAACAAAATCTCTGTCATTTTATAGCACATAGAAATTCTCTTGTACGGTTTTACTTTGTAAATGATAGCTCAATATTTGTCTTTATGCTGATTCAATAGAGTTTTTACTTTTTAAAATTTAAGTGGCATTAATTATATGGCGTTTGGGAAGGTGCACAGTGTCCGGTTGCATTTTCACCAATAAAACCCGCGAATTGGCTTTCGAAGACCTAATGGAGTTATCTCGTATGATATCTCGTTATTTTTTCTGTCGATTGTCATTTTGAGTCTGTCATATTTATTCAGGGAATGTTCTGTGTTTAAACGTTCTTTTTTTACGATTTGAAGTACGCGCGTGCGACTCCTTGGGATTGCTTTAGTTTATCTGCGGCTGGTTTTAATTTAAGCATATTTCAGTTTCGGGAACGGTTCAGTTGGGTTTGTCGCTCTTTGAGCGCCTTGCTCTCACAGTAGTCCACGTGCCTATCGCGCCTAAAAAGCCCAGCCCAACCGCAGGCACTCGTTATTTGTATTGGAAGACGAGTTTGGCTCAGTTTCTGTCATTGTTACAGTGCAAAGGAAGAGTACAGTTGTTGGGTTCTAATTAAGCAGTGCCTCTTGGTACAGAAGGCGGTGCCATATGGTACTTGTCTAGTGCTCTGCCGATATAAACTCAGTCACAAAGGGGGCCGGAGCACTCATCTCCAAAGTGTGCCGTAACGTAAAACAGACTTTTATTATCAATGCTCCCGTTCCTTTCTTTCGATGACGCAAACGTATAGATCGAAAGGTTTGGCTATATAATAATTTTATCATCATTAAACGTGCAGATTAAATCCGACCAGAATATTTCCACGCACGCTATTACACATAGGCAAGCGAACGAATACACGCATGTGCACGTGCGTGTAAAAATGCGTGCACTCTACACGCACAAATGCAAGCGCTTACACACACGTGCACATGCACACAAATGCACGTACACACACACACAAATGTACACACAAACACGATGCTGGGGATTTGTTTCTACATGTGGGTGGGTATGGGTCTACATCTGAATTTGGGGAGGAACAGAGCAGCCTTGAGATGCAGAACTTGAGGCAGGTCTCTCCTCTGAATAATCCGCAGTGTCAGAGCTCCGCAGAACACTGGCTGTATCGTACACTGGAACATTATGCAACTGTTTACACCGCTGATAGCAATTAGAGGTCATTTTGCCTCTGTCCGTATTATGTCAAATGATATGCAAAGCCTTCGCCGTCGGCCGTTGACTCTGCTGAGTCGATTCAGGTGTGATCTGCCTTCTCAAAGAGCCACTCCAGCCTGTTTTAGCGAGTGCCCAGGAAAGATCAAAGATCTCTCGCGCTAAGGAAGGCCGTCGCCGTATCAAAAGAGTCGAGTCCAAGGCAGCGAGATTAAAGGAGGCCTTGAAGAACAGGGTGATGGAGGAAAAAAAAAAAAAAAAAAAAGCGCAGAGTTGTACCCACGCTACCTCCACCAGTCGATACCTGACCTGCGCTACTTACAGGCTATCAGCGGTGAAGTCTCTTCTGATTGGAGGCGGGTCGTCAAAGACCGGAGGAATAACCTTGAATGCTCGGAGAAGAAAGCAGACTGCGCGAGGAGGATCTCTTTTAAGGGGGAAAACCTCCGGCGTTTAAACGTCTGTCAAGTCAAAGGAGAAGCGGCTTGTTAAGCGTCTTTTTTTTTTTTTTTCCCCTTCGGCGCGGAAATGTAAATGTCAACTATGTTTTGTAGTGACCGTTTCCAGCGGCGATAGGAGGGACTCCTAAGTCCGCCGCAGATAAGCTGGAGCCAGGATGCAGACCGGCTAGCGGCTTCAGGGCTAATCAAACGGAGCGGGATTAGAATAATGAAGTTTGAGCCCATCCTGTTCGCTGCGTTATGAGCAGTCGGAAGGATTACTGCTCCCTGCTTTTAAGTGCCGTCTTAAACTTCCTGTGGCTACATCACAGCGGTGCAGAGTGTAAAAGTTCACAAGCAAGCCCCCCCTTTAACAAACAGAACATTAAAATCTGTCCACCTCCTGGCTGTGTTGGTTTCCTTTGAAACGCACATTTGGAAAATCCGAATGTGAGCTTGGTTGTGTTGAAATACACATCCTGTCATATGAACCTTTACAGTTTACTCTTGTAAATGAAGGCAACGTTTCACGTTTGGTTAATATTTTTTGCATTTGGAAATGTGAATATCTAACTGACAGGTAATCCCTACATTAAGAGGACCGCTACAGAGGAAGATTAAAAGCATGTGGTGTTCGGTTGGCCCGCCGTGGGTGGATCCAGCTCATGAATATTCAGGAGGGTGAGCCGTCCTGTCCCCTTGCAGGCTGAGCCCCTTTTCGCTCTTTTCACTTTGGTGTACTTCTGAAGTTTGATGGGGGTGGGGGGGAGAAGGGAGCGGCGGTTTCCCCTTTCCGCGGCGCCGCTCGCCTTCTCCAGAACGAGCTGCGGCCCCTCGCCCTCTCGCTTGCGCGCTCACCCGCTCCGCCGCGCCTCCCCGTCTTTACCGCGGGCCGAGGGATTAAAAGATTAATGTCACCGCGATGAAATCTCGGGGACTCCGCGCTCCACTTTCCGGGAAATACAGTGTAGAGGCCTTGTTTTGGAAGACTTAACCTCTAATACAGGACTCCCCCCACAATCCCCTCCCCTCCCCCCCCCGTCCGCGCCCGGCCCGGCCCACGACGTCTTCATTTCTTATGCGGGGGGGAATAAGCGGAGCGGGGAGCAGCCGATGGCGAGGCCACGCCGCTTCTCTGACCACGCTTTTGCCAGCTGCCTCTCGGAGGGGGCGGCGGGGTTACCGCGGGAGGGTAATCGCAGGTTCAGCCGCCGTACCCCAGACCCCACCCTTCCCTTTGTAATTACAGCCGAGCTGATTGAGCGCTTATCTGACCCCCCCCCCCCCCCCCCCCTTTGAACAGAGGCACGCGAACCTGCCCTGCTGTCGGCCGGCACGCCCGTCTCATGGCCGTCTCTCGCTTTGTTTTGTTTTTAAAGTCGGCAGCCCTCTCACTTCAACATTACCACAGAATTACACCCCCCCCCCCCCAAAAAAAAGAAAAAAAAGAAAAGTAAATAAGTCCTGGGGGGTGTATGCCTTGATAATATTTAAGTGAATGAGTTGCAGCATTGGCAGGCTTAGGGAATAATATGTGCCCATGTTGCCCTCTGTTAGAATCACTCCTGGTTGATTCTCTGTTATCTTGAGCTCCGTTAATCGCAGTCGTTGCGATGCGTCGGGCGTGGCCCTCCTCCTCCTCCTCCTCTTACCGTGAGCTCCGATTATCGCGACGGCTTCTGACCCGCTCGTTCTAAGCTGTTGTGGTCCACAAGTGCCGAACGCACTGTTAGCGTGTGCATTTTCTGTCTAAAAAGACACCTTTAACACCAAAGGAGGGACTGGTTTACCTCATTCACTCTTGTGTTTTATCGTCCGTCTTATGCAGACCCGACCGTGTCCTGAATCCTCTCCCCGCAGGCTCTGTTCGGTGCACTCCGTCTCCAGGCAGATTATGATTTTAGATAGCGGAAGCCTAACCGCCAGTGAAGACGCCTATGTATTGATTTTGAGTGGTGTGCTTAGCTAATTATTGGCGTTAGACGAGTGCCCCCATCACTCACATGTATTAAGAACAGTGAACTGATCCCAATCAGATCATTCATTTGTGGCTTGTCAACAAAATTTATATAAAAATGTTCACACCCCACCAAAGATATGTTTCAGGTGTTACAGTAAGAAAGGGTGAGGGAATTGGACAGAGAAATAAAAAATGTGTAAGATAATAAAATATAATTTCTGTTTCTTTAATTATTGATGTCTAATAAGACACATTTCACTCGGCAACATTTTTGTTTGGTTTGGTTTGGTTTGGAAGAAGTTCATAGTTATCTTTATTATTCATTAATAGATATTCTTTGTTTGTTATTTCAGTGTCTTTCCCGAAATGCAGGAGGAGAGATCGACCTTCAGTATTTGGGGACAGTGGTGAGTATCTGTTCTCATCTTGAATGGAACATTCGTGCCTCTGTTGCATGTTATCAAAGGAATTGATTAATGAAACACTGAACACCATTAGTGCGTATATTCTGCGTGTGAGAAAACACCTTAACGCCGAAGGAGGACTGGTTCAGTTTGAAGTATTTTGGTATTATGATTTAGGCGATAAAAAAGGCGTGACCGCATTCAAGCATGTTAGATCCATTATAGAGAAGAGGTACCTTACATGCTTATGAATTTGAGATAAATTAACAGCACAATTGAAAACAGTTGAGAACAATAACGATCGTTCTGGAGAAGTGGTCGCAGCAGCGCGGAGTTGCTTATTTGAATGCGGTTTTGTGCTGAAAGGGTGGGGTCAGCGGGTCTTAGGCGGGTTGCCAGCGCAGTCCTCCCTTCCGCCTCACGCTGCGACTGATTGATCTGGAACCATGCAGCTGAAGGGAGCGTTGTGCAACCTTCAAAAACACCTGCAATCCCCGCCCCTCGCAATCACCCCGGCAACGGCGAGCATTCCAGCAGCCGAGCTCTTCAAAGCCACTCGGACGCACAGGTTGAATGGGGCGAGGGGGGGGGGGTTTCGGGGGCCGCGGGTGGACCGTACGGGGTGTGTGTCTTACAGGTGTGTAAGTCTCTGTAGCCCTGTTATCTTCCCTTGCCCCGTTCTTGCCCGCCCGCTCCCTCGCTCTCTCGTCCGCTCGCTCCGATGCCAGCTTCTGCGCCCCGTCCTTGTGTGAGCCGGCCTCCCCCGCCTGGCACGTTTCCACGGCGATGGGGTCTCGGCAGCGAGGCCCTGCTTAGCGGCGGCTCCGGTGACCTCGCTGTCAGCTCGGCTCCACCAGCCCGGGCAGATGGGGGCGGCAGCGGGCGGAGGCTGTCTGTCAAGGGCGGGTGGGGGGGGGGGGGGGGGGTGTGGGGGCTTGCCGCCGTGGAGGAAAGTGGCTCGGTCGCTAACCCGACTGTAGACGGGCGAACGCAGCGGTTCTGCCGACCGGGTTGGAGGGGAGGGTTAGCCCGGCCATCTGACAGCCAGGCACAAGGCAGCTCTCCCAGGCTCAGAGCGGGAGACATCGCTGGCCTTTTCCTCTCGGCTCGCTGAAGGACATCGAGCCGCATCCAGACCCCAGCAACACGGCTGGGAATTAATTCACCCTGACGGAAGGAAGGAAGGATTTTAATTAGAATTAGAATAGATAAATAAGGGAAGGAGAGATGCTTTTGTGTGCATATTTAGTCTAAGCCTCATAAGTCATAAAGACTTTAGGTCATTTGCCTTTTTCGCAATATTTATTATGTCAGTTTGTAGTGGCTGCATATAGTGTGTGTAGGTGCGTGTGTGTGTCAGTGTGTGTATGCGTGCATGTGTACGTGTGTGATTGTGTGTGTGTGCGCGCATTGGTTTGTAACCCTTGTCTCTCTCTTTTTCAAAGCTTGAATAACAGCAGTTCTTAAGATTGTATGTACAGAGGCCACATCAGAATGTCCCATTGAGAGACTCCTGGGACATTCCGTGGAATTTCAACACAAAATTCCCTTGATGTCCAAGATTTTCTTGAGATTTTCCATAAAGAAACTTCCTGTGAAGGAAGACTATTTGAAGAATTTCAGATTTTGGTCATGTGCTTTTTGGGGAACTTTTTTGGGGCATTTCTGGCCCTATTGGGGTGTCTATAAATTCTATAATTTTTAACATAAATATTCCCAACAAGGTATTAGTGTAGTATATTTGTACGGTACTTTATACGTTTTAAAAAGTGTAAATAGTATTTCTATTATTTTAGATTTTACTTTTGACTTTTGATATTCTGTAAATGTTATTGTATTAGAACAGATTGAGGTTTCTTTGTGGATAATTTAAGGAATATCTGAGGCATGACTGGAATTTTGTATTCAAATTCACACGGAGTGTCCCGCGTACCCTTTGATGACTAAAGCCTTTGAGCAGCCTTAACAGGGCGATTCTTTTCTCCCCAAGTCCCATTACAAGGTTGAACGAACTGAAGAGACCTGTGAAGGACATAAACTCTTCTGAGAGGTTTCAGACAGGTCTGTAGTACTAGTGTAATCATAGAAACGTCTGTTCATCTTCGGCCACCAGAGCAGAATGCAGCACCGCATCGCTACACTGTGTGGTTCAACAATAAAACGTTTAGTTTTTCACCCTCGACATTTATGGACTCACTGTCCTCGATCCCAGTGCAGAATGCATTTACTGTATATCTTGTGCCGGTCACTGATGCTACCATACGTTCGCAAAACTCTCTGAATTTCGGTCTATGAAGACTTCTGTTGCAGTTTAAAAAAAAAAGTGTAATGAAAGGGCATAAACACACACTTTATTTTTGCCGTTACAAACAAAAAATGTACAAATAAACGTGCAACAAACAAGAACATATCCCGAGCAGGTTGTTTCTGTTTAATTTCGCTCTCATTTCGCAAAATTGTTTGTGAAAACATAACGTTGTTTTGAAGGAAAATGTCACAAAGCAGCATTGTCTCTTGCCTTACCTTAGACCCCAGTTATCATCTCGCTAAAGTGAAATTTACGTTCCAAAAACCATATATTGATATGCATTCCTGATAATGCAGATTAAATAGGATTCAGCTTTAATGTGCTGTTTATTTGACCCTTGATGCACCCGCCCAATCAAATTAGCAGGAAAAGCACTTAGCCTATGGTAGGGATTAATGACAACCATCTAAAACAATTTGGAACTCAATCAGTTTAACTGAGCAGGGCAAATTTAATATGATAATTTATCTGTTCACATTGCAGTCCGCATAGCAGGAAGGGTATGCTAATACGTGACCCTCACCTAGGGACTAAA
The DNA here is from genome assembly GCA_029718625.1 of Synaphobranchus kaupii. Classification (NCBI taxonomy): domain Eukaryota; kingdom Metazoa; phylum Chordata; class Actinopteri; order Anguilliformes; family Synaphobranchidae; genus Synaphobranchus; species Synaphobranchus kaupii. The sequence goes on along the minus strand of CM056384.1, from coordinate 33,262,309 downwards.
TGGGTGCTGCGTTGATGGATGTGCCGATTCCATTATGGAACTTTGGGGGAACTTTGGAGTTGCGGTGCACGGTCTCCCCGGAGGTCGGAAAGGGGAGCCGGATCCCATACTGGGATCGTTCCGAAGTGCCCATTTCCATAATCCGACGCTTTCGTCGGCATGACAGCGAGGCGCAAATCAGTGTTTCTAATGATATCAGATGGAGTTGCAGAGGACAGGGTTTTAATGTAGTAGAAGGCCTCCCCGTGGGGCTGTTATTACTACTATAGAACAGCAGTTACACAGTCGCAACAATGGTTTCTTAATTGATTCGTTTAATTAGCGGGAGATGGAGCCGGTGCAGCATCTTGTCATCCAGTATCATAGGGGGTCCCGAGCAGTCTGCGCAGTCTGCCACTTAGCAGTCCTTGTGCTTGTCATGCTCCTATTAAAGTGTAATTATATGTAAATGAAAACCGAAAAACCCTTCAGAAGTTGACCAATGCAACAATTCCGGCTTTCCTTTTCGGACGGACAAAAGAAACATTTTTTTTTTTTTTTTAAAGCGTGCAGAAGTTTTGAAAGTGGAGTTTGCCCTCGCCCCTCCCCGCCCCCTCAACCCCCTCCCCAAAAAAACCTCAATTATCAGATGCCTTTGATGGAGGAGCGGGCTCATTCTCTGCACAGCTTTGTCGTGGGAGCAGGGTGTCAATCAAGGTGGGAGTGGGGGTGGGGGGGTGGGGAGGGACTAGAGTTTCTATTTAAAGCTATTGTTTCTCAAAGAGCTTGTGATGCCCCCATCCCCCCCTACACACACACACACACACACACACGCATCCAGTACCTGCAGTGTGAAAGGAGTGTAAGAGTACGCCGTGGCCGATTACAACTTTCCTGCTTCTGAACAGAAGAGCCGTCACCGCAGTCCCATTGAAGCGTGACGGCGACCTCAAAGGGCCGGCACAATGGGCCCTTTCTCCACGCGAGGGATGTATCTCTAATGCTTTTGAGTTGACGATGCGAAAGCAGGTGGCTAGACCAGAACCAGGCGCCTTTCAAATCCCCTGAGCGTCAAAAACATCCCCGCCGTACTTGCGTGGAGAGGACACAAACCGCCTCGGTGGCCGCGATTAGTGTTGCTGCTTGTAGGCCCCATTCAGACCTGGATTAAAGCCCATTGCAAGGATTTTTCACTGTGGATTTTCTCCCATTGATACAGAGGGATCTAGATCATGTGACTTTTTTTCTGCCTTTCCATTACAAGGCAAGTGAGGAAAAGTAGTGGAGAGTCCTTCGCGTACGGAAGTTTATCTGATTGACTTTGTGACCTGATTTCAAGTAGCTAGTGTCCTCTCTCTATTCTAGAAGCTTCCAGGATCCCACTGGATTGTGCACATTTGAAATGAAAGCATTTCCTCAGCCCTGCACTATGAATGTTATTGTACCACCACAGTTTTTTTAATTTTAATATTCCCACGTGCAAAGGGGAGATTTTATTTAATTTTTTTCATGAAAAGCGCTGAGTTTAAAATTCCACTGAAAATACGTCTGGCAGCAGTGCAGAGCTTTCACACCATCGCGTAAAATAGTCGAGTTGTAATTGGTTATTACAGTGTTGTGTTTTTTAATAAATAGGACATTATCAAAGTACATATAAACTGTGATCTGTTTGTTTGTAGAAAGTGAGGCCTCATGCTTTTCATTGTGTTGAGTTAATTATCAGGAGGTCTGGATCCCACTGTGTGTTTACCACAAGAATTTATTCTCAGAGGAGATGAATAATTGGCGCTTTTCCTCCAACTGTGTGAAATCGCCACCAAATTCCAAATCCCAGCTGCGTGCTGTTGTGACCAAACGAAGACGCGTCACCTGGCATCCCAGCGCAATACACACAAGAGTTAATATTTAATGAATAAATTAATACCCAATGAAGGACACCACGATGTTTACGTTTCCCGGTGTTTGTGCCGATGAAACTAAGTGCAGCTCTTAAATCCTTTTGAAAGAGGATTTTTTCAGCACACGCATGGGTTTTTCACAAAGTACCTAATCTCCCTGTGTTACGTTTGTGGCAAAATTATTTGTCTGATTCAGATCTAACTCCAAGCAGTGTTTATCCGATGCTTTTGAAATGCCATGTTAGTCTGAAGTGAATTCTGGACAATGGATTCTCCCGTGCTTTGCCCAGCTGATGTAATCAGTAACATCAAACGATTAGCATCGATTACAACTCAAGTGTAAAGTTCGGGAGAGAAAAAAAAGCAGTTGCTATTTGTAAATCTCTACAAAATCCGCGTGACAAGATGACAAATGCACTCAACCCGACATTCCTGCGCTTTTCATATTGACTTTGGCACCGCGGCCTTCCTCAGATTAAAGCGTTTTATGCGAAAGATGTTCACTTTGTTCTGGCTGCCTGAATCTTATTTGGGTAGCACACTGCAGGAAGCTCAATATTCAGAAATACTTGTCGTCGGCATAAAAGAGAGTTAAATTTGCTAATGGCTTCCTTTGACATATTGTTATTATTATTCATAGTTCTGTTGTTGAATTAAAGTCCTGTGCTGAGGGGGAAAAAGATAGATCTTTAAAAGGATGGTTTTAAAACCGTCAGCCCCTTTAGAGATTGTTATGCTCCTTGGGGGGTTTCTCATAAGTAGATAAAGTGATTGTCCTTAACTGTTGGAAATATGTTATCAAAAGACAAATGAGCTCTTTTAAGAATCGTCATATTTGTGTCGGCACATCTAGGAAAGGGTTGTATTTTGCGTAAGGTTAAGGTTGGGTTTACTTCTGTGTAACGTTCTTATCTTTTGTGATGAATCGGTGACAATGATGTCTAGCCGCACAGAGGCTGTTGTGGGGTTTGCTATCCTTTCATACAAACAACACTAACTGTGCGTGCTATATTTGTTTGTGTATACCGAAATATCTATTGTTTGGAATATAAAGTTGGATAAACTCCATAATTCTCAGCAGCAATTAGCATGAGCCGTTAGCAGTACCAGCCTCAGCAGCAGTTAGCATGAGCAGTTGGCAATAACAGCCTCTGCAGCAGTTAGCATGAGCAGTTAGCAGTACCAGCCTCAGGAGCAGTTGGCATGAGCAGTTAGCAGTAGCAGCCTTTGCAGCAGTTAGCGGTATCCGTAGCAGTGAGCAGTAGTAGTTAGCTGTAGCAGTATCATAGCAGTTTCAGTAGCAGTTAGCTGTATAAGTAGCTGTTTGCAGTATCAGTAGCCATTTGTAATAGTAGCAGTTTGTAGTAGCAGGAGCAGTTGCAGTTTGTATCAGCAACCGTATCGGTAGCCGATTCTTTTAATCATTTGCAGTAATCCTCAGTTTGCTTTTCATTTGATAAGGACAATGATATAGGAAACTGCATTGTCCACGTTAACGCTCTTGTGCTTTTAGCGGTATTGTGTTGTAGCGCTGGGGACAGCTGAGGGATTTCCTGCTCCAGCAGGTTGACGTGCAGCTCGGCACTCCTTCAGAAAAAGAGCTTGTCCTTGAGTCCAGGGATGAGCAGCACGCTAAGAATATCGCTTTCCCCAGGGTTCAGAGGTTAACCTTCTCTCAATGTGGACGCTCCTGTGTTTATTTGGACAGGAGCGTGGTGACTGGTTTTTTGGATGGGGATTGCCCCTGCTCTACCTGCATGATATGACCATCTGGTCCTCTGGACGCTCATGAAAGCTCCTGTGGACGCCCTTTACAGAACTGAAAAGGATCATTAATCCATCTCTGTATTATGATTTAATATATAGCTGTAGTGGATGTGCGGTACAAATTGTCTAATTTGCATATTGCATAAATTTGCTTGGACATGAATGCCAGATAGAGGGTTTATTTGGACTTGGTCAGAACGTACCATGTCTATCGTTCTATTAAAATTGCGTATTTAGTGGTATATCCAACAAACTAACTAGCACTGCAGTGTATTTTGTTGTAGCGCAGTCTGTTTTTGTGTGCCTTTTATAAACTTGGCTTCGATTCCGGTTTTAGCTTCAGGAAATGCATAAAATGAGAAAAAAGCCTCTTAATAGTTCTGAGTCACTAATTGTACACGAGATAAGGTTTTTGCTTTAGGTCTTTGAGAAAACAACAGGGTCGTATTCGCTGCATCAGTATCTTGGAAGTTTGAACAGATGTTTGATGAGGCCAAATACTAAAGTGGAGAAATAGAAAACGTCCCTAGTACCATTTACTCCCACAGTGGAGCCTCACCGTCAGCAATCAGCCAACAGACAACCCTCTAAGAGAAATGGCGTGCAACAGGGGGCACGTCGCGTCCAGGAGAGTGAGGCTAACTGCTTTTTAATCTTTATGGGCCGCAAATGCAGAGACGTTTATAGACCTAAATTGCATGTCGTTATTTAGTGACGTGCAGAGGTCCGTATCCAGGGCAACTTGTGTACAACTTGCAGGTTACTCATTTATGTGGTTTGAAATGAAATGACAGAATTGAGCTTAAGTACCTTACATTAGCAAGATTGCGGAAACGTAGTTACTTCCATCCGTGCAGTATTCGCATGAATCTGTGGGGGGAAAAAAACGGGGAGAGTGAAAATGCGGTAATTTGAGTGAAGTTGTGTGGAGGCATTTAGGATCTCTGTGTGAGTTTGCCATGGAGGACCTCTGTGAGTTTGCCATGTCCCTGCACTGGAGGTGTTCTGATTCCGACTGTGCACACGTGGGAGACTTGCGTCGCGCTGGTAAAAAAAAAAACCCAAGGTCAGCTCCCCCATCACCCACACACTCTACATGATGCGAATTGGTTCACAACCCCCCCCCCCCCCCCCGCGAACCCTGCCCCTCCTCCCCCGAGGGGCCGCCTCAGGGAGGACCCTGCTGTGACAGAAGCTCACCGTGGGTGTGACCCAAGCCCCGTCCGTCACAGCGAGCGCTCTTAGGTTCCTGTGAGGCCGCTAGCGAGACTCACGAGGTTAGGATCGTCGGCCCAGAGAGCCCCACCCGTCAGGCGCTGGAGATACCAGGATGAAAACGGGCTAAACTGGCATTTTGCATTCTGCTGCTGTGACCTGATTGGTCAGGGTACAAACTATGGCACGTGTGATTGGATGTTGCCAGCCCCATCCACAGCAGGCACGCACTTTACAACTTCTTGAATAAACGGTATACTTGGTTATTTGAAGCTCGCTGGCTGTTAAGCCGACGGTGCTTTTCTAGTCGGGGATGTTGCCATCTGGCTGTTCGTAGGGGTGAGAATTGCGTGGTGTTTCAACTGTCAGCTTGGCCAGGAAAAAGGAAATTACCGTATACATACTCGGTATGTGCCGTAACTCATACACAAGGTTGTTGTGTTGACTTTCTCCTGAAACCTGTGGATGATTTACTTGGTTTTAAGCTTTTCTCCTAGTAAAGTTTCAGCGGCCTTTGGTGTCTTGTAAGCGCAGTTTGGATAAGTGGCTTCGTAGAATGCCGTTGTTGGGGTCGCACCATCGGGGAAAGGGACGGAGCAGGGGGGTGGTCACCCCTTGCGGAGTTCCGCAGCGACGCACGCCTCCCGCCAACCTCCCGGACCCAAGGGTTCCAACGGCCCCGCCTCTCGCCGGCAGAGAGCGATCCCGGGTGTCAGTTTCAACACAAAATAAAAAAACAAGGGGAGAGAGGAAACAATCGGTTCACAACAGGACACGCGGGTGCAGAGGCCTTCAAAGATCGGGGGTGGGGGTGAGGGGGTTGCGGAACGCGGGGCCAGTTTTGGGTTTTGGGGGGGGCGGCGCGGTTCAAAGCGCCGGGCCGGCCGCCTCACAGGCAGTCTTCCTGCCATTCTTGTTGGCCGGTTTGGGGGTTACTATAAGTAGCCCCGCATCCTGTCCCCTGTGGTCTCAGGTGGGCAGGCTTTGTTTGTGTAGCTGAGGCTGTCGCTTTAATGGTTCTGGGTGCTTCCAGGCGGTGTTGGCAGGCCTGATTGACTGGCCCACAGCGGCGGAGCCGCACCGTCTTAAATGGTCGGGGCGGGGCGAGGCGGGGCGGGGTCACGGGGTGCGAACATCAGCCTGCCGTCAGTCACAAAGGAAGGGAACGTTCGCAGTACAAAAATTATTTTTACTTATTATTTTAAAGGCCAAGGATAAACAAAGTCTCTGTCTCTTTTCTTGAACGCTTCGTGGGTTACAATGTGTAGCTGTTAAATAGAAATTATGCGGATGGTGTGTTGGGGGTGGGTGAGGGAGCAGAGAGAATATGGGGGGTGGGAAAGTAGTCGTGTAACCGACTTAATTTTGTGTGTCCTAATTGCACCCTACAGTACCGCTGGAGTCTGCAGAGGCCCGTGTACTGAGGTTTAGGACGGGCTGTTCTACATATTCAGAAAGGAAGGGAATCCGAGAGCACGGAGCGGGTCAGGGATTAAACACTTTCTTTACTCTGGTAATCAAGTCACCGTCAGTCTTGGGCGCATTTATTACCTCGGCGCTTAGATTGATGGATGTGAAGGGAGAATTCTTATCCCAGACCGCTTCTAAGTAGCCAAGTGGTAGTTTAATTGCTGAAATCTTTGATTAGGGAGACGCAGTGTAACTCCACCTACGGGGGAGGCCTTAAACAAGATATGCTATCGGCGTTGCTGTTTCATGTTACTTTAAATCTGGTTTGTGTCCCTGCAGTTTTTTTTGTTTTTTTTCCTCTCTCCCGCCCTTCTTCCTTTAATGTTTCACTTTAGCTGCTGCTTGTTGCTTAGGCGTGGTTATATGTAGTGACACCTTCACCCGTTTCCGTCATCCTTTGTTTCCTGGTTAATCTTTAGCGGTTTTCTCGCCAGCCTGCCGATCCGACTCTGAATGCAACACATGTTCCTTTGTCAGGACCCCCGCGCTTAATCGCGAGCAGTGGCGAAAGTAGCACTTAGTTCAGTAAATTACCTTTGTGGCGTAATTACCTGCTTGTTAAGGCAGTTTGTGGTCACCTGTCAGACTGGAACCTACCAGAAAGCGCCTCTACACCTGCGCCATTGTCCCCACAAAAAACCCCTGCCTGGCCGCAAAAGGCCGCCCCACCCTCCCACATCCGCCCGGTCCCCTCTTCTCCTTAATTACTTTAAACTTGGTCTGCCTTTCCTGTCCCCTGACCCCCAGGGTGACGGTTCTCATTAATAACAGCTGCTTGATGATTGCGGAGACGGGGGGGGGGGGGGGGGGACGGTGGGGAAAGTTCTGGAACATCCCGCGCGGCGCCGGTTGGGCGCTAACTGCGGCGTGCCGCGCACAAACCGAAGGCGTGGGGAAGCGGAAACCTTTACGAGCCGCGTATTTTTTTTTTCCCCCCCATTATGAATCGTTCCACAGCGCGGTAATCCGGCGGGTCTTGCACGCGCCGCGGAGAGTGGCGCTCTCCTCGGCGGGCAATTTTGAAGACGGCGGGGAGGCCTCGTCTTACTCCGGGCCGCATTTGGCATGGACTCCGCGCGAGATGTTTTGGAACCAGAACCGGAACAGAGCTCGTGAACGAGGATGATCATTTTTCCACTTTTACGGCGGTGGGATATTTGTCTCAGGCGATGTATAATATCAGGGTGGTGGAATATTCACGCCTGTGAAAACTCTTGGTCTTTAATCGTGGCGATGCAAAGTCTTCTATGAACAACGTTCTTTTGTTATCGTCTCGAAATCTGCTAAATTGTGCGTGTGTTGTAAATGACGTGCGCGACTATGGCGCCTCAATCGGCTCCGAGCCTCCTAAATGAAACCTATTTCCCGTGTTCGGTGAAATCCAAGGGAGGGTGACGTTAGTTTCAGAATGGCTCACAGCTAGCCATTGAGCCTGCTTATTTGTGGCACAGTGTGTTAACGCCACGCAGGTCTTCCTTGCCCTCGTTCTGAGGCAGGCCTGCCGGGCTTGTTTGCCGCCCCCGCCCCCGCCCCCCCCCCTGTCTAATGAGACTGTTGTTGTCCTGTTTTAATGTGCTGAAAGAAGCCAAGGAGAGCCGGTTACCTGCTTCCCCTGAGCCCTGTTCCAGCCCCCGTTTGTGTTTTCGGGACTTTGTTCGGCGTTGTTTGGGAGGGCCGTGTTGTGACATGTCTGGCGATGCCTGGCTTTTTGTCACCACAGCCGCCGAGCCCAGCTGCCAAGTGGACGAGCGGGCGCGTGGCGCGGGGGTCGGGGGACGCGATAAGGGAGGGGGGGCTCGTCTGGGTGTTAAGCTGTCCGCCGGTTTGTCACCCGCACTGATGCCTCTGCTGTGTCACTCCTGCCCTCCTCAGTCCCCCACCCTCCCCTGGCGTGGACAACTGCTCCTCCGTGTTCCTTTTTTGGGCATCTCGCTGGCCCCTCGTTTTTCTGGAAGAAAATACGTGCCCTCTCCTGGCTTTGGGCGCCTCAAAGAACCAGAGAAAAGGATTGGCATACCAGCAAGAAATTTCTGAAACACACGGTACCTGCGGCCATATTGGCGTTATTCTGCAGGATTCTGATGCATATTATACACGAGGGAGAGAGCATCCAATTAGTAAGAGACTCTCAGCTGGTTATTACCAGTGTATATAATAATGGAGGTTATTACCAGTGTAAGTGAAGTAAGGCATACGTTTGTTCAAAAGACATTCGTGTCTTTATAAGGTTGATCCTGCATGATTTTTCTGAAATCCTCCACTGTTCCATTATTATTTTTGTTTTATTTATTATTTTGGCCGCAGAGATGGTTTCTATTTATCTGAGAATAAAAAAAAGGACTGTTATGAATGTCACTGACTGTTGTTCCATGTTACCTTTGGAGTTACTCGGTAATAACCTGTTGTTACCAGATTAGTTACAAATTAACTACACAGGTATAGGACCGACTCGTGTTACCAAAATGACTCCATTTTGTGCCTTCCTGTGAACTTTAATGATCTCTTCTAAAGGACACTGTCAGGTTGGCCGTTATATTAGGCATTCCAGTAAACTTGGATATGCCTAAACATGACGACTGAAGAGTGTTTTTCCAAAACTCACTGAGCCCCCTTTTTACCAATTTAGCGAAAATCAACATTTTTGTTTATTTTAAATTGGTGTTTTTTTGCATGAAAATCACATTTTATATCACATTTACATCCCTAAGAATAATCGTGTGAGGTTAAAACTGCAAATACACTGCCTGGCCAAAAGAAATAAAGTCGCCATTGCAGCCATCATACATAGTGCCCACTGTACAAGCCTCTGGAGGCAGTGATGATCGGGGGTTGCTTCAATTGGTCAGGTCTAGTCTCAGCAATGTTATGCAGCAATAAAATGAAGTCAACTGAGTACCTGAATGTACTGAATGACCAGGTTATCCCATCAATGGGCATATTCCAGGACGACAATGCCAAGATTCATCAGGCTCAAATTGTGAAAGAGTGGTTCAGGGAGCATGAGGAATCATTTTCAGACATGAATTGGCCACCCGAGTCCTGACCTTAACCCCATTGAAAGTCTTTGGGATGTGCTGAAGAAGACTTTACAGAGTGATTAGACTCTCCCATCTTCAATACAAGATCTCGGCCAAAAATGAATACAACTCTGGACGGAAATAAATGTTGTGACGTTGCATAAGGTTGTCGAAACAATGCCACGACGAATGCGCACCGTAATCAAAGCTAAAGACCGTCCAACTAAATATTAGAGAGTGCGACTTTTTTTTTGGCCAGGCAGTGTATCTAACCATTTATCAGAAAAATTATACCCACCTTGAAAAATATGGTTTATCAAAACTGAACTTAGTGAGGCTTGGGAAAAACACTTCATTTAATCTTGTTTTGGCATTTAGCAGATGCTCTTATCCGGAGTGACACAGCCTACGTTATTTTACATACAATCCATTTATATGGATATTTTGCTGAAACATTTTAGGATAGGTATCTTGCTTACAGCAGCAATGCCCCTGCAGGGAATTGAACCTACAGCCTTTGAGTTACAATCCCAGTTCCCTGACCCATATACTACACTGCCACCCTACACTTAGGATTAGTTTGCTGAGTACCCTGGAAACTGTCTAATTGATTTATGATAAAATGTTTTTGAAGTTCAGTCCTGTCTACATGTGTGTGCAGTGGCTGTACTCATTGCTGTAGAATTTGTCTTGTGTATCAAGCAAAATTATTTGGTCATTGAGTGTTATGTTGGCATGATGGCAAAGATTCCCAAAATTAATTTAAGAAGTTTTCCAGCTCTTCTCAAATGCCCAACAGACATGTGTATTGGTGGAAAGGTTTTCAGTTAGTTCAGCTTCAATGAATTGGTAATATGTAGTTGGTTGATCAAGGTTTTAGTGCTCAACTGGAGAACAAACCTGGAAATTTTAACTCCAGGACCAGGATGTGGAGCCTTTTGGGTCTAAAAATAGAGTTTTTGTTTTCGCGACTTGATTGTGTTGGCTCAAGGTTGCCATGGTTTCAGATGCATGATGGTCATATTGAGGTCATGACCACACATGACCTAGGTTCAAGAGGAGATTGGGAGGTTTCCTGACAAGAATAACTGGGAAATTGGTACTTCCCTGACCTTCCAGTGCCCTCAAAATATGTGATTTACGAGCCCCGTGGTGTTTCCCCTGATTGGTTTTATGGTAGAACTTCCACCTTCTCTTCTCCTAATTGTCAATGGGGGTGTCCCACACTAAATATAGAGTCTACTGGGAGCAAGGGATGATGTCATCTTTATGAACGTGTGTGTTCCAAGAATGCTCACTGCGGTGAAAGGTCATGGTGTCCACCTGATGTTGCAGCCAAGGGTGAAAAAGTTAAACAAATAAACATAAATACTCACCTGTCACATTGAAATTGACCATGTTTTGAGCATGTAATTCAGAAGAATGTATGAAAGTGTGTGTTTACACCTAAAGCTGAACCTCTTTTATGTCCCTTTGCTGTCGTGTCCTTAATTGGGGGAGGACCACTTTAAGCTCTGTTGTATTTGAAAACCACTTTATATGCCCGTTCATATCGCCTGAATTTTGCCAAAGGTGCTCGGCTTTGACTGGCACCTTTGTCAAAATCTGTGTGCGTGTGTAATTAGCAGGTTACCTGTTGTGTTGCAGTTGGTCACTCTTGTTCTGGAGTGTATCATTGTGTGTGCCGACAACCGTTCCATTCCTGTTGCATTCTCTCAGTGCTTTGATTAAAGAGCATTCTTTTTGAGTGAAAATGCACGCATGCACACACACACACACACACACACACACACACACGGCCTTGCGTCACCTGTCCAGACCTGCGCTGCTCCCCTCTGTCCATATCTGTTCAGCTCCGGACTGATTGGATAGGTCTGCTGACCCAATTAAAATCTGCTGCAGCCACGCATGCGCAAATCCCATTGCAAATCGTCCTTATCCTCAGCTTTCTCCTCATCTCTCCTGGACCTGCTCAGTGTCCTCCTCCTCTCTCCTGGACCTGCTCAGCATCCTCCTCCTCTCTCCTGGACCTCCTCAGCTTTCTCCTCCTCTCTCCTGGACCTGCTCAGCGTCCTCCTCAGTTTTCTCCTCCTCTCTCCTTGAGCTGCTCAGAGTCCTCATCCTCTCTCCTGGACCTGCTCAGCGTCGTCCTCAGTTTTCTCCTCCTCTCTCCTGGAGCTGCTCAGGGTCTTCATCCTCTCTCCTGGACCTGCTCAGCCTCCTCCTCGGTTTTCTCCTCCTCTTTCCTGGACCAGCTCATGGTCCATTCATCTGCAACTCTCCCCATAATCTCGGGAACTACATTTATAAACATCTGTTTAGTCTCCAGCAGTTGGTTGTGGTCTCAGGCTTGGATGGTAGAGATTATATTGTGAGCAGTGTTAATGCACAGTGTAAATGTTGCACGTGTGGTGGGCCAAGCTCTTAGCAGTGATGGGCTCCATGGCTCTGAGAGCATGATGTAACATTAACTGCACTTTAATACTCTGATTCTGTAAAGTTCATTGCACAACAAATTGTTACATTTTTTTTCAATCATTTCTTGGTGTCATATAGTTCTGGAGCTGAAGTACCGAGATCATAACTGATCAATTCTTGCCGGGTCATTACTGTTGTAAGCGTGAATGAGGTTTCTTGATCTTTCCTGTAAATATTTAATTGTATGAACTGACAATGTGAAAAATATAGACTTTGTATTTTTCATTGGACAAGAGTGTCTACTCGGCATAATTCTGGCTGTAACTAGGATATGGTATATTTTTATCTTACCTAATTATTATTTTATTTGTGGTGGTGGAGTAAGGGGTAGGAAGTGTGATGGCAGTGGTCATATGAAGTCACAACCTTACAAGGCTTGAATGATTATCAAAGTCTCCGAACTTCATAAAGCGGTAACAGTTGCCGCAGGAAGCCTCAGAGGGAGCATGAAATATGTGCGGAGACCGTGACTGGCGGAATAATGGCTCCTGTCTGAGCCGGCCTCCCGCACTTCGGTCTGAGCCGGAGACAGATGGCAGGCAGCTTCGCCACACCGGGGTCGGTGGCAAGAAGAATGACAGTGCATCATGTGTGATATGAGGAAGGGACAAAAGAGTGTGTCATTTCACTCTCTCTGATTGAATCTGGCCAGCAGTGCCTGAGTAATTAGGCTCCCGTGGATTAAGGGAAAAGAAAAAAACGACTGGAGAAAAACTCGCAGCACAGAGAGCGCGCGATGGCCGTGCTTTTGTGACACGAGTGTTTTTGAAACGCTAGCCCGCTAACTCTTCCTTTTCACCGTTTGCAATGGCGGCTCCGTGCGTGGCGTCTTTGGCTCTCTTTCCAGTACAGCTGAGTAACACAGTGTCTGATGGGGGCTCTCCAGGGATTCATCGAAAATGGGCTGAGAATTGCAGATGAGAAATTGAGAAGTTTTGCGGCCCCCGCATTAGTCAAACTTCCGAGCAATCCCGCCGGCGCTGTTTGTTTTTTGCGGTTTTGGGAATTGCGTCGTCGTGGGATACTTTGCCCGGCGGCTGCGGGCTGCGAAGCGCTCGTGCTGTTTTAGGGCGGCTCGGGCGTGCGCGCGAGGGGAAACCGCGTCCAACAGAAAGCAAAGAGGGGTCTCGCGCAGCCCCTAATTAAAGCTGAGCTGACGCACGTCTTCCGGAGCAAAGTCGCGACTAGGGGCGAACAAAGGGAAATACCGGGGGAAAAGTCAGCCGAGCCGTCGCCACCACCTGCGTGTCTGAAAGCCGGCGCCGTGGGTCAACTGGCCCAAACGTTACCGGAGCCACACTTCTCCTGTCACCGACATAGACAGCTGTGTGGGGGGGAAAAAAATACTTGTAAAGGAAATATTTAATGCTGCAGTTTGTACCTTTAGTGTGTAGTGTACATACACTACTCACAAAAAGTTAGGGATATTTGGCTTTCGGGTGAAATTTATGGAAAATGTAAGTTCACGCTACAGTGATATTATACGTATCATGAAAGTAGGGCATTTAAGTAGAAGCATGCAATGGTGATTTCCTCATCTCAAACAATTTATTGAAACAAAAGCCAACAACAGTGGTGGGTATACCACAACAAAAATGTCAATGTCTCAATAACTTGTCATGTGCCCTTGAGCATCAATTACAGCTTGACAACGACGTCTCATGCTGTTCACAAGTCGACTTATTGTCTGCTGAGGCATGGCACCCCACTCTTCTTGAAGGGCGGCCCTCAGGTCATTGAGGTTCTGGGGTACAGAGTTACGAGCCTCTACACGGTGAGTCAGCTGATCCCATAGGTTTTCTATGGGATTCAGGTCTGGAGAAAGTGCAGGCCACTCCATTTGAGGTACCCCAGTCTCCAGCAGCCTTTCCCTAATGATGCGACCTCGATGAGCTGGAGCATTGTCGTCCATGAAGATGAAATTAGGCCTGTGTTGTTCATGCAGGGGCACAATGACTGGATTCATGATGTTATTCAGGTAGTATGGGCTTGTCACTGTACCATTCACAAAGTGTAGGGCAGTTCTGTATTGACTAGACACACCTGCCCACACTGTAACACCGCCACCACCAAAGGGTCGTCTGGTGACGACAGTGGCTGATGCATAGCGCTCTCCTTGACGTCTCCAACATCGTTGGCGGCCATCATTTCTGCTCAACGTGAATCGACTTTCATCAGAGAACAGCACTGAGGCCCACTGGTCCCTCGTCCAGCGTAAATGCTCCCTGGCCCATGCAAGACGATGACGCCTGTGCCTGGTGGTGTGGTCAGGTACCCTTGCAGGTCGTCTAGCACGCAGACCACGCTGATGTAAACGGTTTCGAATGGTCTGACGTGACACTTGGGTGCCTCTCACCTCCCTTAAATGTGCCTGGAGTTGAGTGGCATTCATCATCCGGTTCCGCAGGGCACTGTTCACAATGAAGCGGTCATCAGTGTGGGATGTGGCCAAAGGACGTCCACTTCTATGCCTTTCTGTGACTCTTCCAGTCTCTCTGTATCTCTGTTGCAACCTGCTGATGACACTCTGTGACACTCTAAGCTCAGTGGCCACTTCCCTCTGAGAACATCCTGTTTGAAGCCTCGCAATGGCGAGGTACTGTTGATCAATTGTTAGGTGTTGTCTTGGTCTCATGATGTCAAAATGTGAACAGCATGATGAAGAGGACTGTTTAAATACCAATTCTAATTGAACCAGGAAATTTATTGGTCGATTCATGGATCAAACACCTGTTGTGAATTTTGCCGTTCAGCTCCTTGTTAGAGAACAGCAAGTTGTGCAAAAAGTACTGAAACATTGAATAGTTGGACATGTGCATTCAAAAGTTTAGAGAAGGTCAAATTAATTTATAGTGCATTTTAGGTTCATCCTGAAATTTCACCCGAAAGCCGAATATCCCTAACTTTTTGTGAGTAGTGTACTATAATAAAGCATGGGTTGAAACTCCTCAAGCTTTTTGGCTTGGTGGCACCTTCCGTGCATTACATTAACGTGCCCATGCAGTGCTATTGAGTCAAAGTGATTGAACCTTGGGTGCAGTAGACTTGGGGAAACATTGATTGCAATATTACAAGCCGTTAGCCTTTTCAAATGTGCTTAAATTATATGTAAATATGCCTATCGTGAATATTGCTATGATCTTAAATTGCATGTTTTGAAAAGTATGTATGCTGCTGACAAGAATTAGCTTTACAAAAAAGCCATAAATGTTTTTTTGGCTTCAGCCACCATTGTTGTTAAGGGCCAGGCCAAGGGGAGGTTAACATCAGTAGCAAAATTTGAAACATTATGAAATGACTTCCTATCTGCCTGATCTTGAAGCCAACATATTGAATTATCTCTACTAGAAAAAAAGTTGAATCCATTGGGGTTGACAAACTTGAACAGATTTCCCCCTGATTCTATTCTATAACAATAGTCTTACTGAGCAACTATTTTTAATAAGGTATGAATAAATAGCATTTTTCTAATGATGATATGAATAGGCATCCCAGTAGAGTGAATGGTTTAGGATAAAAAGTCACAGAATTCTTTTGACATGGTATTCAAAAATTTCTCTATTCCCATTCGGCATGAGTACTAAGCTGAATCAAAATTATTTTTTGTTTGTTATAACCCTACCATACCACCAAAAATTATACCTGCTCAAAGCATTTTCAGTTTTTCTGTAATTTTGACCTGGAAATATACTGAAAATACAAGGTTGGGTTATAGCAAACAAACAATCATTTAAGGCCAGCCTAATTGTTTCTTTTCACATCATGCTGTATTTATTGAATTATGATTTAAAATAAAATTATATGATTCATTTAGAGTTAATTTTAAAAGAATTTAGGTTACATTGGAACATTCTTTCACATTGCATCCACTTTCATCAATTGAAAACTTTATTCAAAGTGGTTCAGGCTCAATTATATAGCGGCATAAAACCCTTGAAACTAAGTGAAAAAGTGTTCCACTGTTGCCAAAATATATTTAAATACATTGATGCAAACAACTGGTACAGTATATGATGTATAATGGCTGCCTAAATAGACAAGTGAAAATGTGTCCCTCCCTCCCTACAATTTGTCAATGTCCCTCCGTTACCATGACCATCTGACTTTAAACCTCGCCCCATAAAAATTGAGCAGCACAAGTGGCTTACCATTTTGCATGTTCATATTTAAGTGGTAATGGTACAATATGAAAGAGAAAGATAACCCTTTTCACCTCAGGAACCGTATGATATGCATGTCTGAAAGAAGTGTAAAAAAAACAGACGTTAATTTTGCGCCCCTTCGTTACCGCCCTGTTTTTTATAGATTTTACCCCCAGGAAGTTTTTTTACCCCCAAACTTTTTTCCCCCTCAGTTTATAGTCTAAGGTAGCCTTTATATAATATATAGATCCATATTTTTATATAATATATAGATCCAGATTCACGCAGGACGCTGTACTTCCCATCCAAACGTTACAGCATGAAGACCTGGTTTGTTTGTGATGTAGCGCTTAGCGATGTGTACTAATGAAGGGGTAGGCTTAGGCTGACGGCTGTATGCTGAGCACCGGCCACATGTGTCTCTGGACTGGTTGCGCCGAGCCGACTGTGTTGCGCCGAGCCGACTGTTGCGGGGAGCCGTCTGTGTTGCGGGCTGTGTTGCGGGGAGCCGTCTGTGTTGCGGGCTGTGTTGCGGGGAGCCATCTGTGTTGCGCCGAGCCGTCTGTTGCGCCGAGCCGTCTGTGTTGCGGGGAGCCGTCTGTGTTGCGGGGATCCGTCTGTGTTGCGGGCTGTGTTGCGGGGAGACGTCTGTGTTGCGCGGAGCTGTCTGTGTTGCGCGGAGCCGTCTGTGTTGCGCGGAGCCGTCTGTGTTGCGGGGAGCCGTCTGTATTGCGCCGAGCCGTCTGTGTTGCGCCGAGCCGTCTGTGTTGCGGGGAGCCGTCTGTGTTGCGCGGAGCCGTCTGTGTTGCGGGGAGCCGCCTGTGTTGCGCGGAGCTGTCTGTGTTGCGCGGAGCTGTCTGTGTTGCGGGGAGCCGTCTGTGTTGCAGGGAGCCGCCTGTGTTGCGGGGAGCCGCCTGTGTTGCGCGGAGCCGTCTGTGTTGCGCGGAGCCGTCTGTGTTGCGGGGAGCCGTCTGTTGCGCGGAGCCGTCTGTGTTGCGGGGAGCCGCCTGTGTTGCGGGGAGCCGCCTGTGTTGCGGGGAGCCGCCTGTGTTGCGGGGAGCCGTCTGTGTTGCGCGGAGCCGTCTGTGTTGCGCGGAGCCGTCTGTGTTGCGGGGATCCGTCTGTGTTGCGCGGAGCCGTCTGTGTTGCGGGGAGCCGCCTGTGTTGCGGGGAGCCGCCAGTGTTCCGGGGAGCCGTCTGGGAGCTGCAGGCTGGGGTGCCTGGGTGATGGTGGAGGGTAGAGGAGAGAACTCCATCTCCCTAGAAGGCAAAGGAGCTTTGTCTTTATCCCCCTCCCCCTTTTCACACATACGATCGCCCCCCAGCCACGTACGCATACATACACGCATACAGACACGCACACACGCACACACAGCTCTGATGCATGAATCTGCACATGAATCTGCACATGAATCTATCCCTGTAGAATTATCCGAACAGGAGGTTCATTGGCTAAAAGTCTACTGAAACCCTTTTTCCTGCTTCATTTATTTTTCCCCATCGCTCCCCACCTCCCTCCCCCACCACATATTAACAAACAAAACAAACAAGGTGCCAGGCACACACATGCTGCATCTGGTTTCTGGCTTTATACTTCCATACCACTTTGAAGTATCTTTTTGTCCCCTCAAAGAAAATATATAATAATTTCAAACATAAAATTAATTAAAATGTGTTTTTGTTCGTTTTTGTTTTTTTTCTCCCATGGTGGCACAGCACCCATCTCTAGGCTTGGCGCTCGTGGGCACAGAGAGGCGGCGTCTCCATATGGTTTACCCGATAATCCTTTATCCGCCATCTTCTGCTCCCGTTTCAGTGCTTTCTAGCCCGTGGCTACATTTCTATCCCCGCATCAATTAGCGCAGTGATTAATACAACAAGCGAGCAGTTTAGAGGTAATGGCACACAATTAACATCTCATTCCGCCATAAAGGGTGCGCTAAATACCCTAGCCACTGCTTTCTCTGCCTGGAATTCAAATGCGCGTTTGTCCTAATTCACGGTGCCATCCGATGTGAAGTGGGCCCCGCTTTGTCCGACGCTGCACCGTTAATCTAATTACGGCGGGCGGGCGGGCGGGCGAAGCGAGCCCCGTCTCTCAGAAGAGGATGAATGATCGGGCGCTTTTGTGACTCGGGGCCCGTTGGCACGGCGGAGGCGGACCCCGCGGCCGAAGAGGGGCTGAAAGACGGAGCGGCATTCCTTTAATGTCCGGACTTGTTGCTGTTTTTCTTTTTCTTTTTTCTTCCATCCCCCTCCTCTTTCTCGTTTAGTAATTAGGGGCCACGTGGCGAACGCGACTGTGTGCATCCGTAAATAGAGCTGTAGTCCCGCGGACACGCTTTGCCGAGAGAAAAGTCCTCGGAGTGCTGTTGGATTCAATGATGCGTCCTGATTGACAGCTACCTTGAGACTCGGCTGATGGAGTTGTCAGCGCGTTTATGCTAACAGGCTGCTCCGCTGGCTGCAGATGTACCGCGCGCTACGCCTCGCGCTCACTTGTGTTGATACGAGCGCGATATTTATTTATTTGGTAACATCAGTTCGTACCAGAACACGGCTCCCTAGGAATGCAAACTCAGCAGGGGAGGGGGTTAGTGCCCCTGGCAGGAGAATTAGGTGGATTTTACAGCTGCGTTCCGTGTTTGTTTGCCATGGTTTCTCTTTCTGTGGGAAAAAAACTGTACGTTCACTTTATAATGTGCTGGTAGGGATTTTCTTTTGTTGCGTTTCTATGAAAACTACTAGAGAGAAAGCGCTCTTAGTCATGGAATTAGGTGCAGTCATGGCCACTATGAATTTTCATCAGACAAGTCTGTGTAAACGCTACGTAGATTTTAGATTTTTTTTTTGTTTTCGTACATTTAAAGAACAGGACTCGAGACACCGCCTCCCATGTTCAGTATTTCTTGATGCAAAGTGGTCCTTGCGGCTGTCCGTACTCTATGAATATCTGTTATCTGTTATCACCCGCTGTTATCTGTGGACTGTTGGCTCTTCGTCCTCCCTTTTCCTCCTCTATTGCTTTGGACTCTTTTAATTGCTCCCTGTCGTGGGTTTTGGAACAGCCGACGGTACCCGTCTCTCTGCTGGGTTCTAAACAGGGGAATGAGAAATGTTCACTTGTGTTTGTTCGTGGAAAGGGGCGGTTCAGTGTTGGGGCCGAACGACAATCTAATGAAGACCTTTGAGAGCGCGGACTTTCAAAATCTCCTCTCGTCCTCTCCGCGGTGCGCCTGAGCGTCATGGAAACGATTCTGGGCCAAAGTTCAGCGAGGATCATTTCCAATGGGTGCCGTAGTTAATCTTGTTCTTCCTTTCTGCAGTTTTTTTTATTTTGTAAAAGACCGAGACTTTTAATTCACATTTTGTTGTTTGAGGTCAACGGTTTGATTAGGAGACGCGCAGTTTGTTTTTGCCGTCGGCGCTGACCTGCACTTGAGTACAGAGTTAGAGCTACACAGCGCTATGCTCTGGGGAAGAGGTGGAAGCAGCTAGTGACCAACCTCGCTCCACATTTGGTCTCTGGATTCCTGCCCCCCCTCCAGCCGTTGCCCCTGTCCGGTTTTGTCCCACGAACAAAAGCGAACTGTGCGCTCGGCGCTCCGATCAAGGGCCTCTCCTCCGGGACGGGGCGTAAAAACAAACACGGCGTACGCCGATGCCTTCTGTCGGCTCCAGCCCGCACATCTGCGCGGTCCCGGCTCCTCGCTTTCCCGCCCAGCTGTGGGGTATCGTGGGTCCCCCTGGGGAACGGGCCTGTTTATCGGGGAGCCTGCCAACCAGATGACGGATCCTGCCGGCGGCGTCAGATGAGACGCGGGCAGGGCCGCGGGGTTTTTTTTTTTTGCGCTGGCGGTGAACCCCGCGAAAGCCCCGTGTTTACACGGGGCCCGGGCGTGTCGCCGCTCTCCGCGGCGGGAGGCGAAGCGCGCGGGATCCTTCACCGGAGCTTCAGACCAGATGGATCCAGCGCGGCAGACAACCGCAGCCATTTAGAAAAGCATATGTAGCGCGGATGTTCCGCGCGCACCAATTAAAACATAGTTAAAATAACAGCGTTTAGAAGGAAACGTACCCATGTATCTAATGAGAAAATGCGAATAGGCTCGTTAATTAGCGGCTTGTTTTGCTCTCCTTTGGATTCCATTTACCACGTCTGTGCGAGTTCTTGTTTCATGGCCGTTCTTAATATATAAAAAGCTAAACCCGTGTTATCTTTTTCAAAGCAGTGCCCGACCTGTTTACGGTGTCTCTGAAGTTATGGAGGCATTCACTTCCTTTCCGTCGGAGGAAATTTGCATCTCATTTCCTGTTTCTTCAGATATTCGATATTCTTTTGGGTATTGAACACGTCCCTCAGCTTCTGCTTTTCATCTGGATTCAAGCAAATGTACGGAAATGAGGTCTGTGTTGTGGCTGCAGAGAAAAGGAGAAAGTGAAAACTCTTTCCTGATTTAATTATTGTTGGTACGTTCATTCAACTTGAACATGCTGCCCAATGATTTTTGAAAGTGCGAAAAACAAAATAATAATAGTTATAATAATAATATTAATAATAAATTGTATTTATTTAGGGCTTTTCTGAAACTCCAAAGTACAATCCAGGCAAAGGCATGATGCATAAAAATGCCGATATCATCAATACAGCACACTGAAAGATGTCTCTTGAAACGTGCTTTAAAAGCACTAATTGTATTGGAGTCTCTGTTGCGCTGGGGAGGGCATTCCAAAACATGGGGACTGCCCTAGAAAAGGCCGTCGTCAAAGACGTAATGCTGACAGGAGGCTGGGATGGTCAGGTGACCAACTGAGGAGGACACGATGGTCACGATGCAGGAGGTCGGAATTAGCCAATAGTATTCCCACACCAGGGAGCAGCGGGTCAGAATTAGCCGTTAGTATTCCCGTACTTGTATTTGCGTAAAGACAATCAAATATATTTCGGTGTCTTTTATTTGGTGTCCAGCAGAAATTAAGGTGGGGGGGGGCGCTGCGGTGGTACAGCGGTAAGAGCGCCGACTTTCAGTCGGTGCAGTTGTGCTCCGAGGATCGGGGTTCGCGCCCCAGTCCTGCCAGATCCGAGCATGGCCGGCGCCCTGTGGGAGCAGCAATTGGCGGCTGCTTCCGGGTGGGGGGAGGGGCTCGGAGAAAATCGCTGCACGCATAGTGGCCCTGGGCGGGCTGGAATCACGGTCAGGAGCTCGGAGTCGCCGCGCCCTGAAGAGGACGTGGCGCCCTCCCGTCCTACCGCCGGCTGACGGGGTTGCGTTGCGGTGATTTTCTAGCGGTTTCTACACGGGGCAATTGAATTAGAATAGGGTTCAATTGACTACTAAATTGGGAGAAAATGGGGAAAAATCAGAAACAAATAAAATAAAAAATAAAAAGAAATTAAGGTGGGGACTTTACAGACCTTGCTCAGGCAGAGTGGGGTCCTGTCGAGCATGGGGTCGTGGTTTTGGGTTGCGGTGCTCCCCGGATCGGCGCACAGCCTCGTGTGTAGCCCGAGGTCTCGTCGTAATGAGAAGCGCATTCCTGTCCGCACAGCGCTGCGCTCCTGCCAGCCTGCGTGGAATAGCGTCTCTCTGGCGGGAGGAGGCCCGGTTGCGCAGGCTCCCAGCAGTGCTTAACGGAGTAATGCAGCATTCTAATTTGGTTGTGTCCCGTAGCGCCATATTTCAGGAAGACTGTGATCATAAGTGACTATTCTAATTGTTGGGGTCCCAACTGTGCCGCTCGGCCCGTAGCGCTGTTTTTCAGTCCTCTAGCGCTCCCCCGCCCCCCACCCCCCCACACACACACACATACACACACACTTCAGTGTTTTTGGCACAAGCCCCCGGCCGTCATATTTGTGAAAGAGCATCACGTGAAGATGCCCTTTTTCCTTATTTGTTCAAACCTATAAAATATACAACTATCACACACACAGCTTAACATATAACTGCCTTATAACACAAGAATCGACAAGGAACACACCTTTCGTTTCCTCTGTGTTTCAAGTGCATTTGTCCTTGGGTATCATTTTTATGGAGATTTTCTCCCCATTAAATAATTAAAGATAAATCTTGCATCCTCTGTGTTCGGTGAGTAGATTTCACATGAAAGGTTCACTTATGTTTTTCTACCCTTACCTGCTTGGGTAAATCTTCGGCCGCACGTATTTGCTGACTGCAGAGTAGCGTCCCCTCCAATTACTGCACGGCAAAAACAAACGTGCATCGATGTCTCAGTTTATCAAATATTAGGTTGTTTACCAAGGCGAACAGAAAAGTCTTGATGTACAGTGCCACCCACTATTATTGGCACACCTGGTAAAGATGAGTAAAAAGGGTTATAAAAAATTCACCATTTGGTGAATTAGCTTAATGTCACACTGAAAAAAATGAGAAAAATCCAACCTTTAATTGAAGTAAATTTGTTATGAGAAACAAATAAATCATCAATAAATAATTTAATTAAAGGTTGGATTTTTCTCATTTTTTTTCCGTGTGACATTAAGCTAATTCACCAAACGCTGAATTTTTTATAACCCTTTTTACTCATCTTTACCAGGGGTGCCAATAATAGTGGGTGACACTGTAACTGCGATTTGTGTACTGTGGCTCAGAGTGAGTCTGCCGTGTCTCAGTAAACTCCCCTTTGGGGTGAGGGAAACGGTGAGCTCTTTATCATTTTCTACATTCTCCTTTTACTACCCAAGCGAAGTCTAAATATAGGTTGGGCGTGGTAGCGTGGTAGATTTAAGAAGTCTTGGTGTTGTCTCACCTACTTATGTAATGGTGTTGATGTGCAGAGGGTTTCTCTCCTTCGGCATGGCCCCCCCCCCCCCCCCCGCCAGGTCCAAAACATGACGGAGTAAAAGCATTCCTTCAGCGCTTTCATCTTTTTAGCGCTTTCAACAGTCGGGGCAGACTGTCTGAATAATTCACAATATTTACCTGCGTTTTTCTTCCTAATTTGCCTTTTTTTTGGTATTTGCCAGTTAGACAAATAAACAAATGAATTGGTAAAAACCAGAGGTGTGTTGCCATCTACTGGAATTTTTTAATAATTTCAGAAAATGAAAATGTTGTCGATTGTCAGAGATTTTACAAAGGAAATTGTACTGATGAATACAAAACATGAATGTATTGATTTATGTATTGATTTATTATTTCCTATTGCATGTGAATTCCTATTGAATGTGAACTGTGTGTGGACGCATTATTCTCATACATGAAATTTGTTCACAATTCACGTCACTGACTGCTGAATTTATAGTACATTCAAAAGCTTAAATGTGTATATTCAGCATAATTGTCAGAGTTGAGGAAAGAACTCTTTCGTGTTAAGATGTCACAGAACAGGTTGAATTCTACCCATAACCTCAGGCACTTAGGGGGTTCAGTGGGGAAAATAATGCAAAGATCTGAATTGCCTGCTTAGAATATTAGCTCATGATAAAATGCCTGGCAATGTTTATGTTGTGAAAGAATGGACAGACTGATGAATATATAACAGAGAGAAAGATGGATGGAGAAGATTGTTAAAGTCTCAGCAGTGGCAGGATGAAGAGTATATCTACAGAAGATAGCCTGACTGGTGTCCCTGAATGTCCTCACTCACTGTGTGTGTGTGTGTGTGTGTGTGTGTGTGTGTGTCTCTCTGTGTCGGTGTGTGCGTGTACGTGCGCGTGCGCGTGTGTGTGTGTTTTCAGTATACAGTGCGGGTGCTGAGCAAGCTAGCGGCCACGCTGAGCAAACACATGCCCGAGAAGGTTCCAGAAGACACCAGCAGCATCCTGCGCTCTCCCATGCCCGGCTCTGTGGTGGCGGTGTCCGTCAAACCCGGAGACACGGTAAGAACATGGCTCGGCCGCGGCACAGCGAGGCCACGAGCCAGGCGCCGAGGCGTGGCCTTTTTCTCGCCTCAGGTCTCAACCTAAGTGCCCTCTTTGGCTTTTACTTAACCTCCCACACAGTGAGTTACACAACACTCCGATGGGCCATTTCTCTGTGTGAAATTTTGCCATTTTCACCGTCAGTGTTGTTCTTTATATAATCTTCTTTGCTATTCCTCATGTTACATTCATGTGGGAGTAAAATAGTTCTGTTATAAAATATTTTGAATATTTTAATATCAATAGATATTACTGTACTATAGATATGTCTGTGTTCTATATAATTCCATTAGATTAGACATAAATTAATAATTTAGCAAATAGAGTACATTATAACCTATTATAAGTAACCTATTATACATTATAAATTTAGCTTGGTACGTTTATTAGCACGCTGGCCCCAGTTAATTTTTATTTTTATTGAATGTCCCCTTGCAGTGTAGGTTTCAGCACAGTAGAATATATGGTTCTTGAGATTAATACCAGAGACTCACGTCCCCAACAGGGGACAAAAATGAATGGCCGAGTCTTAGCAGGATATAGTATCCAAAATCGTTTTGCTATTCTTTTGACTGTAAGGATACCATTTCACTGTGCCGATAACATTTCCGCCGTGCACTGATATATGCAGGGTATGCTGTGTGCTTCTAAACACATTCTGTCCTTTTCTTTCACTTGGCCATGTAATGTAGTCCACCAAACCCCTTCAAGTTGTTCAAACAGCAAGAAAAGTACAAAACGTAAAACGAGCCCATGAATGACGCTCTTTAGCATTTCCAATGGTGCTGGTCGCTGAAAAGACATCCATTATAATTTCATGGCTGAGTTGGTCTGAAACAGCAACGCACTCTTTAAAAGACTGTCAACTTTGCTTAAATTTACCTGAATTCTGCCTTTCACTCTGGGAAAACTTGTGCTTAAATGAATGTTTAAAGAGCGGGGCTAGGCTTTCATTGACTGTTAAAGGAAATTATCAGTAATTTGTGCATGTGTTCACAGACCAGTTGCGATTTGTAAAGTTTGAAAGGATGGATAATAGCACGTCCACACAATGAAAGAAAGGCTTGTAGTTCCCCCTTCTCCGTCTCTATTTTTCCCCCATTGAACAGACGCCTCCAATTCTGGGCAAGATAAGAACTGGACAAAACAGATGGTTATTACTGAATTTAGTGTGAAGCCCTCAAGCCCTGAAATTATAGCATTATATAACCCTGACCAAAATATAGCCTATTTATACACAAGAAAAAGGATGAATCTGAACTTATAAAGAAGTGTGCTTAAGTAACTCTTAAGTTTTAACAGTGTTGCTATTATTATTATTATTATACTCATAATTGTATACACTCAAACTTCAACATTTTAATAGCTTAAATAATGTACTCGTGCATCCAATTTAAACTCTGAGAACAATTTATGTGGATATAACTTTTTATGTTACTTGTGTTCACTTCCCGTTTCATATTCAAAGAGGTTTTATACGCTTTACAGTGAGTGAAATGAATCAAACAAAACAAAGTCTCAAGGCCATAAAAGTGGTTTTGAAGTCAATGTAGCGATTTCTGTTGTGAAGAACAAATGTTTGGTTGAATGAAAACGGAAAGAACCCACAAGGAATTGGCTGGGGTGGAATCCAACCTGTTCTTTCAGAGCCCTCAAATTTTCAGAATTATCTCTCTCTCTCTCTCTCTCTCTCCCTCTCTCCCTCTCTCGCTCTCTCTCTCCCTCTCTCCCTCTCTCTCTCTCTCTTCCTCCTGTTTTGCCGTGTCTGAACATTAGGCATGGTTAAGCTGTGCTCTGGTGACCCGGGCTTGTCAGTGTTAATTGTACGGCTTTAATTACAAAAACACATTTACCGCATTGAAAGGGCTTTAAGTTAAAACCTTCCTCTCCCTCGCGGACCTCGTGAATTCAAATGGAGATGGAGTGTCATCTATCTGCTTTTGAATAGGTGCCTGGGAGATTATGCACGCGCTGCCTGTCCGTCAGTAAAGCCCCTCGCCGCCCAAGTTCAGCTGTGTCTGTGAATCTGGCTCAGTCCTGCTTTTAACACTGTCTGGCGACTTGATTTCATAGCCCCTTCTGGGTTACGGATCCTTGTGTTTCCCCCACATTCTCTTGTTAATGATGTAATGGAGTGTATAAACTCCCTGTCGCATGTTCCATCGAGGTGGACCTGAGAGACGAGCTTTTGGTGGCGGCATCCCTTTCCTGTTTTTTAATTAATTTTTTACATGCATCTTGATAATTAATCCAGCTAGGCTATTAATACTTATACATGTTTGCAATGGGAGATGACCGAGTCTTTTGCCTGCCTGCAACATGATGAAGATGTAGATTTTTAAAATTTATTTGCAAAACAAAAGTAACCCATATAGAAAAAAAGATATATACAGGAAAAAATGTCAACAAGTCTCAATAATGATACAGGAGGCATATCATCTATTGCTATTTGTGCTTCCAATGCTTTTTTTTCATAAATAATTTCTGTGCTTTGGATAATGTTTGCATTTTTATGTTGGAATCAAAATGAACAAAAATTGTGTTAGACATTCACAGCTATAATGCTGGCAGTCATTTATTAGCAAACAGCTAACTCGGGACAGGAACAGTGTTGTGATTGGTTGGCTGCTGTGGGAATGACCATCATGTTTAGGGAGGATTTGTGATGCTCTTGACGCTAAGCTGAATTTTATTAGTTTTATGGGCTTTAAAAGACAATTTATAGTATAGTGAATCCAATTGGTCAAATATATCAAATGGCGTGTTAAAGCCTGTTGTGATTGAACCAGATTTTTGGTGAAACATGTACATCCAGACAGGTGCAATGTGAAGTTATGAAATATATTGTTGTGACAGAAAAAAAACGTTTTAAGATCAAATGCCCTGAGGGCTCAAAGGGTTCTCGTGCGTGCGTGCGTGCGTGCGTGCGTGCGTGCGTGCGTGCGTGCGTGCGTGCGTGCGGACATTGCTGTAAGTGCTGAGATTCAGAGGCTAGGCGGTTACACAAACTAACGGCGGTTGCAGGGTACGGGGGACTGCTGGGCGGAACGGAGCGTACCACATTCTGAGACCGTTAGCTGCTTGGTCGACAATGCCTGGCATTTAATAGGGAGAAACCCTATGTTGTGGTCATCCAGGGTCCTCCTAATTATGACTCAACAGTGGTGAAATCAAATGAACCGAGTGAAAATTAACTGTCCTTACACAGGGTTACTGGGTAACAAACCAAGAGACGTTTGAAAAAAACACAGAAATCGCTGCGATGGGATACGCTGTTCGAACTGTATACTCAGTGTGAATTCAATTACATGCAAATTTATCACGGAAGTTTTATTTCAAGATGAAACCGTGTTAAAAATACGTTTGGAGACCGTAAGAATTTATAAGGGTTGTGGGTGTCTCAGTGATTTGATTGTGCCAATTGTTTTGTTTGACTGTTGAAGAAATTACAATTGAAAAAAACGTTTACTCAGTGGGCCTATAATAACGTACTGAAAATCAATACCTGTTTGCCTTAAAGAAAAAGGGCATATAAGGAAGGCGTAAGGAAGTTGCTTATACAATAATGGAAAAGCCTTGATCATTAAGGTTAGTGATTGAAATAGTCACTGCTGATGGTTAACCTGCGTTGGAGTCGATGCCTTCAGGCTCCGCCATAATACTCGTTCATTGTTTTCATATCTAAAATGCAAGCTGTTGTTCCTTTGAGATCTATGAATAACAGATGCTGTTGGGGGAAACTAATTTAGAAAATGAGTTTATTTCAGCTTTTGAATTTGAGAACGTTGAGGGTGTTTCTATTAGCAATAATTAGCCATCATTAGTAATTGAAACAGCAGCGAGGTTTAAATGGAACTCCCTGTGTTCTCAGATTCAGCCATCACGTTCAGTCAAGTTTGGCTGTCATGTCAAAAGTTTTTTTTTTTTTTTTTTTGCATACGGTTACTGTTGAAAGGATTTATACTAGACTATACTCCTAGTTTCCTGGTATTATTAACTTGAGTAGGAGTTATGGTATATTAAAATACTTCTACTATCACAAATAATAATAATAATGTATTTTATAATTACAATTTATAGTAATTATACTTGCATATGTTTGTGTTATTTATTTTATGAGAGCTATGCAGATTTCAAATTTTTTTAATGATTTTAAATGTGTACATTAATTTTCATGTAATTCAAACAATTATCTTGTTCTTTATGTATATTTTCAGTAAGATATACCTCTGCTGTTCAATATAAAAATAGTTCATTGAAATGTAAACTATACATGTTTGGATTTGACCTTAAAGTAGCCTATTAATGGATTTAGAGACCATAGTTCAAGCCAGTTTGTCAGCCTCAGACTGAAACTGTGGACCCACTACATAGTATTTTTAAAATGTGATATTTTTACAATTCATAGCATGTCTGTCAGTAGAGCCATTTTGTGAAAATGTAAAAATACTTTCAGCACTTACATACCATGTGATTTTGTCAGTAAGTATGTTTGGAATATTCCATATTATACATTTTTGTATGCGTCTAAGGATTTGTCTGAATAACTGGTTTTGAAAGGGTAAGTGCCACAGCCCTGTGATATGACTGTGGTTTTGTGGGCAACACTGCCTCAACAGGCAAGATTAATAATTGCAGTCTCCCTCAATTTAAAAAAAGAAATACATTTTTATACTATTTAACAGCCCAATTTACACTGTATATTTCTGAAATATCAGTTACTTGTAGCCATTTGTCATGTCTTGTTCATATGACTGAAATATTATTCCACATCACTTATAATTCCTGCATCCAGCTGATGTGTTGTCTGATCCTCAATCCTCTAAACTGTGAAGCAGGGACAAAAATGAGCAAATAAACAGCCTCACTGGCAGCTGCACAAGCCCCCTAATGCCCCTTAAGGATGCCTTAAAAATTGGAAAGTTCACCCAAGAAATTGATGTGGAATTTCGTGTTTTTTTTTTTTGTTTTTTTTTGAAGGGGAACGGAGGAAAATGAATTAAACTCGAGCTTGAAGGTCTAATTGCTTTTTTATGATCTAGCAATCCTGAAGGAAAATGCAGCATAAAAAAAGCCTAATTAAAGGATTTTCACTTTGTGGAGCAGACAGCAGGGTTCAGAGTGATTGTCTTTCTTGGGTAGCTGCTTCGCAGCAGAAGGTGATACCGGGGTGGACCCCTGTTACCCTCTGAGCCTTCTGTTAAATTTGGCAGAAAAACACGGGGCCTGGGATAGAACAAAGGGAGGCATTCGCCATAGAAGTAAATTAAAAAAAAGATCTCTAATGAATGGGTTAGTTTCTTCTAATCCACAGACCGATTTGGTGTCCACTCTTGCAATGAGACATTTGAACAGGCAGGAAACGGTTTTCCTTTAATTGCCCGAATGGTTGGGAGGTTCTTCTCGGACCGCCTTTATACGGCAGATGCTTTGCATTAATTGGCCTGTCCAGGCCTGACCCCGGGTTCCTCATGGAGGTTCTCAGTAGTTTATTTATTACTGGGTATAACCTGGCCGACGTATTTCTCGGTCTGCAGTTTCTAACGTCACGTGGGTCCGGGAACCCGTGTTTCGGCGGTAGCGTACCGGCAGCAGGTAAGCTCTAAACACCGGCCATCGGGGCCTTAAATTTTTCCCTGGTCCAGCCCAGGAGATGACTGATGGGCCTGTCTTTTTGCATGGATGTTTAGCGCAGTGGAGAGCCATATGCCTCTGGCGCCGCACACCGCGCCGCCTTCGCGGCATCGGAGAGAGGGTAGCCTCCGGGGAAACGGGATTTAAAAAGGCTCGTCTCCGAGCGGAAGCTTCGGCCCGGCGAACCCACACGTCCAGCACCGGGACGAGCAACAGAGACACCTTTCAGGGCGTCTTTTTTTTTTTTTTTTTTTTCTCCGGCTATCTCTTCCCGGCGCACAAGCTACGCTATCTTTAATAACAGCGACAGTACGTGCTGGGGGAGCACTGATGCATTTTTCCATCTGTTCGGAGCAGACCACAGCCCAGCGAAGTGCCCACCCCCTCGTGAGAGGGCCGCAGCTGTTACTGTACGCCCCGTCCAGCGACGGGACCACACTCCCCTGGCCCTCTAAAGGATGAGACGGAGGAGTCGGGGCGCTGTGCAGTCAGCCTTTGAGCCTGCAATTTCAGACCCCTTTAAATCATTTTTCATGCTCACCAGAAATGAATAATGCGCACATTAACTGGAGCCAGTTAATAAATTTCCGTCTCAGTGCGCTGTATTTTTCAATAAGACGGAGCCGCTTCATTTTGCTTTGCAAAACAGCGCAGAGGGGTCCCAAAGAAAATTATTTTCTCCTTTTCGCAACACCCCCCCCCCCCCCCCCCCCTTACATACAGCAAAAATAACATTTTCTTTATTCAAACAAAGGATCCAGCAATAACCAAGCCCTTTAAAATGGTTTTATCGCGAACCTTGTTCAGCACAATATATACAAAGTGATGTCTACCTCAAAACTTTTTTCTTTTTTTTTTAAACAATATCTTTATATCCTGCTTCTGTGCAGACGCTTGTAAATTTTCCAGTTTCCATACTTTTGAAATGTGGCTGAACTATTTTTTTTCATATATTGTGAATATCGGACGTATTTGAACTCATCACAATTCTTTCAAAAACGAGGCCTTTAAAAAAAGCCTGGTAAGATGCGGCAGTTAAAGGCCAGGCGTTTGGAGCGCTCTACATTGCACTTTTTTTTATTATTGTAGTTCTTGTAAATCGAGCAGCTGGCCTCGTACGCCTTTTACATTTGCCATCAGTAACAATTAATCACGGGCGGGAGAAGCCTGAAAGTCTGGAAAGGGTGGCAACCCTGTGTGACAGTCAGCCTTCCTTAAAATACCAGGGCTTACGGATGAAAGGGTCCGTGTGCTCCGTGGACCGAGCCGGTAGGGGTGTCAACCCTAATGAGTGCCAGTCTAATAATCAGCCGTGAACGTGACCTTTGACCCCGTGTCAGGGGAGAGGAAGCAGCAGGGCTGGATGAAAGATACTGGTTTGTAAATCAACAAAATTTACATCAATTAGATTGATAGTCGGAGAGGTGCATCAGAAGCCATTAGTTTTATTAAAGAGACAGGGGCGGGGGGGGGGGGGTTGACTGTTTTATAAGACTAACACTGAAGGCATCCTGTCTGGTTGATTATGGGTCTGTCAGGAGATGTTTAGACTGTAAAAAGGGATTCTGTGTTGAGTCATCTTAAGATATAAATATGGAACTGATATAGATCTGAGCCATTTATGCCCAATGGATGTTCCATCTGGAGGAAAAGCATAGCTTTGTATCTCTCCTTCACAATGGGTGTCCATTGCCTGCCTTTGTTTCTGCTTGGAAGGGTAATGTGGCTCATTCAGGCTTTTAGTATAGAGCGCCTGTAGGGGAAAGATAATAAGCAACTTCACAGATCCAAGCAATAAAAAGTTTTAACAATAGGAAAGGAACAATCATTATGATCAGAGCCAAGCTCTACTACTTGGTCAGAAAACTGAATTGTGTCAAACTCCCTTAAGCTTCCCCACACGCTCGCAAAACACGTCGCCAGCAAGGATAAGATTGTGTTCAGGCCTTCCTGGCCTCCTCCCAGTTGGACGTGGTGATCAATTGACGTTTTCATCAGACTTTTAGACCAGACTACCAAGGCCATAAATTAATAGTGGTTTCTTTAGCGCTTACAAATGCCAGTGAAGCTCCCTATGTGTTTTTAACTTTGTTAGTTTACAGTCTAGTTTGGTAGTTTACAATGCCACCCCTCCCAGATTACACCTCATCTCCAGCCTGTTCACACGCCCCAGCTCCCTGGTGTTCTCTGTCCTCTCGGTGTCCCGCACGCGCACCTCGGCTCCCCACACGTTTCTCTCACTCTGCTCCCCACACGCGTCTCTCACTCTGCTCCCCGCAAGCGTCTCTCGTTCTGCTCCCCGCACGTTTCTCTCATTCTGCTCCCCGCACGCGTCTCTCACTCTGCTCCCCGCACGCGTCTCTCGCTCTGCTCCCCGCACGCCTCTCGCTCTGCTCCCCGCACGCTTCTCTCGCTCTGCTCCCCACACGTTTCTCTCGCTCTGCTCCCCGCACGTTTCTCTCGCTCTGCTCCCCGCAAGCGTCTCTCGCTCTGCTCCCCGCAAGCGTCTCTCGCTCTGCTCCCCGCACGCGTCTCTCGCTCTGCTCCCCGCACGCGTCTCTCGCTCTGCTCCCCGCACGCGTCTCTCGCTCTGCTCCCCGCACGCGTCTCTCGCTCTGCTCCCCGCAAGCGTCTCGCTCTGCTCCCCGCACGCGTCTCTCTCTCTGCTCCCCGCACGCGTCTCTCGCTCTGCTCCCCGCAAGCGTCTCGCTCTGCTCCCCGCACGCGTCTCTCTCTCTGCTCCCCGCACGCGTCTCTCTCTCTGCTCCCCGCACGCGTCTCTCTCGCTCTGCTCCCCGCACGCTTCTCTCGCTCTGCTCCCCGCACGCGTCTCTCTCTCTGCTCCCCGCACGCGTCTCTCGCTCTGCTCCCCGCAAGCGTCTCGCTCTGCTCCCCGCAAGCGTCTCTCGCTCTGCTCCCCGCACGCGTCTCTCGCTCTGCTCCCCGCAAACGTCTCGCTCTGCTCCCCGCACGCATCTCTCTCTCTGCTCCCCGCACGCGTCTCTCTCTCTGCTCCCCGCACGCGTCTCTCGCTCTGCTCCCCGCACGCGTCTCTCGCTCTGCTCCCCGCACGCGTCTCTCGCTCTGCTCCCCGCACGCTTCTCTCGCTCTGCTCCCCGCACGCTTCTCTCGCTCTGCTCCCCGCACGCGTCTCTCGCTCTGCTCCCCGCACGCGTCTCTCGGTCTGCTCCCCGCAAGCGTCTCGCTCTGCTCCCCGCACGCGTCTCTCTCTCTGCTCCCCGCACGCGTCTCTCTCTCTGCTCCCCGCACGCGTCTCTCTCTCTGCTCCCCGCACGCGTCTCTCTCTCTGCTCCCCGCACGCGTCTCTCGCTCTGCTCCCCGCACGCGTCTCGCTCTGCTCCCCGCAAGCGTCTCTCGCTCTGCTCCCTGCACGCGTCTCGCTCTGCTCCCCGCAAGCGTCTCTCGCTCTGCTCCCCGCACGCGTCTCTCGCTCTGCTCCCCGCACGTGTCTCTCGCTCTGCTCCCCGCACGCGTCTCTCGCTCTGCTCCCCGCACGCGTCTCTCGCTCTGCTCCCCGCACGCGTCTCTCTCTGCTCCCCGCACGCGTCTCTCGCTCTGCTCCCCGCACGCGTCTCTCACTCGGCTCCCCGCACGCCTGTCTTGGTTCACAGACTAACGTAGCTGGAAAATTACACACTACCATTAACTGTGGGCATTAAAAAACCTGTCGGGATTCAGAAGACCCCACAGTCCTCAGGGTAACCGGGGTTACCAGTCTGGCGATTGCTTTATACGTTTCAGAGACTGTTTTGGTGTCTGTTGTGTATATCATTTGTTTGTTTTTTTCTTCCATTGTTTTTCTGTAGGTGTCCGCGGGGCAAGAGATCTGCGTCATTGAAGCTATGAAGATGCAAAATAGCATGACTGCGGCCAAGACGGCCAAGGTGTGTGCCGTTTCCTTTTTCTTTTTTTTATTCCAGAATGATCTCTTCCAGGGGTGCGAAATTTAATTCTTCAGTTCAATCACTCTTTTGAAAATAAAAATCACTGCTGAGGATTGTTATGGTACAGACTGCAGTCCTTTTATATAACACTAATTACCACATACTGGCCTCCAACAATTTAATTTGACACCCCAGAATTTTTTCAGGTAATGCTTTTTCTTCATAATTTTTTAAAAGATTTATTTGTTTTTTGGAATTTTCACATTGGGCCTCATTTATCATTCATGCGTACGTTCAAATCTGATCGTAAAGTGTGCATACGACCTCTTTTAGGCAACTTGCTGGATTTATCAAAATGAACATGGGTGTACTGTACAATGAAATCTCACGACAGCTCTTGACTTTGTGTAGCTTAAAAATCAGATTTCGCCTTAAATGAGTAGCTGATCATAAAAATGGCATTCCATTTATGAAAATATTAAAAGCAGTAAATGCACCTGGGCAATATTTTTAAATGCACTTGACCTACGCGTTGCAGCTGTAGACGTACGTTGTGTAGCCTAAGGCAGTGGTTCTCAACCTTGGTCCTGGGGACCCCCTGTGTATGCTGGTTTTCGTTCCAACCACAATTGCAATACTTGAATTTTAACAAGCTGTTAATTTTTCTTAATTAGGTGTTTTTAATGTTTAGAGGGATTATTTACATTCTTAAGCCACATTATGTTAGTAATAGCTATGCATGCCATGAAGAATAAAAGTCCAATATTCACATTGTGCTGTATTGTAAACAATTATAAGGAGGTAAAAAATGTTTTAACTGATCAAATTAAAGACTGAGGTGAATCAATTGGCTCATAATTGGTGAAATTGTGGACACATGGCCACTAAAACTAACCGTTTGGTAAATAATGAAGAATTCAAAGACAAAGCAAATGATAACGAGCCAAACCTGCATTGTGTTAAGTTTAAGGAAAGAATTATGAAGGAACTTAAACTTGTGTTCAATTACCTAATTAGGAGCCTATTCACCTGAGTTCTTACCTCTTCTTTGTAATTGTTTGCAATATAAAACAATAAGCATAACGAACATGGGATTTTTTTTCTTCAAAGCATGCATAGCTATTGCTAACATAACGTGGCTTAAGAGAGTAAAGAGTTTAAAGTGTTCTCTCTATACAATAAAAACACCTAATTAAGAAAAAATAACAGCTTGTTAAAATTCTGGTATTGCAATTGTGGTTGGAACTAAAACCAGCATACACAGGGGGTCCCCAGGACCAGGGTTGAGAACCACTGGCCTAAGGGGTGAAACATACTTTACAGGAATACGTGAACGTGAATGAAACGCCGGGCCAACCCACTGCCCGGTTGAACATTCCCAATGTGCGTTGTTGTTATGTCCCTCTGGAGGTTATTAATCCCGGTCCTTGAGGGGGGCGATGGAGGACCAATCAGAGCGTCTGTAAGCCGACTGCGTGCGCTTTCGTTTTGTTCCAACCACAATTGCAATCCCAGATTTTTTAAAAGCTATTAATTTTTCCATTAAAAATGTCCACCACAGACTTGAATATCATTATAAATCTGTGGAGAGATCTCAAACATGCTGTGCATTCAAGGTGGCCGAAGAATATTTCTGAGCTTGAGGGGAAAAATTCCAAAAGCGAGAATTGAAAGACTCTTAGTTGTCATGCTGGCAGGATAAATAATTTTTAGGTTACGTGTGTGCAGATGCGAAGAAGGGGTGATGGGACTTGGGCAGCAGTGTGAGGGGCGGGGCTTAGACACACATGAGATGGTCTGGTTCCTTTATACTTCTACAGGTCACTTGTGACTTATCGGTTTGTGAAGACTTGATTTTTGCAGAATTTCCCTCAAAATCAGATCAGGGTTTTTGAATCGATGCAGCCATATATTAAGACTCTTGGATCGGTTTTCCAATGCGAATCAGTGAATTGTTACACCCTTAGAAATTATAAATTAAAACTAAGAAAATCTCAATTCCGACCCAGGATTGTGAAAACATGTCACCGCTTGCGAAAACATCAGCCTCTCAGTTGCACTGCAGGGCAATCGAACTAATAGCCTTAAAACTAATAATAATAAGTAAAACTAATAACTCATAACCTTCACCTTGCCACAATTCAGACAATAAAATGCATCACAAAAACTCTTGGTGCCTCCTTGCTCACTTTACTATGCACACACCCAATGTACTTTTGGTTTAGTAGAATTTTTTAAATCTACATAATCTCTGATAAACATGTTTAAGCAACCCAATATCTTACCTGCTTATGAACCTCTTATTCCATTTAGCCAATATTTGTTAAAATGTGCATTACTAAAAGGGAAAGCAATGTGCGCGCTAGCTAGATGCTGCTGCCTACTAAAGCTCTTACTGATATGTGTCGGTGTTATGAAACGCCTATCAGCCAAAATAAATTTATAGATGCTTATTCTTTTTATCAAACTATATTGTCTGTCATTCATGTTATTCAAGGTATACTGTGTGCTTTGGAATTCTCATGGTTCATTTCAATACCAAGTTTTATCCTCATGTACACAGTGACATCACAGAATGTTTGGTCATGAAAATTTGGTTTAAAGTCATTAGGAAAAGTCATGGAAATCCATTGGTCAAAATGTGTATGAACCCTGCTAAGATCAGTGTCACGTTTTGAGTGGAATCTGAATCTGAAAAATTCCTCTCAAAAATGTAGCCTGAGGTTACATGTTTTTTTTTTTAAGTTCCTTATTTGGGTCCGGGATGCCCTTTCCTCCACCTGTACTGGCAGAACTTTTTTGTGAATGGTTATTTTCCTTAGAATTTTATTTATCTCTGCTGTATAGGCAAGTAACACTGGAGTAAACCGCGTTGCATGTGTGTTTTAAAGGTGGACCTGCCAAATATGGTAGTAAATGGGCGTGTGAGTATGGTAATTCATAATGATGTGCACGCGCTTCCTAATATACGATCAAGTCTGATATCAACCTACAAACACATTTACGCTCAGATCAGTGATTTACACAAGTTTGATGAATGACACGTGAGATTTTCGTATGCAAGTTGCTACGCTCAAATATACGCAAATTTTTACGACCAATATTGATAAATGAGGCCCATTGTGTTTGTCAGTTTTGTGCTTCTGCATCTTATCCCCTAAGACTGTCAGATGATGAACTTTTTTCCCCCCTGTTGTTTCTTTGTGAATGTTCAGGTGAAAAGTGTGCACTGTAAGCCAGGAGAGACGGTTGGAGAAGGAGATCTTCTGGTGGAGCTGGAGTGATGCCTTGTGTGCCCAGCCTCATCGTTTGGCTACAGTGTTTCTGTCAATCAGAATAAATACAAGACTTTGATAGACTAGTTGAAACATTCCTCCTTGGCTTTTTGAGTAGTGGTGGCATTCTGTGGGATTCACTGAAAGACAAACTAATTGACATTTATACTATATGCCTTTACCCTTCCAAGAAGGTCATCAAATGTAAAAAGATCAATTACTATGCATCAAGATATCCTGCATTATTTATCAAGATAATTTAGCTGTGTACATTCTGTGCATTGAAATGCAGCTCTGTATGTTATCCTCACACTTCCCCATCAGTGTGTCTCGCCGTTTGAATTACATTTCCCTGAAAATATGGTTGTCAGTAGAATCATGACTATGCACCCAGATAGAATTCATAGAGTGCAGTACAGTCTCAACTTCTGTAAGACATATTTGTAATGAAACTGGAAGATCTAAAGTCTAACTATAACTTCCTGGCAGGGAAATATGTGTCAGACATGGTGGAAGATTGTTTATTAGTGTGATTGTAGCAGTTTTCATTTCCACTACATTTTGTAATAAACCAATCTTAGAATTTTTAACATGGTGCAAAGCCAAAATAAACAAACTTGAATCCCATTTAAAGGATTTAATAGTCATTTCCTACATCATTGCATAGCTTATTACTATTACAGTTATTCTTAATTTAAAAGACCCTGAGGCATGTGTTTTTTCTCCGTGGAGTGTTATTGAACAGTGCATGCTTCAATCCCTGGCTGATAAGGAATAAAGGAGAGGATTACAGGAAAGGAGGAATGCTTGTCGAGACCCTGTACCGAAGGAGAGGCGGAGCTCTTCAGTTTCTGCTTTCGCGAGCGATGTAAGCCAGCCCGTGGCTACCGTAGGCATCGAAACTATCAAAGGTGGGGAGTTTGAGCCACTCGGGCTTGTAAGTGGTGGTGCTGTAGATGAAGGCCTCCATAATGCTTCCTGCCGCTGGTCCGCTTTCCCCCGCCCAGTCCTCCACCTCCAGCTTGACAGCGTTGCGTTGGTACATGTCGGGGCAGCCTTCGAACTTGTCGAGAAAGGCCAGCATCTGGGCGTCCACGGAGTAGACCTCCCCCTTGACCCGGTCGCCGGAGCCGGGCACGTTGAGGAGAAAAGGGATGTTGTACTTTCCTGCGATCACCAGCGGGAATCTCTCCACGGTGCGCGCGCTGCCACAGTATTCCGCCTTCCCGTTACCCGCGTCCATCATCCGGAAGTAATTGGGCTGGCCTCTCTTCAGAGTCCCGTAAACGAAGATGTGAGTCATGGAGACTGTGGGAACAAAGACACTCTGCGAAGGAAAGAAACGGCTGAATGTGATTTAAGTTCTTTGGACAGTGTGTTTATAATGGTTAGTGTAACTTCACTTCAGCGCATACTGCATTTAAAATAACCCTGAATTTCAAAGGTTTCAAAAATAACTTTTACCAGACTACATATGAGCTAGATAATCACGTCATTGTGTACAGATTGGTACGTTATCTCGACACTTCTGCACAGTTCATTATGTTGACTGCAGATGCTGTACGTGAGGTCATATTATTAATTTGCTAATTATTAAATTATTAGTGTTCTGCACCGTAAAAAAAAAGAAAATTGCAAATTACTTTACAGCTTAGCACAAGGCACACAACGCATAAACTACACTGCCTGGCCAAAAAAAAATGTCAACGTTGCACCCGTCATGCATAGTGCCCCCCCACCGTACAAGCCTCTGGAGGCAGTGTTATGATCTGGGGTTGCTTCAATTGGTCAGGTCTAGGCTCAGCAACGTTATGCAGCAATAAAATGAAGTCAGCTGAGTACCTGAATGTGCTGAATGACCAGGTTATCCCATCAATGGGCATATTCCAGGACAACAATGCCAAGCTTCATCGGGCTCAAATTGTGAAAGAGAAATAAGTTTGTTGAAACAATGCAACGACGAATACGCGCCATAATCAAAGATAAAGACGGTCCAACCAAATATTAGAGTGCAAATTTTTTTTTGGCCATGCAGTGTATAATAGTGTTTGCTATGAATGTAAAATATTTGTAGGGTAAAACGTTTCAACAAGTGACCTGGTGCCTCATTTATAAAGTACTTGAACATCATCTTTAACTTTAAGCACATTTCTTTAAATTGACGTAAGCATTATTTATAAAATTGGCTGCGCTTGTTTAAAGTAGCATATGTCTGTCGTACATACCTTCCTCTATAAATCTCAAATTAACTTCAATTGAACGCACGTTGAAGTTGGTAGTAAATGGGCGTGTGAGTATGGTAATGTATATTACATTATCCAGAGTACACAACATTGCATTTTTACATAGTATCCATTTATACATCTGAATAGTGAAACAGTGCAGGATCAGTACCTTGCTCAAGGGTATGACAGCAGTGTCCTACCTGGGAATCAAACCTGGAACCTTAGTTTACAAGCCCAGTTCCTTCCCCATTATAATCTGGATTTATGAGTCAAAGTTGTTTTGGGCGCAATGCAAAACGTCATGTTTGGCGAAGATGCAACACTGCCTATGAGCAGAAGTACCCCATTCCAACGGTGAAATGAGCTAACTTTTCACATACATTTAATAGAATGACTCTGGGGAACGGATAGTGGCTCTTGAGGCAAAAAAATGTTTTTAAAAAAAGTCCGGTCCCCGGTTGAGGGTTAATTGTTTGCTTACTGTAGACTATTTATAGGATACCTTAGCTTGTCTTTAATGAGTAACACCTTGTGAATCATAATGAATCTTACATTCACCATGCCCTAATTGTAAGGAAGACTTAAAATTCCATAATAAGCCTATCGGTTTCCTTGTAAATTTTGAATGAAAGTAATTTTGTAGGCTGATAAGAACACCGATAATTTTCGACACCAATAAGCGTTCATGTGCGGCTCTCAATACTGCAATACTTCGGCATAACCAGCAGGTAATGTGCGTACATCAAGTGAAGACCTGACGTGCAGATACGACCATTTCCACGGTGAAATGGAGTCTCGTTGAAATTTTATAAATCACTCATTTTATAAATCGTGATTTTCTACGTACGCCACACGTAAGATCAAATTTGATCTAAAGTACCCCAGTAACCCACCACCCCCTCAGAGCTGACAGTGTGATCCTCCAGGCCCATCATGTGACTTAGAGCTTGAATCCTGGAGAGGTTTAGCCTTGGTGCTGCAATGTAAATGCCTGTGTCACGGTGAGTACTTTGTCCAAATATCTGCCTTGAATCCTTTGCGTGAGCAGAAATGAGATGCATCCGTCCAAATAATGGGTGTTACGCCTCCGCCTGGCACATGCTGGGGTCCGTTGAAAAGCAGAAGGTTTTTGAGAAGAGTTGAGCGGCATAATGTCCCTGCACATTTTTATGCATTTTTTGACACATTAACCCCTTCGTGCAGACAATGTTTTTATCCCCAAAACATCCTATTCCGTCATAGAAACAAGATAAATTCAATTCAATTAAATTTTATTTGTATAGCGCTTTTTACAGAGAACTGTCACAAAGACGCTGCACAGAGAAACAGAAGGAAAATTGAGCAGAAAATACCAGGCCTTAACCCCCAACCAGCAAAACGAGGTAAAGAAATCGCCGGTGGAAAGAAAAAACACTCAACAGTGGCGAGAAAAAACTCCCCAATGGGAAGAAACCTCGGAAGGAACCTGGCTAGAGAGGGGGTGCCCATCCTTCGCTGGCCGGCCCGATTTAAACTAAGCGTGGAATGGATGGTAATAGACTGTAATGAGGGATCTAATAAAACTAGCTGGTAGGTAGAAAGTCCAATGAAAGGATGTAAAATGTTCAATTCAAAGGGGCGGGGTGGTGCATCTGGGACTCCGGTTGCGTCAAGGCAGGGGCATAAACCAGGGGAGGGACAGGACTGGAGCAGTCATTCTTTTTTGCAGTACTGTTTTAATTGTGTGATGTTAGAGGTTTACTTGAATGCACAGCCCGCTTAAAGTCCCCCCCAAAGCATTTTGATAGAATTGAGGTCTGGACATTGACTTAGCCATTCCATAACCCCCCATTTTCTCAGTCATTCTGAGTCATTTGCTTGTGTCTTTAGGATCATTATCCTGTTGGAGGATCTAGGACCTTTTCAGCTTCAGCATCTGAACTCATGGCCTCACATTCTCCTGGTTGAATCTATTATGGTAAGTTTACCAGGCCCTGAGACGGCAAAGCAGCCCCAAACCATAATGCCCCCTCCACCATAACCCCTTTCACACATGCAGCCTTATCCGTAAATTTTCCGGAACATTGCCAGATAGGGGTCGTGTGAATAAGAGCCGAAGTCGAAATTCCGGAATATCCGCGCCGGCAATTTGCCGGCAAAAGACCTAGTGAGGTTTCCGTAAAAGTTCCGTATCGATGTGACGTGTGAACAAAGCCAGAACATTACCGGATCAATCACGCTAGCCCGTGGTTTTTCGCCTGAGGGATGGTTCTAAGAGATCTAAAACGTAGTCGAAGGTTTCGCGTGACATACGGACATGCTCCCTCCACTGCCCGTCGTCAAAATTATTAATGACACTAGACCAGAAGACTTTGCCATGGGGTCGCTCCCGTACCCACATTAGCCTCGCCGAGCCCCGAGCCACATGAAAGACTCGTAGGCTACAGCCTCCAGCCGCCACAGGCGACGTCTCCGGCTTTGTGCCAAGCTAAAGCGGAGTTGTTCCCAACTTATCCTGATTTTTTCGTTAAGTTTTTGTTTACGAATGGTGTTTAGTGATTGGAACAGATGTATTATTGCCAGCGTTTGCCTCGAAAATGTATAAACGAGTAACTGTAGTACAACTGCACACTCTGTCACTTCATCACCCGCCATTTTTTCAGTAGTAAGTAAACAAACGTATCCTAGCAACATAGGGCAGAGCGTTGGTTGTATGAACGCTACCAATACGGAACATTCCGGAATATTGCTGGATCAACTTTTCCGGTAATGTTCCGTATTGCATGTGTGAAAGAGGCTCATGTTTCACCGTTGGAATGGGGTACTTCTGCTCATAGGCAGTGTTGCATCTTCGCCAAACATGATGTTTTGCATTGCGCCCAAAACAACTTTGACTCATAAATCCAGATTATAATGGGGAAGGAACTGGGCTTGTAACCTAAGGTTCCAGGTTTGATTCCCAGGTAGGACACTGCTGTCATACCCTTGAGCAAGGTACTGATCCTGCACTGTTTCACTATTCAGATGTATAAATGGATACTATGTAAAAATGCAATGTTGTGTACTCTGGATAATGTAATATACATGATCACTGCCCTAAATTATAGCTAAGAAAGCAAGGTTAGAATCAAGTGACTTCTAACCACATTGATACAGAGTAACCCTGTTAAAATTCCACAGATATTTTGCTGTGTCATTTCACTGAGCACGTAAGCCAACTGTGTGGCTAAGGGCCTAAGAAGGTGGCCTTGTTGCTAAGTCATAAAAGGTATTTTCTGATGGTAGTTTTACACATGCATTTGCAAAGGCTTACCAGCAGGGTGACAATGTTTATCCCTCTCATTCCAGCCTTTTGCTGAGATCAGGCCTGTGCATGGAAAAAGGGTAAATTATTACAGATTGGGATGCGAAGGACAGACAGAGCAGAGGGGTCACGTGTGAGGAGTTTGGCTGATTGGCGGTAAGGGTGTCGGTGCTGAATGGTGGCGTTCACGCCTAACTCAACGTGACAACCCGCTCCCATGCATGACTCTTGAGAGCGTGAGCACGAGCACCATCTCATACCAAAACCCTACTCCTCAGTGTCTGTAACCAAATGTGTTTAGTAATTTAAGTTTAGTAATGAACTGAATTACAATTCTGTTTCAGGAAACTTTCAAGTTATTTGCATTCTACTTTTCAATTTGAGAGTCACAAGGAACAAAATCAAAAATCTGTTCATCAGTTCAATCAAAAATGCACACGGGGACACAATCAGGCACCTCCAAACTACCTGCACCAGAAAGGTCACATATTACTGTGGAAGCACTACAGTGCATCTTCAGAAATATACCAATCTATACGAGAGCCATCACACGTGGAAAAAGAGCATGTTAACGCGACGCATCTGTTGTGCCTCTTATTTAAAGCACAACTGAACTTTGGGTTGTGTAGTTACCTGGCTATGATATGAGTCCAAATGGTGGCAAAATATGTTCATTAGTTGCTCTGTGTTCCCCTGGAGTGATGATCCAGAATAGGGTATTTGTCACTCTCCGTTCACTTCTATAGCGCAGCTAAAACGGTCTCAAAATGACACTTCTAACACGTATGCGAACGTGAATGAAGCGGATTCTGTCAATACAAACAATAACCAGTCCTCTTACATATTACTTGTCTTACGTATCAAAAAAAATATGTAAGAGGACTGGTTATTGTTTGTATTGACAGAATCTGCTTCATTCGCGTTCGTATTGTGGAAGTAAGCTGTTTTGTGAAGCTGTTCTGCAGGCCCAAATATGTCATTTTGAGACCGTTTTAGCTGCCCTATAGAAGTGAATGGAGAGCGGCAAATACCCTATTCTGGATTATCACCCCCAGGGGAGCACAGAGAAACTAACAAACATATTTCGCCGCCATTTGGACTCGTATCATGGCCAGGTGACTACACAACCCAAAGTTCTACCAAAGTTCAGTTGTGCTTTAAGTACTTTCTTGTTCAGTGTACTCAACAAGCATACTCAATAGTATGGAAGAGGGTGATGATTCGGTCACACCTAGGCTGAGATCAGGAAACGGTATGCCAATTTATGCATGTTCAGTAAGCTTCAAATGCATACATTGTACTGTAATTGTAAACGCATCCCAGCTCTTTGAGGGATACAGTTACTGGCCGGGTTCTCTGGCTGAAGTTTCCGGATAGCTGTAGGAAGCAGGTGAAAAAATAAAAGCGCTCTGAACTTTAAACCCGCAGTGGACTTGCCGACTGATGTCTGTCCTGGGGTCACCCTTCACTCGGCGGTAACTTTCAAGCGTCGGCGTGCGTGGGCCGACTCTGGGGACCGCTGCCCAAGGCCCTTTGATTCTGTCCTTCTGAGGCTTCGCTGTTTTCTTTGCTGTTGCAGACGAGGGCTTCCTGCTTCAAGTGTGACCCCCCCCTCCTCCTGCAGGGACTTCAGAAGGCTTCCTCGCCAAACACCTTTCTTACATTAACTACAGAGGCACTGCCGGAATCAAGGGCCATGATCCTAGTCCGCTGACCCTTATCTCTCAAACTGTGAAATATTCTTTTGCGAAAACAAACACCGTAACGTAACACTCCTATTATCTTCCACTAAGGTCTGCCGGGTGTCAGTACAACACCTGCCTTCCCTGATGACACAAATGTTTCTGATACTCACATTCTTCAAAGGCTACATTTTTTGTGAGACCATATTTTGCTTATACCAGCAAGTACATGAGATTCCAATGGAACAGCCAAACACAGAACAGGTCATAATCGCACTTACTACAACTGAAAGGATAGTCACAGAGATGAAAGTAGTCTCACTGATTTCTATGGCACTGGATGCATTCCAGGTCCAGGCCTTTTTGAGGAATTCTAGAAATGTAAACTGATAATATTTTTCATAAATCGTAAGTAGGCTATCTGGTTTTGTCTGTATTGGGCCTATTTGAAGGGTCACTGCAAATACTTTGCACACATTGGGCTTCATTCATGATGTTCCTAAATATGTGCATACATTTACTCATGAACACGTTTTGTACAAAAAAATCTACTCCCGATTCATCAAACCGTGTGGAAAGGCAGATTTGTTTGTATTCACGTGCGCATGTTCACACATTCCAATTCATCGTAAATGACAGTGCACATTTTGTTGCAATTAGCATAA
Source organism: Synaphobranchus kaupii (assembly GCA_029718625.1). NCBI lineage: Eukaryota > Metazoa > Chordata > Actinopteri > Anguilliformes > Synaphobranchidae > Synaphobranchus > Synaphobranchus kaupii. The sequence continues at coordinate 33,217,789 of CM056384.1, read as the reverse complement.
ATCCACACCCATGAATTGCCATATATGAGTTGCCAATTCCATTTACAGGTGCATACGAATTAAAAATGGCCCAGAAAAAAATTAAAATAAAGAATTATTCTGACAATGAAATCTGTTTTATTAGCAGATATTCAGTAAAAAATAAATAAAAAAATGTTAGTACCGGTGTTGTCAGTACCGCTGTCATAGGAACTGGTAAAGTCAAAGCAGGATCGCCCATCACACAAACTGTTAAGGTAGTAAAAAAAAAAAAAAAAAATTTTATAAATGGATCGACATTAAACTAGAGGCAAAGAAACACATAGCTGCGCACAAAAGCACCACAGCTGGAAGTGACCAAGGACAAGCGATTTAAACAAGTGTATTCTTAATAAGCCAGCCGTCTCTCACTGCACCATTCTCCAACTGAGTGCCAGGACTAGCTGCCCTACAGAATGAAGCTGTCATGGGTCCCACCAGGCCACGAGCCACGAGCCACGGCGTTGAGCAACACACAATTTGTATCATGTAGCTGCACATTGATGGAGTGATAGCCTTTTCTATTCGTATGCAAGCACATCATCGGACGGACCCTTGATGCACGTGTCCCAATGAGCCAAAAACCACAATCTACACATCCAGAGGGGTGGAAATCTACAGACGTTTTTACACGTTCTGACGGCGTTTCACCGACTTTTCAACACAAAAATGTTCACTGGGGTGTGCAGTCAGTGGCATCAAAAATATTGGGCATGTTGGCAATTGCATAAAAATCACGATTTACCTCCACCTGGCATTGCATCATGTAGGGGAACTGGATGTATGCTGGCATGCCGTTGACCACAAATTGCAACGCTAGAAACAAACCCGTAAAATTTCGTCCATTGGTTAAACGTGTTTTAATTAGCATATGTAATGTCATATAGCATTTCACGTCATATAGCAATTAGAAAAAATAGTAGGCTACTGAGAGCATTCATTATGTTATGGGTCTAATTAAACAGCTTCATAGCCTACAGTTGATTTATAGGCGTAATCTAAAGTGCTTTTTACAATCATAATTTATTGCGTTGGCATTGTGCATTTCAAAGGCTACATTTATTCTTGTGAATATAACAGAAAATAAAAATAAATTCATATACTAATTAACATTCAGAAGCTACATTTAGCAGCATTCTGAATTTACAAATGTGGTGCGCATGGTCCTGAGCAGGATGTAAAATTTGTTTGTACGTACTAACAAATCTCAGATACAAAAACATTAATGAATGCCAATTAATGAATTGCTAATACGAACGAGTTACGCTCAAATTTAAAGAATGAGGCCCATTGTTAGGGAGAAAACCATGGGTTTTAAGAAATGTCAACAAACATGATGTTGGTTGACCATAATGTGAACAGTTATTTGTATGTTTCTTTTTTTTTTTTCAAATGCAGTTTGTTTAACAAAAAGTATTTTATATAAGTAAACATAAATGCTAAAAATATACTTTACTCATTTCCTTTCATCTAAGATGGCAAATTAGATGTATTAGGACCTCAGCTAATTATTGATCTGAACCACAGCTAGCTTCATCTGAAAAAAGAGACTCTGAAGAATCTGGCCAGATTCAATTTGTGTGGTGTCATCTTTGATGGGCTCAAAGAGTTAAAATTTTGACCAAATAGACCAAATAGCCACCAGTTTCTCAACTATTTTGTTTGTCAGCCTGTTGCACACTTGCTGTGTGTTCCACCAAACAGGGACCAGGGGCCGGATTCACAAAACCTTCTTAAGAACAAAAAACTTCCTAAATGCCATTTTTTCCCTAATTTATGACTTAAGAAGAAATTTACAAAGCATTACTATTCACAAAAAAGTTCTTAAGTATTTTCCTAACGTTCTTCATAAGTTTCTTAAGAGAAAACCTACGAATAAATTGGATTCTTGAATAGCTCCACACTTGTCTTATGGCTACATTGAAGAGGTAAACCATCCTTAGCTGATATTATTATTATACAAACAAGTATATGATTTGTTACACAATCTCAATTTTATAGGCATTTTGTTAGGTGCTTTTGTTTGTTTCATGTAATCAGTGATAATCACCATTAGCAACATTGTAGGCTAAGCCCCCTTTTTTTGTATTTTTATTTTTTTTATTTTTTTATAAAGCTTCGACTGTCACACCGGCATTGTCCAACTTTCCCAGCAGTGGCCGCTTCCTTGTTATAACCTCCACCATAACCTTCAACTCTTGCTTTGAGAAATTGGGTAACCGGCCTTTCTTATTTTCCATTTCCATTAGGGAGCAACAAACACGTAACGTCAAGCTAAGTAGCTACAAGGCGAAATCTAATAAAAACCGTCTGAAACGTTTCTTATAAAATTCGTTTTAAAAAAAATAAATTAATCTTGTGAACGGATTAAACCATCCACACAAATGTAGTGAGGTTTGGTCACTTTTATTCAGAATTAATTAAGTTCAAAACTCAATTAGAATTCTATAAGTCAGTCGAGCCCAACTTAATGAAATAACGTAGACACAACAATGGGTTGGAAAAATGACATACGTTTTGTCTACAACTATGAATATGTGAATAATAGAAACAATAATTGATATCATTCTATGACTTAATCTTAATCAGAGGAAATTATAATTATGTGACGGCTAAATATAGAAGCTAATTAAGTCCTACCATTAACAAAGGTTAGTTTGTGTTATGGGTTAATGACACGCTAAACTATATTTTGTGGTTAGCTTGTTTTATCAGTCTCATACATATAAAGTTTTAACAGTGTAAAACTATAAGGTCAGGGAAATTGGCTATTCCCGACGGAAACGCGCAGAGCAAAACAAAATACAAACAACAGTAGGAACCAGCAGTATAATTACCTCAACTGGGTATTACAGGTTTTATGCTAGCCTATCAATTGATGTCAGTGCTAAATAAAATGTGTTTCAATACTTAACGGTAACAAAGGGAGGCCAGTCCCGATTCCGTAAGTGATGTCAGCTTGTCAGCTGGTCCAAGGTCCCGGCAGGTGCGTGGACTCCTGGAAACTTCTTCACCGAAGTCGGGTCGCGACAGGTTTCCAGTCAGGTCGACGTGGACGTGCACAGATCTCCACTTTGGTCCAGCCGCAAGGGAGACAGTAGAGGAACAGTTTGAAGAAACGTGTCCTCAAAACAGCTGTTGAGAATAAACCAGCTTGGTTTATTTTGTGGACGGTGGCAGGCCAACTCTTGTCTCAGTGATCAGGCGAGATACGGGTTGGGAAATGCAGAAGTCCGTCAGGGTGGTGCGTCTGGTAGACATAAGACAGCGTCTTTACCATCAGAGCCGTCCGGGTTCAGTGGTGCGTCTGGTAGGGGTAAGACTGCCTCTTTCCCATCAGAGCGACGTTGGTAAAGTTACATGGGTTTTTATGGTAAAAATCCCTTTAATCCCAATTGGTAGATGGCTTTAGGGCACCCATACAACAGCTCATTCCCTTGGAAGCAACAATGAAACATAGATGGACCAGCTATTTGCAATCACCTCAGGGTGTGTGTGTGTGTGTGTGTGTGTGTGTGTGTGTGTGTGTGTGTGTGTGTGTGTGTGTGTGTGTGTGTGTGTGTGTGTGTGTGTGTGTGTGTGTGTGTGTGTGTGTGTGTGTGTGTGTGTGTGTGTGTGTGTGTGTTAAATTGGGATCTCCCCTCTCCTTCTCAAAAGAGGGGGGGGTGTTCCTGCCTGATCGATCAAGCAGTCTGTGTTCATCTCAGAGTCACGTGAAGAATGTGGACAGACACTCCATTGTGCCTCAGTTGATCAGGAGTGTTAATTGTGAATGACTCCACAGGAGGCCCAGTCTCATGATCAGAGTCCCAAAATGTCCCTGTGTAACCATTACACAGACTACTACAGGAAAAGCAAATGTTTTTAATGACCTAAAATATCTTTTCGATCTAGTCTGTCTGTATTTAGTGGGCCATAATGATAATAAAGATAAGTTTAAGAAGTTCATAATTGGCTAAAATTAAGAAGTTCGTAAGATAATGGTAATTTCTTAAGAAAATGTTGAAGAATTGCATTTGAGAACATTCTTAGGAACTCCCAAAATCCTAGATCCTATACTTTTTCTTAAGAAGATTTTTGTGAATCCGGCCCCAGTTCCACTCTGATGCTGATGTTGGGGAGGATCTGGAGAATAATTGAAGCAACAGAGGACATGGTTTCACACTTAGGACCGAAACATTCCTCACGCGAATACGGGAACGCGATTGAAAACGCCGGGTAAACTCACTGCCCGGTTGAACATTCTCAACGTGCATTATGTCCCTTGGGAGGTTATCAACCCAAGTCCTCGAGAGGGCGATCGAGGACAAATCAGAGTGTCTATAAACTGACTGTGTATGCTGCGTATGTTTTTGTTCCAACCACAATTGCAATCCTAGAATTTTTAAAAGCTGTACATTTTTTGCTCATGTTTTGAGGGATTATTTACCCTCTTAAACCACATTATACCGGACACAGTGCATCCGGAAAGTATTCACAGCGCTTCACTTTTTCCACATTTTGTTCTGTTACAGCCTTATTCCAAAATTGATTAAATTCCTTTTTTCCCTCAAAATTCTACACACAACACCCCATAATGACAATGTGAAAAAAGTTTTTTTGAGATTTTTGCAAATTTATTAAAAATAAAAAAATAAAATTTCTCATTTACATAAGTATTCATACCCATTGCTTTAACGTATTTTTAAAGTATCATATTTCATATTTGGTCGCATATCCTTTACATGCTGTTACTTCCTGAAGTCTGTGACCATCAACATCAAAAAACTGTCGATATCTTATTTTCAGGTACTGTTACAAGCGATACTATAACCTCTCTACATTTGAATGGATCTCTATGGAAATTGGGGGGTGAGACTAGATTCAGCTGTAAATTACACTGGTACAGTATGGAACACATGGCTGGCTAAATGGCTGTAAGTTATCAAGGGTCTGAGCTATCAAACAAGCCCCAAACCATCACTCTGTTGCCAGATATGGAGTAGATGTGGATGGATCACTGCAAGGGTTATTTCTCCGGACTCATTTTCCTATAGAACTCTATGGGGAAAAAAGTCAGGAGAAACAACCCTTAAAGTGATCCATCCACATCTACTCCATATCTGGCAACAGAGTGATGGTTTGGGGCTCGTTTGATAGCTCAGACCCTTGATAACTTACAGCCATTTAGCCAGCCATGTGTTCCATACTGTACCAGTGTAATTTACAGCTGAATCTAGTCTCACCCCCCAATTTCCATAGAGATCCATTCAAATGCAGAGAGGTTATAGTATCGCTTGTAACAGTACCTGAAAATAAGATATCGACAGTTTTTTGATGTTGATGGTCACAGACTTCAGGAAGTAACAGCATGCAAAGGATATGCGACCAAATATGAAATATGATACTTTAAAAATACGTTAAAGCAAAGGGTATGAATACTTATGTAAATGAGAAATTTTAGTTTTTTATTTTTAATAAATTTGCAAAAATCTCAAAAAAACGTTTTTCACATTGTCATTATGGGGTGTTGTGTGTAGAATTTTGAGGGAAAAAATGAATTTAATCAATTTTGGAATAAGGCTGTAACAGAACAAAATGTGGAAAAAGTGAAGCGCTGTGAATACTTTCCGGATGCACTGTAGCTATGCATGCTGTTATAAATAGGCTAATAAAAGTCCCATATTCACACTATACTCATTGCTGCTCTATTTAAATGAAGAGGTGACTAATTATCATAAATATGTTTAAACCTTCCTGTCTTTTTGTTACAAACATCGGGTCTGTCTCTTCAAAAATAGTTTTTAACATTTCAAATTGACTAATATATGTCATATACAGCGGCCTCAAAGTATTCATACCCCATTGATTATTTCTCATTTTGCTGTGTTGCAAAGCCAAATTAAAACATATGTACATGGGACTCCTGTAGAAGTAATTCTCTATAATGTGCATATTAAAGTATTTAGATCTACATATAATCTTCAGCATTATATTAGAAATAAAAAACTGATATTATGTTTACATAAGTATTTACACCCTTTGCTTTAATGTGTTTTTAAAGTTTCATATTTAATATTTGGTCGCATATCCTTTGCATGCTGTTACTTCCTGAAGTCTGTGACCCATCAACATCAAGAGTCTCGATATCTTATTTTCAGGTACTGTTACAAGCGATACTATAACCTCATTTGAATGGATCTCTATGGGAATTGGGGGTTGAGACTAGATTCAGCTGTAAATTACACCGGTACAGTATGGAACACATGGCTGGCTAAATAGCTTCAAGTTATCCATCCATATCTACTGCATATCTGGCAGCAGAGTGATGGTTTAAGGCTTGTTTGATACGTCCGACCCTTGATGACTTAGAGCCATTTAGCCAACTGTGTTTCTCAAATTAAAGCTGACAGTCTGCACTTCAACCTCATTGTCATTGTATCCTTTCAAACTCAGTGCTAGAGTACAGAACCAAAATAACAAAAAATGTGTAATTGTCCAATGAACTATGGTGCTCACTGTATATTGCCAAAAAAAAAAGATATCGCAATGTCATTTTTTTCCCAATATCGTGCAGCCCTAGCATGCTGTTTAATCGGAGTTACGTTACTCACGTCGATGTCGTGTTCTACTAAGGAGGTGCGAGTCGGCACATCAGAGAAGAACTCACGGTGGGAATCTACAAGACCCAGGATATCCGCTTGGTTGGAATCTGATGTAAAAGACGTTCAGATAAACAGCATAACATTTCAGAATTTTTCAGTCGACATTCCACAACACATCTAGATGGCCCTGACACGTCATCCACAGCCCCTTTTGTGATTGTAGATATCGCGACAGATAAATTAAGAACACAAGCTGGGGAGTTGAACAGAGGTATGACAGACTCTGAACTAGTGATAAGGCTTTAACATATTTATATGGCAGAGGCGGCTTTTTTTTTCTGCGCTCTGGTGTAGCAATAAAATAATCCACTTCACCAACCTTATCAATTATGGTATATGGACCGCTATATCGGGCTCTCAATGTTGAGCCAGAAACAGGCAAGAATGCACTTTGTCACCAGGGGAGAGAATGCTTGAATCTTAGCACGTCGATCAAAAAGTTAGACTGCACAGGGAAAGATATTGAGAAATGTTTCAAAATGCATTGTAATAGGACAGCACCTTATTCCTGAACTCCCTTCCTCGGTCGGTGAGAATTCGTTTTGGTGCCCCAAACTTGAATTCTACAATGAACTGTGCAAATAATTCTACAATGCACTGTGCTACATCCTCGGCTTTCTTAGACTTCAGCGGATATGCCTCAGCCCACTTGGTCTTGTAGTCAATCATGACATCCCTGTGCAGTCCGTCTCATTACCCAAAAACATGGCTGAGGCTCCCTTCACTCAGTTTTATTTTGTACTTACTGACTGTTGTCCATTAAATTCAGCTGAATATGGCTCTGCCAAAAGCTGGACATCGAGAGGAGCTCCTTGTGCACCGTACCATTCCTAGACAAATGGATTGGTTGAAAGGATGAATGGGACAGTGACAAGGTAATGTGGACTTGACACTGACCTTGATCCATTTACACCACTAAATGGTACTATAGTCATTGTGTTAAGTATTCTATTTTGGTATTGTATTAAGCAGTGTGATTTGGGTCACACATCGCAATAATAAGCTATGCTTTACAATCGAAATAGAATTTCATAACAATGCCAATATGTTTCAAAAGTCTCACCAAATTGGTGGATGAGAAGCCTTGGAACTGGGATCTGCACCTCATTGCAGCCATGTTTGGCTTGCGCACCAAAGTACAGATCACCACCAAGCACTCCCCATTCTACCTTATGTTCGGCAGAGAAGCCAGATATCCATCTGAGGTCCCAAAGACTTTTGGAGTGAATAGGTCTCTAAATTTCCTTCTAAATTTCCTTCACTCTAACTTATAGCTAACAGCATATTTTCTCTCCATTCAAGGTACCTGACAATATAGCGGACATTGTGGCTACAAAGGTTTATAAGTACTAAAATGGACTATACTTTCTTAAAATACGTATAATAGCCTTTCAGCTTTATTGGACCGCACAGTGTAGAGACAAGAGGAATGGGAGCGAGTCATGCGAAAAAAGTCGGTCGGATTCGAACCAACAATGTCGCAAAGAGCACGGGAATACTAGCTAACCCACTGCGCCACGGGGAGACACGCCTGGAAGGTGTACTTCGGCTCATACTTAAATAAATACATAAATAATATTTTTTTAAAATAGTTCGGTTTATACTTAAAAAAATATATATAAAGAAAATATTTAAAAAATGCTGAAAGTTCTGTATGCCACTTGTGCTCACTGGATATCTAAGTTATCCGTTATCATAGCTATGATGCAGCTTTAGCAACAACTGGTATGCAGTAACAGACTAGCCTTTTTATTTTCATTCGTTTTTTGTTTTTAAAGAGGGCATTTCCCGGTATAATTGCTGACTTGTGTTGTGGCGAAAGTGCCGCCGTGGTGATAGATTTACCTTAACATCTATCCGAAATGGTAAACAGGTCGTCGATTTTCACGGTAAGAAGACATTTTATGACAACGTCGTTAGCCTAACGAACGTAGTTAATTTAGCCTCCTTCCATTGGTTTGGCTACCCAGATAATTTTGGAACATGGGCATAAAGCTACCAAGTGCAACACACATACATTTATTGTATTGTAAAAAAGAAACATTTTAATTTCCATTCTGTTTTACCTTTAAACTGGTTTCTGGAATTTTCTTAAGACTTTGACCGGTGCATCAAGATGAGCAGTGTGAACCTAGCGTTAGTAGCCGGCTAAGGACTTTCGTCGCGAAGGTCTGAACATTTCAAAATAAAAGTTCCAAGGATAAAATTATGTTCAATAGCTTATAATGAAATGCAACAATAATCGTACGACAGTTTTCCGAAAATGTAAACATACTATTCCTTTTCTGCTTGAACTACATCATGACAACTTAAATTCCAAACATATGCGTTGTGAAACTATTCATTTCTGTTTGAAAGGGGTAACCATAATTTGCATGTAAATATCTACCTGTTTTTTTCCGCCAGTTTTTTCAATATTTTTCAGTGGCTCAAATACATCAAGGAAAAGTTTGCTGGTATTATTGTGGTTTGGAACAGAGAATTAGAGTGTATTACTTCATATTGCGTAGCCTACAGACCAAAAACCATCATGCCACGTTTACATAACCACAAACCACACTCCATACGGTTCGGTTCCATTCACAGAACTATATACGAACTAGAAAGGAAACGTGGTCACGTGGTTCCACTCAAGTGACTACGTCACGCTGGTTTCGGAAGTAAATTCCCTATTCATTTAGAGCGTAGACATTAACTAAAGCTTACTTTTAAACCATTTCTACTGATTATGTCTTACCGTCAATTGTTCAATATAACGCCCGTTCGCAAACTATGTCGTTTTTCTGGACCAGCTTCGAGTATATTTTACGTTTTAGTATTTTTTTTGTGAACATCCCAGCGCAGGCACAACACTTTTTTCTAACGTTAGCTAGCTAGCTTGAAGGACTAAAAGCTATAATTGCTTCATGTGGTTAACCGTAGCATAGTTTCTGACCTTATCGGGCGGGCTTCTCTACTTAGCAAGCTAACGTTAACTTGTCTTGAGCGGCACTAGCCTACTCCCATCTGCCACAGAGCAGACAGATGAGATATCTTATTGGTCGAGAACCACCCGTGCGTTGCAGTACTGGATATGCAGTCCGTTAAAGTGGACTACAAGTCGAACTACAATCATTAATGCATTACTTTAAAAAATAAAAATTGGAACATGCGATATATGGTCTATATCCTTGTACCACACAGGCTAATCGTACTTCCACAGAGAATATAGGTCAGCACAAAGTAAAGGATTCAACGATAGTTTGACTTAAAAGATGATGGTATAAACACTCAAAATAACCCCGATAGCCTGTCGTCGTATTTTATTTGCTTTGGGTGCACTGTGGAGTGTTTAAGTGCGTTTGGTAGTGGATGCAAGCAGTTACCTTAGAGTTGCACTAGCATTAGCAATGTGTGTATGTCCAAAAGAAGGGACAGCATGGAATTATCTGAAAATGGTTTCCATCAATCAACTACATCATGGGTAAGTCGTAATTGAGACATTATGTCCAAAATTCCGAACTATCCCTTTAACACGGCTTTCTTTCAAAACAACGTTCAGATTAGAATGCATCTGAATACATCGATGGGGTTACGTTAAGGTTAGCCAAATATGTTCTAAAGCAGCTATAACTATGCCTGGCTTTTTTCTTCTTCAATGTGCATCGAGCTACTACTGGCATATTATCAACAGGCATTTCTGATAGCCTGTCATTTCTACACCTCTGACTGCTACTGCAAGCTAACAAAGTGACCTTTCATTTAGCATAACCACAGAACTTTACAGTTCTGAGAGCATAACTTAGCAGTCGTCGCTAGCTAACGTTATACATGTCTATGGTCACAAGAGGTTCCTGATTTCTGGGAGGGTGGGCTAATATGTTGGCTAATAAGCCTGCTTTGTTCAAAACAGCTTCGAACAACATAACAACGAGTATAGTTAACGCTAACCAAACATCTTGTTAATAATGTCGTTAGCTAACGACATAGATATTTTTAGTAACATCAACTATTCGTGGCTCATTTATATGAATTTGCAGTAACGTTAGTCTGTGAGGCAATTTTAACAAGATAGCCACTACGTTAGCCTTCAACATTAATCTGTCTAACACAACGTGACATTGCAAAAATCACCATAGTTCATTCTATCAGTCTAACATTGACATTCCGGGGAGGCTACCTGTAAAATAGGCTACGGTTATCACTGTGGCCATTTCCATCACAATTTCTCATTATTCAGGCAACATTTCACACTATTATTAGCCGGACAAGGACAGCTGGTTCACAGCTTGAAAAAGCGGTTGGGATCACCGACTGCAATACCACAGACGGTAAATAAACAAACAGGTGCAAGAATCATTATTTAAGTATGTGAATGTAATCATAGCAGAGACATATTCAATAATTTATCGATGTATTTATTGTTTTGATTTTCACATAACATCGATTATTCTCACAAAACCCACTCCGCGGTGGTTCTAGATTTACAGCGGCAGCCATTACTCTCTGCAAAAGGGACAAAATTACCACCTTCACGTGAGATATCACGTTGGCCAATCAGAGAAAAAAAACTTTGGGCCGTGGAAAATGTGCTGTTTTGAGAAGGCATTTGCCTTTCTAGTTCTTATATGGGCCATTCTACAGAAGTCGTGCAAATTGAGGGTTGGAGAAAAGTGTAAATTTGTATACTTTTTGCAAAATTCTTTTATAATATATGTGTTACACTTTATTTGAGATACATAAATATATTAGATGTACAGTGCAATCACATGTAATTTTTTCAGAATAAGGATGAATTTACTGACTGCTCCTAAATGTCACAACCGAAACATGGTGTAAAACCTGCTTTTGAAATAAAATTACATACCCAATTGATAAGTTTAATTCACCCCTTTGAAAATGACATTTTTGAAAAAAAATCTTGCCTGCTGTTGAATTTGAATCAATTACCCTGAATTTTTTAATCAAATAAAACATTGGATTAAGGATTAATTAAATTTAGTGAAAACTCCGTACAAATGTTCTCTATAAAATGGACAGATTTGATCACATGAATTTGATAGATTCTTATTTATGAGATTATATATACCCTCACCAGTACAATATCTTGGACATTTGATTGATTATTCATATTATTCAAAATTTGAACAAAACAGCAGGTGTTTCGGTTGTGACCACATTGTTGCGGTTGTGACATCTCTTACTGAAACCTGAATTCCAAAGTTGGGACAGTACGTAAAATGCAAATAAAAGCAGAATTTTCTTGTCTATATATTTAAATGAAAATGATATTTAAAAGATATTTAATGTTTTACCTTAGCAACTTCATTGACTTTTGTAAATATACGCTAATTCCGAATTTGATGCCTGCAACACGTTCCAAAAAAGTTGGGACAAGGGTATAAAAAAGACTGAAGGAAGGTTGTGGAATGTTCAAAAAACACCTGTTTGGAACATTCCACAGGTAAATAGGTGACAGGTCATCCTATCATGACTGGGTATAAAAGGAGCATCCATCTACAGTCCATAATATTAGTAAAAGATTCTGAGAATCTGGAGAAAACGGGCAAGGCCGTAAACCAATATTGAATGCAAGTGGCCTTCGATCCTTCAGACAGCACTACATTAAAAACAGCATGCTTCTGTAATGAATATAACCACATGGGGCTCGGGAATACTTCAGAAAACCATTGTCAGTAAACACAATTTGTCGCTGCATCTACAAATGCAAGTTAAGACTCTACTACCCAAAGCGTAAGCCATATATCAACAACATTCAGAAACGCCGCCGACTTCTCTGGGCTCATCTGAGATGGACTGACGCAAAGTGGAAACGTGTGCTGTGGTCTGACGAGTCCACCTTTCAAATTGTTTTTGGAAATAATGGACGTCATGTTCTCCCGGCCAAAGAGGAAAAGGACCATCTCGATTGTTACCAACACAACGTTCAAAAGCCAGTGTCTGTCATGGTATGGGGGTGTGTTAGTGCCCATGGCATGGGTAACTTGCACATCTGTGAAAGCACCATTAACACTGAAGGGTACATATGCATTTTGGAGCAACATTTGCTGCGATCTAGACAATCGCTTTTTCAGGGACATCCCTGCTTATTTCAGCAAGACAATGCCAAGCCACATTCTGCACGCGTTACAACAGCATGGCGTCGTCAGAGTGCGGGTGCAAGACTGGCCCCTGTCTCCCATTGAAAACGTGTGGCGCAATATGAAGCCCAAAATATGACAATGGAGACCCCGGACTGGTGAGCAGCTGAAGTCTCATATTAAACAAGAATGGGAAACAATTCTGCTTTCAAAACTACAACAATTAGTGTTGTAGTTCCTAAAAGATTACTGAGTGTTGTTAAAAGGACAGGTGATGTAACACAAAGGTAAACATGCCCCTTTCCCAAAAACATGAAATATGTTGTCTTTGTACTGTTTTCAATTGAATACAAAAAGGACTCGCAAATCATTGCTTTCTGTTTTTATTTACATTTTATACACTGTCCCAACTTTTTTGGAATTGAGGTTTGTACATGTGCATTGATTGTCTTACTATTTATTGTCTTTAATAAGAATTTTCGGACAAGTGTCACCGACCGAAACAGGCCTGTCAAAACAATACCATTTGTTTCGGTAGTGTGACAATTTTGGCTCATTTCGGCGACAAAACAAAAGATTTAGCAAGCACATGGTTAGCAACCACTTCTCTGTGCAGATGCACCTTCCTTTTAATAAAATCTACAGTTATGAGTTTTTTTTTCTAATATGAAAACTTGGGTGTTTGGGTGTGACGTCTCTTAAAACCAGACTAATTTTCATACTTTGAAGGACAATTATATCAAAACGCTAAAACCTAGCTACTCACCATGTGACCTTGATTCTTATGAAGGCTGTCTAATTTCCTAGTTAAAAAAAGGGGTGTGGCTACAAGCAGGTTCACTGCACAGACTCAAACAGTGTACGTTTCGGTTGTGACGTAAAAATTGGGGACAGCATTTTTTCGATAGGTTTTTTGAATTATAAAACTTATTACAAAATAGTAGCATTATTTTAACTTATATTTGATAAAAATTCACATGCTTTATTGAATGAGACAAGTCAAATAATTGGCAAAAATATTTTGGGTATTATTTTTTAAAGCACCAGTTTAAGGGTTGAGAGTGGGGACAGCCATCTCCCAATAAGAATTTATACTCCCAAGAGTATAAGTGTTGATTTTGGATAAATGTAACTATTATTACTGCAATTTATATCTTGGATTATATTAAAACATAACATGATCTAATTATATAGCATTGAAAGATTGTATTGGTCAATTTCTTACTTTTATCAGAGAGGGACAGCAATTTGCATGACTTTTGTAGAATGGCCCATATAGTTCTGTGGGTCTTATCATGGGGTTTTCGGATTCGTGCCGAATATAAGGTCTGTGGTTCATATGAGCCTAAGAGAGTTTTCACGTTTTGTTCTACGACAAATTACACATATTACTATCTTAACCATTAATTCTTAGGCTTTTATATGGTTTTAAAAAGTATTTTGCTAACAAGTTTCTATATTCAAACTACAACTTGTCGGAATAAATACACGTCATTACCTCAGCAGATCCTTGGCTGCTCTCAAGTGTAGCTAGCAGCTAGTCGTGTCAGCGCTCCTTTCAAACAATTGTTTACAGACAGATTATTTCACTTTTAATTCACTATCACAATTCCAGTGGGTCAGAAGTTTACATACACTTAGTTGACTGTGCCTTTAAACAGCTTGGAAAATTCCAGAAAATGATGTCATGGCTTTAGAAACTTCTGATTTGCTAATTGACATTATTTGAGTCAATTGCAGGTGTACCTGTGGATGTATTTTAAGACCTACCTTCAAACTCAGTGCCTCTTTGCTTGACATCATGGGAAAATCAAAAGAAATCATCCAAGACCTCAGAAAGAAAATTGTGGACCTCCACAAGTCTGGTTCATCCTTAGGAGCAATTTCCAAATGCCGAAAGGTACCACGTTCGTCTGTACAAACAATAGTATGCAAGTATAAACACTGTGGGACCACGCAGCTGTCATACCGCTCAGGAAGGAGACTCGTTCTGTCTCCTAGAGATAAACATGCTTTGATGCGAAAAGTGCAAATCAATCCCAGAACAACAGCAAAGGACTTTGCTGGAGGGAACAGGTACAAAAGTATCTATATCCACAGTAAAATGAGTCCTATACATAACCTGAAAGGCTGCTCAGCAAGGAAGAAGCCACTACTCCAAAACTGTCATAAAAAATCCAGACTACAGTTTGCAACTGCACATGGGGACAAAGATCTTTTTGGAGAAATGTCCTCTGGTCTGATGAAACAAAAATTGAACTGTTTGCCCATAATGACCATCGTTATGTTTGGGTGAGGCTTGCAAGCCGAAGAACACCATCCCAACCGTGAAGCACGGGGGTGGCAGCATCATGTTGTGGGGGTGTTTTGTCACAGGAGAGACTGCTGCACTTCAAAAAATAGATGGCATCATGAGGAAGGATGTGGATATATTGAAGCAACATCTCAAGACGTCAGCCAGGAAGTTAAAGCTTGGTCGCAAATGGCTCTTCCAAATGGTCAATGACCCAAAGCATACTTCCAAAGTTGTGGCAAAATGGCTTAAGGACAACAAAGTCAAGGTATTGGAGTGGCCATCACAAAGTTCTGACCTCAATCCAATCGAAAATTTGTGGGCATAACTGAAAAAGCGTATGCGAGCCAGGAGGCCTACAAACCTGACTCAGTTACACCAGTTCTGTCAGGAGGAATGGGCCAAAATTCCAGCAACTTATTGTGAGAAGCTTGTGGAAGGCTACCCGAAATGTTTGACCCAAGTTAAACAATTTAAAGGCAATGCTACCAAATACTAACAGAGTGTATGTAAACTTTTGACCCACTGGGAATGTCATGAAAGAAATAAAAGCTGAAATAAATCATTCTCTCTACAATTATTCTGACATTTCAGTCTTCAAATAAAGTTGTGATCCTAACTGACCTAAGATGGTGAATGTTTACTAGGATTAAATGTCAGGAATTGTGAAAAACTGAGTTTAAATGGATTTGGCTAAGGTGTATGTAAACTTTCGACTTCAACTGCACATATATATATATGAACTAAGAGAAGGCTATTTGGCAGGACCTCTCACTGAGCATGGCTGAGGAACCAGAGACAACCAATGCAGCGAAGAAAAATGTCATGATGGTACCATAGTTCTTGGGTGGTCCCTGGGTGCCAAAATATAACAGAAATTGCAAATAGTCATTAGCAGCTAGCAGAATGGCGTAGCCATTATTATTTATGGGCATAAATGCTTACCAGTGAGCAACAAGTAGATTTTGTCTTGAGTGCTTTGCAGGGAGAAGCAAAGAGGGAAATACTGCTGTTAGCAGTCATTGAGAGAAATACAGCAAGTAAGCTACAGTTTGCACTTGATAAGATCTATGGAGAGAATATTACAGTAGCGAGAAATGTATTTTAGATGTCAGCAGCAATTGGGAGAGGGAGTGGGGCCATTCATCTTGCGTCTCATTCTAGGTGGCGGAACAGAGAAGAAACCACAGAGTCTGGCGATGAGATGCTAAAGGCCCAAATGGTGTTGGGGATGCAGCCTGGGACCGCATATAGAAATTCAAAGATGTTTGAGACGAGAACCAGTGCTGTCCTTTCAAGAAGTGATGAGGCTATGGAGGAGAGGGTATGTAATCCTGATCTATACCCAGTGGAGGTGCCCTCACAACGGCCTTTAGCACGCGTGTGGCGGCTGGGCAAACCAGCTGGTTTTGTGGCACATGGATGAGTGTGTGGTAGAGGTAGCTGTGCAGCCCATAAGTAGTGCCCTGCCCTCACATATGTTGGAATTGTAGAAGGTAGAAGGATTGACTCAGGAGCAAGAACACCACCTGCAGGCCCTGTTGGAGCTGTGGCAGCTGTGTGCTCCCCTGAGAACGCTATAGGCTGGTGCCACCAAACATGTACCAGGAGTTGAGGACCTTTCTACGTGGGATGTTGGATGGGAGTATCATCAAGGAAAGCTCTAGTCCATGGGCTGCGCCAGTGGTGTTGGTAAGAAAGAAGGATGGGTCCTGGACTACCGACTTTACGTAGACTACCGGCGCCTGAATGCAGTAAACCCCCAGGATTGAGGAATCCCTAACAGGGGTAAGGATGGCGGAATGGTACGCTACGCTGGATTTAGCTAGTGGATACTGGCAGATGGAGGTCCACCCCGGTTACAAAGAGAAATCTGCGTTCACCACGCCTGTTGGGCTATATCCGTTTGAGCGTATGCCCTTTGGCCTGTACAATCCCCCTGCCACTTTTCAGCGGCTTTTGCAGCGTTGTCTGGGGGGTCAGGTGCTTGAGTTCCTGATAATATATTTAGATGATGTTGTCGTGTATTCCCCTGACTTTGACAGCCATTTGGGACACTTAGCACAGGTCTTTGGGAAATTGAAGAGCCACGGGCATTAACGTTACTGTATCTAGTTATCAGGTCACGTTACTACGGTACTGAGTTATGCTTTACGCTAGCTGTTCACGTATGCTAACATTAGCTAGCTAACTGGCCAGCTCGTAGATACGATCTAACATGCTAACGTTAGTAACGTTAGCCTAGAGGAGGCAAGAGAGTGAGTTTTTATTCACGTTTGCTACAGTTCTGTGGAATTTCAATGATCTTCCGGGTATAAGCCTAGACAAGTCCCAATTTGCCAGAAATTGCGGTAAATTTTTTAAATGAACGAAACTTACCATAACAAGCTGGCTACCAAACTTCCCGTGCAGCTGTAAGTTACATTAACGTTACCATCCAACATTTGTGCGCTGCTGGCGATGTAGTTGTCTGGTTTTCTTTTAGATGTCACAGAAGGTTTCTGTCCAGAGAGGTATAGGCTACTACGAAGCATGATTATAATTTATGTTCTGTAATTTAAAGTTATATTTTCTACTTGACAGGCTGGAACCAACATGACGGAGTAGGCTACCTTCGCCAATCTTGAACCCAATCCCAGCCCTTCATTGCCATAATTGGAGCCTAGGCGTTCAGTATAATAGAAGGCGAAGCTCTGCAGAACACAACAGGGCAGGGCAGTTGATTTAAATCGTTTTATGTTGTTGACATCAACTACCCAGCCAAGCAATCTTCCGCTGTATGGTAGTTCCTGCAAACATCAGTATTTGACATTCCAGGTGCAGAGTCCCCATCTGTGCGCTTGCGGCACTGGCCAGTGTTTCACCTTGAAAAGGTGTGAGTCCTTGTGCGTGTCTGACTACTTAAAAAGGGCATAGATTGCCTCATAGTACATACAATATACCCCTCCTTTAAGTGTAGTAAAAGTGTTTAATTCATTATTTATAATGTGCTTCATTTGTGAATGTTCCATTTTTATGAATTGTATATGAATATAAAATGATTAAATTTAAAATAATATTTTGGAATTGACCTAGTGTGTTGTTTGTATGTGTGTTTATAGTGTAGGATATCTAATATGTCCCCCCTTCTCTCTATCTCTGTCTCTCTCTCTCATTCTCAACCCCCCATCAAAGATAAGCCAGTCTTTGTCATAAATGACCCCTCCCCCACACCTTAACCCAATCAGGACAGGGATGGTCTTCCTGTGGAGGTATTTTATGAGTGTACCGCAGAAAAAGAAGTTAGTCAATTGTGGAGTTTGTTTGGAGAAGTCATTCTTTTTGGTTCCTCGTGCGTTTCCTTTTGTTCCTGTTCAGCTGGAGGGTAAATAATTTGGCAATTTTTGGCTTATCTCTCTCTTTACTGGTATTTCCTAATTAATGTCTGGTTTAATGCCTTCACTTTTGTAAATTATAAGTAGTCAGCCTACATTCCTTAGTGAATGTATGATTTCAATTCATTATTCCAATTGACTGTTTTCGCTTAATAAAATTACTTAATCTCAAGACCTGATTTAGATTTTGTTTTGGCTTGTTGGTTGATCCACCAGGTTACTGTTCGACTTACCTATCAAAGAATTCGGCGATTTAATTGATGATTGTCATTTTTAATAATAATTATTAAATTAAATCACGTAAAGCTTATTTTGAATGTAGGTTAAGTGAGGGGTTCTAGCACGCAATATCGCTTGTGTTCAGTATTCAGAGTGCTGAACGTTTTAACAAGGGCATTGACTGTTGGAACCGCTGGATTCAGAAAATACACATTTTACCTAGTCCTCACTTACCCGACATAATTGGAGGTTCCACCGAGATAGGTTGTCCTATAGCATACTAAATTTTGCTATTGAGTAAACTGCGGTAAACTCTGAGACAAGTTCAAATCTTTTTCTAATCGACTGGTCTTAGATTTATTGATTTTATTTAATTTAAAAAAAAAAATTTTTTTATATTATGGCATACCAGACAAAGAGAGAGATCCCTCATTTACCCTCCACTGCTAACCTACCAGCATTCCCTGGCCAGTCAAGGCTGGATCAGCAGTGGTATCATGTTATCAGAACGGCAATATTTGATAGCCCAGTGCCCAAAATTTGCAGAACAGCTCAAGGCAATGGACCAGCTGAAGGAGGAGGCCCTTTACAACCTGCGGACTGAGTATTTGGACTATCTGATTTCTCCAGATAGTGATGAAACCAAGCGCAAGATTGTCCAAGGGATAAGGTCGTACCTAGAGAAAAGACAACATTTTCTCTACCTCTGGCGGTCAAAGCAGGCATGGGAGGAGGTAAACCAGATGTGGAAACTGGCTTGGGAAAAGCACCACTCTAAGTCAGGAGTTACTGCCAAACCAGTTTCTTCTGTGGCAGTCCAGCATGCGCTGGAAGGAGCAGTGCATGGCGCCATTCCAGACATAACCCAGGCACCACCCCCCACCGAGGACAATACAGCACTCTCCATTGACTCATCCCCACCCCCTTCAGGCTTGGACAATTCTGTGGATTTTGTCACCTCCACAGACAATGTAGCCCCCCTGGTGAGCCCCCCTTCCCTGGAGGAATTTGGGGGAAACAGCTCTGTGTCTTGTATCACACCAGCCACCACAGAGGATGTGACCCCACAGGACGTGGAATCCGCTGCTGCAGTCCTCTCAGCTGAGCCAGGTGAGGAGACCGTCGAACCCCTGGAGGCAGAACCTGCTACTGCAGACACAGCAGCCCAGCCTGGTGAGGAGACCGTCAAACCCCTGGAGGCAGAACCTGCTACTGCAGACACAGCAGCCCAGCCTGGTGAGGAGACCGTCAAACCCCTGGAGGCAGAACCTGCTACTGCAGACACAGCAGCCCAGCCTGGTGAGGAGACCGTCAAACCCCTGGAGGCAGAACCTGCTACTGCAGACACAGCAGCCCAGCCTGGTGAGGAGACCGTCAAACCCCTGGAGGCAGAACCTGCTACTGCAGACACAGCAGCCCAGCCTGGTGAGGAGACTGTCAAACCCCTGGAGGCAGAACCTGCTACTGCAAACACAGCAGCCCAGCCTGGTGAGGAGACCGTCAAACCCCTGGAGGCAGAACCTACTACTGCAGACACAGCAGCCCAGCCTGGTGAGGAGACCGTCGAACCCCTGGGGGCAGAACCTGCTACTGCAGACGCAGCAGCCCAGCCTGGTGAGGAGACCGTTGAACCGCAGGACGCGGAACCGGCTTCTACAGGCCCATCAGCCTTGCCAGGTGGAGAGGTCTACGCACCCCAACAGGTGGAGTCAGCCCCCACAGAAAAGTCCACCCAGGCCGAGGACCCCACCCCACCCCTTGTGGACTTTTCTTCCCCTCCTGCTGCTTCCCCTCCTGCTGAATCCGGGGAACCTCTGTCTGCTGCACAGACAGAAGGGGTGTGCTCTGTGGACTCTCCCACTTCCACAGTTCCTGTGATGGAGGAGATAGGGGGACTTCTGCGAAAGTCTCGCTCCCCTATCAGAGCTGTAAAGAGACCCCGAGAGAAACGGAGCAGGAAGCCAACCCCCGGCCGTTTTACGACTCCTCTGGCCCTCAAAGTCTCCGCCAGAGTGTTGTCTTGCAATCCAAAGCAAGATGAAAGCAGCCAATTTAGCACAACAGTTTCCCCCACCCTCGTCTCTCCACCCCCGAGCCACACCTGCAAACCTCGCACACACACGTCATCCAGGGAGAGTGCAAGAGCCCTTTTCCGACATCAGAAGTGTTCGGAGAGCAGTGATGGACTGCATGCCTACGAGCAACGATCAGCCCAGCTGCCCAGAGAGGGAACCAAAGCCAAAACTGGCATAGACACCTGGACAGAGATGAGACGGGCGTGGTTAAGGGGCATCCACGTGCGGAAGAAGCAAGATGACAGGATGCCTCCTGTCATCCCAGTTTGCTGAACGCTGTGGCCCTCCGCAGCCAAAGGACTGCCAGTAACCACACTGGGGTTCTAGGAGGTAAAACTGGCACTCTGCCTGCCCCTGCCCCCCCCCCCCCCCCCCCCTCACCACCCCCCCACATCCCTACCACCACCTTTTAACATAAGACAATGCCCATGTTTTTAAGTCCCTTTTCTAAAGTGTAGGTGCCCCCTCCAATGCTGTTCCTGGGCACTTGTGGACAAGTCTGCCCTATTCAGGTGATTATTTGGACTGGCAATCTTGTGGATAGTAAATCCTGTCCGTAAGGTTCCCCTGAATGGACTAAGTGCTTATAACATGCAGTGTTCTCCTCTTCACATGTTGCTGTGAGTGATAAGGCCTAAACCCTCAAGTCCCACAGTCTTCTCCTGCCACTCCCCGAAGGACCCCCAGAGGCACAAGTGCATCCGGACCCATACCCTGCCGCGGGAAGCTAACCTAAGCGACTGCCGTCAGCAGTCCCCCCAACTGGACCCGAGCTCAAGGAGCCAAAACGGATTCCGACAGGGAAAAAGGTGCTTCCCCGCCCGTCAGTAGAGAGGTCTTGACCACACTTTTCCGCCTGTGGATCGTCCAGCTGCCTGTCACAGGAGACAGAGCCCCCCGCACGCTGTGCAGAATTGGTAGCGACACTGTGGAATTAGGCGGCCTTTCACTCACAGTTACAACATTAAGGGGAATAAGCACTGCATGTTATCCAAGGAAGTCCAGAAAGCCGCTAAATCTACCGACAAATCGAAAAGTTGGCAACTATCGACGGCTCAATGTGTGCACCACACACTGCACTCCAACCAATGGCTGCGCTAGAAACCAGCAGCCTCCCCAGGGTCCTAGTGCCAGGCCTTGCCGTGTGTGTGTGTGTGTTATGATTTTGATGGTGCATTTTCATGTCAAATTAATCAGAAAAAAACTAATTTATAAACCTAGTGGCTTAACAGTTTTTTGTTTTTTGGGGGGTCTGGTTTGTTAATTTTCATCATTAAATTATCTTGTGCGCACACTTTGACTCGTTACAACATATGGATCTTGTGCGCACAGGTTAACATCTTGTTCCCACAACATAACAGCTTGTGCGCACAAGATAAAAAATACTTTGGGGGCGCCGTACATTTAAGTTAATGCTGAACATTCCAAATGACTAACCCGGTAAACGCACATTTCAGTGATACGAATCTTCACTGCAAAAAAAACAATAAATGGCTCCTTTTTCTCTTTCATTTCTGAAGAATGTAAAGGACAATACAAATATGAAGAGCAAATATCTGCACCATGCAGTAATTTAACATTCAGGTAGTCGTCTTCCTCTGCTGCTGCTGCTGCTCGAGTTTGCGTCGAAGCATGTTGTAGTTTTCCTTTGTCCCTGGTGCATTTGGATCTAGTTTTAAAGACAGCTCGTAGTGTTTCTTGGCCATGTCCAATTTCCCCCAGCGATGATAGAGAACAGCTGAAACAGCAGGACATTTAGAGTAAAGGTAAGTTTAAGAGTAATTTAGACTACTACTAATAATACCACAGTCCTTCTAGTAATCATTCACCAGTCTTGCTGAAGAGTATAAGTTCAATGCAAATGGGTATAAAAGAGACTAGAGACAGCATATCGACGATCAACTAATCACACTGCAAAACGTAATGTAGGTTTAAAGATTGGACAATGTTTTGAATCTTATGTGCAAAACCTGTTCCAATCTCAGTCGAACAAACAAATATGGTCTATTCTAATTCAAATTGAAAGCTAGTCCATGATTGGGTAAAGAACAACTCACTCAAATCTTTACAACCTGGATAATGCAGTATCCTGTTTTTCAGATAACAATTTATTGATAATTTATACCCAGTCAAGTCTATTCCAATAACTTCTAATGTTGATGCTCCTGCCATACTCTGCAAGTTTATCTGTGGTGGTAACTTTGACAAATGCCAATATTCACAAGGCTCACTGCCATGCTGAAAATACAAAGTTGAAGATTATACAATCTCCGCAATGTTCTAATCCCACCTAATCCCAGCGAAAAAGGTTGACCAGGGCAGCTCACATGTAGCTCAAATGGGACAATATGAGTTTCCACCGTGCTGCTCCGGTCTGTAATTGGTTCAATGAAACCATAGTTTTTTCATTCTTAGAATTTTTAAACCCAAAATAGGAGTTGTTTTTTTTGACATGGCAGTAGAAGGTTTATGACTGCAACCCCCACGACGAGTGCCTCTATTCAAAGCTTTGGAGGAGGCGTGTGGCTGCCGGGTATATACTGGCAGTCATGCCAAGGGGTGGCTGTGTCATTCCAGAAAATATGTCCCCCGCTGCTTGGCCAGGGAAAATATGTGTGATGTACATAAGAATATGTCGCCTGATCAAGAGCAGAGGCCAGAATGATTTATTTTTTGTTTTACTTTTACATTTTTTGTTTACTCCCAGTACAGTAGTTTATTTCTTTCCCATTTTCTCCTGTTTCTTTTTATTTTACATTGTCTCCTCTCAACATTTCTGTAATCTGGAAAACTAAAAAATAACAAAAACTGTCTCACTGTTCTTTTTATATTTGAGTTGGCCAGTACACTCAAATAATACTTATGCCTAAATAATATATAAGGTAGTGGCGTCTTGCACCAGTTTGTAATTGGTATTCATAATGATCTATTCACTTGTGCTTATGATTTGGAGGCAAAATGTATTTTTTCTGGGGGGGGGGGTACATGGTTTTGAATATAGTGTTTCATTTTGATAGATTTTTTAAGTTTTGCATAAACAGGAAACATTCAAGAAAAGTTTTCTTCTTTTTTTTAAACAGAATTTATGCATTTTTTTCCCCTTTTTGGACATAAGAATATAGTCATATTTTGCTGATTTTCCAGTAAGATAGATTTTTTTCATCAGAAATGTCTTTAGAAACATTTTCATCCATGTATATCACTGTGGTTATTGCAAAAAATGTATTTCACATCCATCCAAATGAAGAATTTACATGTATCGAATTTCTGCATTTTTTTCCACATTTTCGACATAAGACAATAAATAGTCTTATGTATTTTGTACTAAAACAGAGTTTTCCTCAGAAATATCCGAAAACAGATTTTCATTCATTTATTTTGCTGTAGTTGTTGAATAAGCATGTTTTTGCATCCATTTAAATGAAAAATTACATTTAGAATTTTAGCGTTTTTGGACATGTCTTATGTACAGTATTTTGCTGATTTTCTAGTGAAATTGATTTTTCATCAGAAATGTCTTCAAAAACATTTACACCCATTTATTCCCCATGGTTATTGCACAAACTTGACTTTAGATCAATCAAGCTTTTTTTGTAAAAGAAAGTTTCATGGTTTCATATATACAGTAATAGTTAATTAATATGGGCCAAGTCAACAATTTTGATTGCAGATGTTTTCTTGAACTCTCAATAACTTTATAAAATTCACAAAATTATGACTCAGATTTGGACCACCTTTGGCAGTATCACTGATGGTATCACCTATCACTTTTAAACAAAAACTCATTAAATCTCATTAAAGCCTCTGAACTTAGTTTGAATATTTAATGGGACTGTGTACAATAAAATTTCACTATGTGGGACAAGACGTATTGAGCTGAAATTCTCAATTTAATTTCTGTACACATCAAAGATTGTTTTCATTGAAAATTGTGATGGTTATTTTTTTCTGTCATCAAATTAACAAGACCACTTTACATTGCAGCACCTGGTTTGTCCACTAGATGTCCCTATTATTAATTTGCAATACTTCATAGTTTTTCTTCTTCAGAGATGCCGCTCTTACAATTTGTGTCTTAAATCCAACCATCTACTAAACTATATACATTTTTATTAAATCTACAAAAAAGTCTCGAGTCGGAAAATGTTATAGACACAGGACAATATACACAACGTTCTGGCCCTCAGGCTCTTATCTCCAAATGAAATACATAACTCAAAAAAAGTGTAATCAAAAAATTACTTATTTTATATTTAGGCAATGCATATTTTATGTCTCTTATTCACAAAATAACAAAATAAAATTGTCTCATTGTGCTTTAACTTTGCCTTGTTTCTCTTCAGCACCTCCTCAATTAACTCACGGTCCTTCACTTCTATATGATACTACCGACCGGTTGCTGTGTTTCGTGTTTTGATAGTGCACATTATGTTTGATTGAGGCACATAACACATGTGCGTGAAGTTCAGATACATGTCTCGCACAGGCCGACTTCACAGGAGACGCATTAAACTTAAGAAAATCACTATCCGGTCAAAATTGAGTTAATACCAGAATCGTAATCCTGAACATCAAATCTACCATTCACTTAAATTTCAAATCATTGTGTAAATATGTGAAATCTTGTTAAATATTAGGGACTAGTTAGACCTCCAGAGCCGGCTACACATAAGAAATAATGTTTGAGTGAACAAAACTTTTGCATGTTCAAACATGTCCGTCATTGATATGGTTTGAAATATAGAGATCATACTTTGTCGGTCTCTGATGAAAAGTTGCAATATAACGTAATACTGATGCTCTAGTGTTATGAAGTATTCCTTTTTAATGTTACCGTTAGTTTCTTCTTCTGTTGTCTGAGATTAGCTATTTTTCTTCTTCTACGGAGTAGAAACTTGAAAAAAGTGCTGAACCTCATGGATAATGTAGTTTTTGAAATACCAAACTAACAAAAAAAACATGATTTCTCCTAAACAAAGTTGAAACATTTGTAACCGAGGGTCATAACATCAATCATAATGTTTCACAACCTAGGAGACTCTGGGATTCTCTGTTGTGTAATATTGTGGTTATTGCTTAGATTAATAAAATCTACAAATGGGAGAATCAATAGATATAAAACCTTGATGCCTCTCATACCCGCTGTTCAGATCTATTTTTCAACAATCTATGGTTCAGACACATCTGCACAGCTGCATATAAAGAAACAAATACAAGCATCTCCTGATAAGATCTATGATAACTCACTTACTTCTCTAACTAATTTCCTGAAATTTGGTTTGTTATAAACGCAAGAAATTTCTGTATAACACAGGTTACTTGATTTCCGATTTTCTCAGAACAGCTAGGCTATTAAATGCCCTTTTAACGAATTACATTTAATCACTTACAGGATATGGTAACTTCGGGTTTTTTCGACTTGGACCTGTTTTTACTATTTCCACAATGCTGATCGGTAGGTTAATAATAATTTTGTCACATCTTTCTTTGTGTACCAAGCGAACCTGCTTTAATCAGTGAGTTGAAGTCACTGCACTGATTTAGAATTTTAGGGGACTGAGCAGCGAAGCTGCTGATACCCTATTGTTTTTGTTTAGATTTTAATTTTTTTTAAATTATTTATTAATACATTTTTTCCTCCCCTTTCACCTAAAATTCCTGTGAGCTGGTTTGGTCTAGAATCACCAAACTTGGCAGGCTTGTTGGGATGCCCAACCTCTTGGATCCTTAAAATTATAACGGAGATTGACCACCTGGTGGCACTGTAGTGCACATGAAACTTTTTTGACATTGACACACCCACTGCCGACGCTCCGTTTGACCTAGAATAACAAAATTTGGTGTACAGGTCCCTCATGACGAACACATTTGCCTCAGGACCCATAAAGTCCACCATATTGGATTTTCCGCTAATTAGCATTTTTTGTAAAACACTTAAAATGCAACTCCTACAAAATTTGGTCAATTTGCACAAAACTGGGTACATGCGCTCCTTAGATCATGCTTCAAATAATATATCCAGAATTTTGATATTGTTAATGATGGCCGAATGACGAGCCAATTCATTTTCAGTGGGCATGGCTTAACACAAAAATAATAATAATTCCAAAACAGTTTAACAGAAACTTATGAAACTTGGTACGTCTATTAAGTGTTAGATCAAGACTTCAGCCCTAAAGTTTTAACCCAATCGAGCCACGTGGTGGTGCTATAGAGATCCAAATATAAAAACATATTTAAAAATTCACTAAAAATCACTGTTCCTTTGCAGAGATTTCAAACTTGCTACAGCAACAAAAGGCCTCATTAGGAATATAGAAATGTACTATATGGGTCGGTGCCATCTTGAATTGGACTTATCTTGTTTTAAACTTACTCATCTATTACTTTTCTGTGTTATTCCTTAACGCTTGGCTGATTCTTATAAAACTTGGCATATAGTTGAAGGTACGCTCCCACCGAATTTGGTGGCGATATAGTGCACGTGAAAAAATGACACTGACATACCCACTGTCAACGCACTGTTTGACCTTGAATCACAGAATTTGGTGGACCCTCATGATGAACAAATTTGCCTCAAGGACCCATAAAGTCAGCCATATTGGATTTTCCACAAATTTGCATTTTTTGTAAAACACTTAAAATGCTACTTCTCCTATAGAATTTGACCAATTTGCACGAAACTTGGTATACATGCTCTATAGAGCACACTCCATAAACCTTATATACAGAATTGTGATAGGTTAAAAGATGGCTGAATGACGAGACAATGAATTTGCAGTGGGTGTGGTTTATCACATAAATGCTAATAATTCTAAAACCATTTGACAAAGTTCTGAAACGTGGTGGGTTGATTGGACTAAGCCTTTGTAACTGGAGTCTTGATCTAACTCTCAATCAAACACATGGTGGCGCTATATAGATCCAAACATTCACTGTTCCCTTAGAGAGATTTCAAACTTGCAACAATGACAAAAGACTTTATTAGATATTTGCTTTTTGGGTCAACTCTGTCTTGAATTGTCCACCATTTTAGAATCTTTGTTTGCGAAATGCTGCTTATGCTGCTCTGTAAAGGTAGAATGGATGGTAACAGAATGTAATGAGGGATCTAACACAGTAAATAAAGTGAGTTGAAAATTTTACAGTCTGAGATAGTACACTAGCTGGTAAAAAAAAAAAAAAGACCAATGAAAAGATGTATAATATGCAAATAAGAAGGGTGGGTTGGTATTGTCTCATGTGGAGACTTTGGTATTGTTCTCAATTCGGGAAGGTTGGTAACAGTGGTTCCAGTGGTTCTCAGGACTAAACCGCAGGCCGTTGTGTCTCGCGTCTGAGTCTCTTTGGATTCCCGATCTTGCGTTTGTCTTGTTTCTTGTTTGCCCATACTTCAACTAGCACCCTTTTCCCCTTGTTTCATGTCTGTATAATTAGATATTTTTATAAACTATTTTTGTAATAGTTTCCTGTTGTGTCTTAAATCCTTTGTGTTGCTGCACTTCGAGCCAGGGTTGTAAAAGTTATAGGCTAGCAACCACTTTTATAGCCAATATCGGCAAGCTTTGCAGAAGATTCGGGGACGTTTATCTTTATTTTCTATTAGGCTACAATCCAATCGAAATTCCATTTGGATATTTTTGACAGGCTAGCTGTTTTCTGGTGTGTTTCATCTTATTCATTCTTCTCATTCAGAATTGGAGGCGGAGCACTTGGCTACTCTCAGATTTATTGGGTCGTACCACAAAGTAGTCCATTGTGTAATAATGAGAATTTTCACAGTCAGGCCAGGGCAGGAGAGAAACAGGAACAAGCAATGGCGTAGCCAAAGAGTAGGTCATACCATGATTTGGCATAGGGGTCATATGTAAATTGACCAACAACTTTTTTAGCTGCGTTTGATAGTGAGATAGTTACAAGAAATATTTTAGGGGCTTTTTTTTTTTGCCCCTGCCCTTGTGTTTTCTGGGGCATTTTTGCTAATTACACGCATTTTTATGTTTATGGACTTTAGACCCCCTAAAGTAGCCTTGGCCACCCCTTGGACACCCCATTTATATAGTTATAGAATCGCCACTGACCTGTCTCTTATTTTAATTTTTTTTTACATTAACAGTGTAATGCTCTGTAATTTCAATCATGCAAAATAGGTCTTACCTAGATTTCCATGGCAACTGGCAGCATTGGGGTTGATTTTCAGTGCAGTAAGGAAGAATCCTTCAGACTCCTTCATGGTAAAAACACAGTAAACATATTGTGAGGTGAACTTGATAATAGCAAATGTTTTTCAGACTCGCATCAATGATTGACACTGTGCGAAGATAAAAAAAGATTTGTAATACCTTTTTAACTGATCAAAATTCTGAAAAGTGTATCGATAGTAAACATTTTCAAAAGGGGTGTAGAGAATAGAGAATTCATACAGCGATTATAAATTCACTTCAATATAGAGTATAATATAATACAGTGGGGTGCAAAAATGTGGGCACCCCTGGTCAAAATGCCTTTTACAATTAATATCTAAGTGAACAGAAGCTAACCTGACCTCTAAATGGTACAAAGTTAAGCATGACACATTTATTCAAAAATTTTAAAGTAAGATTACTTTTCATTTAAATTTTTTTACATTTTCAAAATAATTAAAAAAAAGGAAAATGGCCCTGTGCAAAAGTTTGGGAACGATTCAGGCTTGAATGTACGCATGAATGATAAATGAGGCCCATTGTGTTTTGGAAAAGTCACAAAGAGCATATGGATTTCATCACGGCAGATTTATTGATTTTCTCCAAGTGACAATGACTGCTGCGTTTCTGCTGTTAACAACTAACGTTGCTTTAACTAGCCTACTGTAGCCACCTTGCAAACACCAAGTTTTTAGTTATATCATCTACCGACATACAAACCATTAGTCGCTACGTCTACCGTGTATACAACCCGTTAAAATACGTACTGTCATGAATTTTAAAATACTGCAAAAACTCATTAATTTCTAGTTTATGGTAAAGGACAGAATCCATGCCGATGTCTTCCTTTGAGCTAGAATGCACGTGTGTTTTCTGTATGCATGTCTCTCTAGATGTATCTTATAGTTCATAAATTTACATTCATTATCATCATCAGTTAGCTACTCATAACACAGTACAAAAAAAATGATATTTAGGAAATGAGATTTACTTTACACTATATACACAAAAAATTGTTCCAATAATATATACATCTCAAATATGCAGTACGCATTGAAAAATTTTAGGATTACTTGATGTATTACTGTCTGTGTCCTCATAAGAGATAACAGTAATGAGATAATGAAACAACAGTATCATCAACAGTTAATTTAATCGGATTTCCATGTAATCAACAATGGAATCAAACAACCTGATCTCATGCGAATTCGGCAATATGTACCGATTGTTAGTGTCTCAAAAAACGGTACGTTTCCAAATTTTGCACAAGCGCCCCCATGAGCCTGTACTGGGAACTACTGACTAATGCTCAGTTGTAGAGTGTAAGGAGATTTTGTGAAAGATACATAGTGAGAGAGAAGCTTGTGATAGAAAAATATAGTTGTGCAAATAGATTCTTTCAAACTTAACAGTTCGGGCATGAGCCCGAGTTACGTGAACTCCTATGAGGTTATGTTTAGGGGTTGTGGGTGGGGTACGGGAATCACGAACTCACGCAGGGCGTGTCTTGCCAAGAAAAGCAGTGGGACGTGTGACGTCACATACTACTACCCTCACACGTGATGTTTTCAGCCTATCACAGCCCCTAGCTTGTGCAAAATTCGGAAACGGGTACCGTTTTTTGAGACACTAACAATCGGTACATATTGCCGAATTCCATGAGATCAGGCTCGAAACAAAACAAGGTCCAAACAGTACGGTTATTAAAGTGAAATGAAAAAAGTGATGGTTTGAGTCTACCTTGTACTTCTGTAGCTTCCCCAGAACATTGGCTAAGGAGAACATGATGGTGTGATCATTAGGAAGCAGTTTCAAGGCTTCTTTGCCAATCACCTCAGCTTGACCCAGGTTGCCTTAATGATATATGAAAAAGGTAGTAAGCAAAGCTGTTGGATTACAGAGGCACTGGACCATTGATTTATGCTTCTTCAAGAGCCTTTCAATGGCAGATGCAAACAATATGGTGGGGCTTCCAAATGATTAGATCAATTAGAATTCTTAAACAGGTATGTTTTAATCTATGAACAAACAGGAAGAGCAGTATAAATCAAAATGTCTCCAATTGAATTTAATGAAATCATACCAAAAATGCAATGCATCAAATCCTGCTCTATAAAGAGGCTTAAAGCACAACTAAACTTTGGGTTGTGATATGATATGAGTCCAAATGGTGGCGAAATATGTTCATTAGTTGCTCTGTGCTCTCTGTGTCATTTTGAGACTGTTTTAGCTGCCCTATAGAAGTGAATGAAGAGCGAAAAATACCCTATTCTGGATTATCACCTCAGGGGAGCACAGAGCAACTAACGAACGTATTTCACCACCATATCATGGCCAGGTAACTACACAACCCAAAATTCTACCAATGTTCAGTTGTGCTTTAAATAAAAAGGTCTGAAGGGTTAACATTTTTGTATCCACATTATTATTACATTTTATTTTTACAAGTTATATAAAATTATGTATTCTGTCCTATTCAGCATTGCATTGCGTGTTATCTACTATACCATCAGGGATGACTGAGTCAGACACCAATATATCACAGCCTGGAATCTTCCAACACCTACGGGCCTTGAGCAAAAAGGGAGTATGCAGCTGGATGGAAACTAAGTTTTACTATTTTACCTAATGAGGTGGTTGTCCTTGGTACTGACATGCGCACAGTTGCACAGTCTCTCTTAGAAGATATGGGGGGATCAAAAAAACATTATTTTCAGTGAGTACGGTATTGACTGTCTAGTGTGAAGTATTTTCCCAACTGGATTTCCTCTTTATTACGGACAAGGGTGGATTTTTCCTTCTCAGTCCAACAGGTCCCATATGGTAACCCCTCTATGGTGCTATAACCTACTTAATAACATATGCACTTTCATCAAAAGGTTCACAAACCTCTGTACCACAGTTATCACTATACTATAACATAGCCCTCAATTTCTATTTATTTCTACATTAACAATGAATACTAGGAATTATTTTCACATGATTGCCCTCAGTGAGCGTAATAGTGAGATCCATACTCTCACTCCACTATCAGACAATTCTGAACAGTCCATATTCAAGCACACTTTTTCCTTTTTTAAAATTACAATTAAACCTTCAAATGAGGTTAACCAGAGAAGACAGGAACTTCTACCACTGGTTTTCCTGCAGTTCATCTGCTTCATATGCCAGCTAGGTGTGTACAATATTTACCCTATCTACCCACAGAAGAGTGGTTTAGATTCCTCATTAGAGTTCTACTGATTTATTGATCTCTGTCAAAGCTCAGTTTGACCAGATTCAGATACATTAGACCCCTTGCCTAATTCACTGAGTAGACCATTTTCTCTGCTACTGAAGCCTGGGCATGACTGCCTTTTGTCATGCTCTACTGCTTGGTCAGCACTATTTATTTATACATACACACACATATATTTATACACACGCATCGTGGAAAAAGGCGGTGAATATTTCTTCTGTGGGTACTTCACTATAAAAGACTTGAACAAAGCCATAAAGGTGAGGTTGAAATGTTCAGGTGGAAAACAAAGTTCTAGTCACAGGACAAGGTCATAGATTGTAGACCATGCTACATTACTCTTGGGAGTTCCAACCTGCCCAGGAGACACAAAAAAAAGTTGGCTCATTCAAATCAAGCCATTCTCCACACAGCAAGCAAGACTGCCCGTAGAACAACAGACAAAGCTTTAATACATAAATTTCAAGCATTGCTGATTCTTCCTTTTCCAATCTAATCATGTTATTTGTGTAAATCTCATTACAAACACGTACCCTTGGTTTAAAAAAAAAATGTTCACATCGAAATCTGCAGCTGTCTGTAAAAAGGCTATGTACAAAGGACTTCGGTATTCAGATAAACAGGCCAAATGCAGCCTTACCCACTGTCTACTTTAACTTGCCAAACTGTTTATAAATTATATTCATCATAAATTCTTCACAGAATTAGCCAATCATCAGCAAATGCACCAAGAAGTAAAGTAGATAATGGCTTTATAGGGAACTCAGTTGATTAAAACGTATGACACGATTAAAACGTATGACAGCGAGTTTGCTAGCAAGACAATGCAGTGAAATGCAATTTCTCTGGCTTGATTGACTTTCTTACAAACTCCCTTAATGCGCATGGAAATTTGTCCCACGGTACAATAAACATCCCGTAGGCAGGGATGGTTCTATGTACTACATTGTCGCCATGTGCACATGCATATGTATTAATAAACTTGAGACGTTGAAGAACTGGGTTGCCAGGTTTCCTGAACCCTCTCCTTCACTGGCGAATCCCCTGTCATTAGTAAGGGATGGGCTGATCCTATGTCAGGAGGCACAGACTGCCGTCTCCACGCTGAGTGGGAGCCGTACCTGTGTTGTCCAGCAGTATGACCATGTTGTTCCAGGCTAGGCTGTGGTCAGGCTTTAACATGGTGGCATTCCTCCATGCATTCAGTGCATCCAAGTGCCGGTTCAAGTCTGCATACTGGATAGAAATATACAAACACAAGGAAAAGAAAACAAGAACTGTGTTGGCACTGCTGCGCATGAAAATCATCTTAGTGCTTTGCATCGGATGCTAGATGACTGTGCCCCATGGGGTGGACGCTCACGGCACTTCACCAACGTACATGGCGTGACACAATCTGCCTTATTACACTATTACACTTGGATTGGCTACTTACTAGCCGCCCAAGGTTGTAGTAGCAATCCGGATACTTTCTCCTGAACTTGATTGCGTTCCAATAGCTTCGTTCGGCATCTCCAAATTTCTGCAAGCTGTTTTGCACTATGCCAAGATTCATCCACGCTGCAGCAAAATCAGGCCTAAAGGAAAGATGTAATGGCATCATCAATTGAGCAAATAGCCAATTAAGCCTCATGGTTGAAATGCAAATAAAATGCGAGAAATAAATTGAGAGAAAATGGCAAAACAATAAAAATGACTCCAGAAGGGTAAGCACAGAATAATTCCTGTGCCACCAATCAACATGAACTCTTTCTTTCTCAGGTTCCCACAAACTCGCTGAAAACACAATTTGATGGCACTGCAGTATTTTCAGAAGAATTTGCTTGGCCCTGTGTTGGTTGCCCAGATGCAACTATCTTAACAACCACAGGTACACTGTGCAGGGTGTGATATTCTGCAGTGGCAAACACCAGAACAGACCTAATTCCAGGCAGCATTAGGACTGAATGTGCACCTACTGGATATGAACAGCTTTGGAAAGCAGTTCTTCAGCTTCCAGCAATTCGTTCCTCTCCTTTAATATGTTTCCCAGGTTGTTCATGGCATGGACGTATTTTGGATTTAACCTGTAAAACAGTCCAGTGTCCCATAAATAACTTGTCAACATGGCACATACATTGCGCGGCACATGCAACATAAATCATTAAAAGCAAAACAGGTCGGCTTAGTCTTGACGGCCTTGTGAAACACATCGCTTTCGCAAACTTTGCAAGTTCAGTCTCTACGTTTTTACAAGCTTATCTCCGTGTTACAACTTTGGCCACTGACAGAAAGGGAATTTACAGCATTCTGTCAATTATTTTCCAAGAGGAATAGAAACATCCACAACAATTGCAGATGTTGCTTGTCTCTGAAAAGCATTCGCCTTTGTTAGTAATGTTAATCTTGGAATGCTTTAGGGGCAGGTTCTCTAGGCTAGATTAAGAACATGTTTGACTCCCATCCGAACATATAGGTTTTCATTCGAAAGCCAACAAAAAAAAACATCTGAATATTTGAGGAAACGTACCGCACAGCTTCTCTGTAGTATTTGATTGCAGCGCTTTGATTGCCTTTGTCTGCCAAGTTCTTGCCAACATTGTAATGAACCTGAAAAAAGTCTGCCGTTGCTGAGGAACAACTTTTACTCCAACCATTTGTATTTATTTATTTTACTTATTTTCTTTTTACTGAATATGTGGGCTTTTATTATTTATAATTTAATCTGACTTTCTGAATAAACTGAATGTACTGACTCTTTTTAAAACACTCTTACAGCATGTTGACAGCACTCTTCAACATCCTGGAAAGATGGGACCAGTCTCAACCAAAACACAGTGTGTTTGTCCCTAACACAAACATTGGTTTTCCATGTCTTTAGCAGAGTAACAGCAAACTCACTTTATTGCAGGGGTTGTTGAACTCAAGCTTTCAATAGCAATAAGAAAAAGCGTCACTTGCCCACAGTCTAAGTTAATAAGAAAGCACACTGCAGCCGGACTGAATCGGGAGACTAGGTGCTCACCTTGGCGTTAAGGGGGCACACAGACAGGGCACTGGTGAAAAGGCTCTGCTCTGACCGCCATTGCTGGCTGCGCAGGACACAGCGAGCCATGTTCACACACAGGAGTCCCAGCAGTGCTCCATGCAGAAGCTTCTGCAGGTAGACCACACAAAACCACATCAAAACCAGGGGGAATGAAATCACAGGACAGGAGGGGTCACGGATGAGCAGCACTCAAACCAGAAAACCTCAGGGAGAGAGAGAGGGAGAGAGGGAGAGAGGGAGGTGAGGCAGTACAAATCTGACACATACAGGAATCTTGCCTGCTAATAGCACTGAAAATAAAGGTGGATTACCTGAGGGCAAACAAAAATCAAAGAGTGAGAACAAAGTCCGAAAATCTAAAACTGGGAGGAAAGAAAAAATAAATCCAATAAAAAAACTCAACAACCTCTAAGGAAAAGAGAAAAAAAAACTGTTGAGAAGAGACATTTCTTTTACTTTTCAAAGAAGAGTAAGAGAGAAAGCAATGAAGAGGAGAGAGAGTCAGAGAGAGAGTGGGTGCGTCCCAATATTATTACAGTACAGAAATGTAAATTCCAGGGAGCAGAAAGGAAAAGTCCTGCCATGTGTTTCTTCCACCCATGAACTCAGCCAGCTGATTTCACTAATTAGTTCTACCTCCTGGCTGAAGAATTGTGCAAATTAGAAAATCCAGGTGATTGGAACTAAATACTGGGGAGGACTTTTTACTTTCTGAATCCGGATTTTACACCTCTGATTAAGTAGCACTTAAGAGGTGACTGCGTTCACACTAAGAACTGTTTTGGGAAACGCGTGTTACAAATTAAAGAGCCATCGTAGAATCGCTCGTTGAAATCGCACTTAACCCTAAGTTTGATCGTTATCGGGAAACGCACCCCTATACGTTTCAAGTACAAGTAGTTGCATGTACAGTATACAATGTACCTGACATTGCAGTTTGCGTCGTGACATTAATTCATATGTAACCATTAATATGTAAATCAGCAACATTAGATAAGGGCACAAAGATTGGTTTCTGGGGCACGGAGGAGAGGTGGTGGTACTGGAGGAAAGGAGGATGCATTTTTTGAGTATTGGGAGGCACCCAGAGAAGAGAGATCAGGAGAGAGAGCAAGAGAGCATGTGAGAGACAGAGAGATTGGTAAATTGCTTAATTACTGCCGTGTGGGGATTTCCCCTAGTATACATTGATATAGGCTAATGAACAAACACATGTTTTAAAAATAGAAGATACGCGTACAAGCAACCGATTGTGGGAGGTGAGAGCAACAGCAGGCAATTAACATGTTGGTCAGGTTCAGGTGCAGTACCTTGTGGTTCCTCCAGAGGCAGCAGGAGCAGCCCACAGAGTAGGTGAGAATCAGACAGTATCCTGCAGTGGACATGTACAGCACACGCTCCGCGATCACAAACCCAACACGGAAGAACAGGTTACTCGCGGGCAGGAAGGGGATCACCAGCAGAACCAACCCAAAGGTGAGAGTCCTGACACAGGGGCACAATATTAGGGTGTTTGCTGATAGGTAGAGGTCCAGGTAGAGTACATCAGATACACAGACGATACAGTATAACATGGATGTGCCAGCTGCTCTTTCTGGGCAGATTTATCCAATAAAATTTCTAATCAAAGCCTAGAATACAAGTCCTTGTCATTTATATGGAACGCAAACAAAAAAAAGCAGTTCAAAATAAATGACCTGTACTGCATTGTTTCTTGTAGTTTTTAACAAGACAGCATTTAGCTAGCAGGTGTAAAAAATAGATAAATAAGTAGCGATGGGTGTTTAATATCACCTGCCATAATTGTGGTTCTTCATTTTGAAAAATAACTGACATCTGTTTATTTCATAGGTATTTGGCAAACATTTCCTTGCATTTCAGACCCTGCTGCTAAAGCTTGAGTTAACCCCTTCGCGCAGATCCCCTAGTGGCCATGGTGCCGGCGCCAAGATATTGTTTAACTCAGATATGAATTTCTCCTGCAACCAAACTATGAGTGGAAACAACAAACAACAAAAATGCCTTGAACAATTAATTACAGCTGGGCGTAACAGCATTTCTAGTTTTATTAGTTTAGTTTTACGCAAACAACTTAGAATGTACATTCGCGAGGTGTGATAGTTCTTTCCTGTTATTTTATAAGTATCATTATTATACGTTTTTACTAATTTATTAACGTCAGCATAGCAAAAGAAAAGCTACGCCTGCTTACATGGATTTTGGGAGTGGGTCAGAAGAAGGTACCATAGTATCCACTCCGCCACAGTGTTGTGCCATATGTTCGATATTGTTATTTTCGCATTTATAGTGCCTTTCACAAATTATAGTGTAAGCGTTCATAGGTGCCTCAGTCATGATTTATGATTGATTTGCCCTTAAGCTAGAACATTTGCCAGCATTTTCCGGATGGTGGAATATTATTTTATTGTAATCTTATCGTACATAATATACACTATGGCATATTAGTATGTTCCTGGGTAATACTTGTCACTTAGTGCATGGAAAATACACATTCAAATTTGCTGTGCAATATGTGCTAGATGAATGTAAATTTTCCTGGGAGTGAGTATGAATGTGTATATTCTTTATAATGGACAAAAATTATTTTATTAATTCTATGACAGCTTTTTGGAGCCATGGATATCTATCCCCCTATACTGATAAAGATTACCACTTGTACTTGATGCAAAAGTGAGTTTTATGAGCCAAAACAGTTGATTTGTAGTTAATTATATTATTTTATGATTTACAGCAGTGCAAAATGTAGCCATTTTGGATACATTTGCAGACACTAAGGGACAACAGGGTACACTGATGTTTGACAATGCTTCATTGTTCATTGTATAATAAAACAAATTTTGTTAAACAGGCAGGCTATTTAATACTCCACCATCAGGAAAATGCTGGCAAATGTTCTAGCTTCACGGCAAAACGGTGCATCAAACATAAAACCCTTTTCTGTTTCAGAATGACAATGCCCCCTTGCACAAATAGAGGTCCATACAGAAATGGTTTGTCGAGATCGGTATGGAAGAACTTGACTGGCCTGCACAGAGCCCTGACCGCAACCACATCAAACACCATTTGGATCAATTGGAAAGCCGACTACGAGCCAGGCCTAATAGCCCCACATCAGTGCCCAACCTCACTAATGCTCTTCTGACTGAATGGAAACAAATCCACACAGCAACAAATGTTCCAACATCTAGTGGAAAGCCTTCCCATGAGAGTGGAGGCTGTTATAGCAGCAAATATGGACCAACTCCATATCAATGCCCATGATTTTGGAATGAGATGTTGGATGAGCAGGCGTCCATATACTTTTGGCCATGTAGTGTATTTCACAATATCAATATCAAATAACATATAGCACAAGACAGTGCAGAAGTGGAAAAACAAACTTACATAATTGAAATATTACAAGCAGTAATACTTACATATCGAGAAGGCAGTTTGTAGGCACATTCTCTAATAGAATCAATACTATTGGTCTCTTCTTCTCACTCACTCACTCCCAAAATCCATGTAAGCAAGGTGAGGACTTTCTATAGCCATACTGACGAGTTAGTAAATTTGTAAAATCTTGCAAAAATAGCAGGAAAACAACAATTATGCCTTGGTGAGCAAAATGTACATTCCTGCGTATGCTGTATTTCTTTGCGTAAAACTGTAGCGACACAACTAAAAATGCGGTTACGCTCGGCCGTAATTTATTGTTCCAAGTATCCAATAAGACATTGAAAACACCATTGGGAAGCTTATAATGTCCTCTATTGGATAAAAGAGTTGTCAATCAAACCAGAATAGCTGGAATGCGCTTCAACTGCATAAACACCTGGCGGGGTTTTACTGTAGATGTTTCAGATGGTGTATTAGCATTATAAAAGGGTGTGTATTTCCCAAACGGATTTTCCAAGACAATATATGACCACTGAATCTCTATGCATAAAACCAAGTCAGAAATGTATTTTTATTCCATATTTAGTAGCGGATATTGAGAGCACAATGACATGGTATAATTACACAATAATTCCCCTTTTAATTTGCTATTGAGTGAGCACTATTTTTCACCACTGTATTGGCATACCGTCGGGCTATTGTTGGCTTTATCTTGCTACTAGGACAGAGAAAGAATTTTTGATGATGAAAGAATATAATTCCCAGATAAACGCTATTGTCCAATGTGTCATGCTTGGGCCTGCAGGTGAGACTGGATGGGGGTTGCTCGTTAAACGGACACTTAAATGGTGGCACTTATAAACTCCGTATTTGCCATAATTGTCATGTGTCGTGTACTAATAAAGCGAGAACACAGAGTTTGTTGTTTCCTCTCATAGTTTGGTTACAAGAGCAATGAATGAGTTGAGCAATCTCTCGGCGCCGGCGGCATGGCCACTAGGGGGTCCGTGCATAGAATGGAAATTCCAAGAAGCAACACTTGCCTGTACTGTTAATTTACAGTTACAAACCACAATGTGGTTAGACTGAATCCAGCTGTAGCCTCACTGCTTGTTGCAGGGTGAACCGCAGAATTTAAAACAACACATCATTTCAGGTGCTTGTCTGATGCAGTGGCTGCCTAACCCGGTCCTGTGGGACCCCTGTGCATGCTGTTTTTCCTTCCAGCCACAATTGCGAGCCCACAATTTTAACAAGTTGTTAATTTGTCTTAATTATGCTTTTCATGTTTTGAGGGATTACTTACCCTCTTAAGCCACATTATGTCAAAAATAGTTATGAATGCCATGAAGAATAAAAATCCCATATTCACACTGTGCTATTCTGCAAAGAATTTTAACTGATCAAATTAAAGACTAGGCTCCTAATCCTAAGTGTGAACACATGGCCACTACAACTAACTATTTGGTAGATAATGAAGAATTAAAAGACAAAGCAAATGATAGCAAGCCAAACCTACATTGTGTTACATTTAAGGAAAAATTATGAACGAACTAAAACACGTGTTCAACAACCTTAACTGAGCTAGTAACGAGAATCAGCATTACACAGAGGTCCCCCAGGACTGAGTTTAAAAACCACTGGCCTAAAGAATGGTACATACAAACCGCGGTCATTTACCTTCTCTTATGACTGTCCTGCGATAGCAAAGCTTGACTTGTCAAGCCCAAGAGTCCACTCCACAGCACCAGCAGTGAGATTATCCTCCAATCATAGACTGATTTAATAAGAGGTACACAGCCCATTGACCAATCAAAACACAGCCACCAGGGACAGAGGAGCAGCCATGCATTCAAGGAGTAGTAGTAATTATAGTTCACAGTCTGCCAGGCAAAAGAAACAGGAGGTATTAAATATTGAAGTTAAAGGAAAACTGAAGAAAAAAATACATTGTAATCAATATAACAGCATATTTGAAAGCCTTCTGTAACAAAGTAACTGTTTGGTGTCGACATAGTAAACTAATTTAATGAGGGCTGGACCTTGGTTCGAGTTAAAAGTAATGGTGTTAAAGAAATGAATGCTGGATCTCTCACGCTGTACTATAACCAGACACACAGCAGCATACAACTCCAATATTCAGATAATGTTTAATATCATAACGGCAAGGGCCAACGTTTGATGTTATTCTGAGTTAAGTCGGACCATGTGCTTCACAAAAAATACTCCTTTCCTTTAGTTTTCCAGTTCCTTATCAATAATGCAACTGTGGGCTTACATAAAATGAAAGTAATAATTTTTGGTAGAACGTAACTGTTAAATAATAGTTAAAGAAATGGCCTTGTAACCTAAAGGTTGCAGTTTCAGGTAGGACACTGCTGTTGTACCCTTGAGCAAGGTATTTAAACTTAATTTAACCTTAACTTCAAATGAACCTGAATATGTATGCAGCTATATAACTGGATACAATGCAAAAATCATGTAAGCCCCTCTGGATAAGGCCGTCTGTAATGTAATATGAGCCAAAAAAAACTCCATATTCCATAATGTTGTAAAGTGACAGTAGTGTACTGGTAGCAGAGAAGTATAATGGTTCAGGTACTGGCCTTGTAACCTAAAGATTGCAGGTTCAATTCCCAGATAGGACACTGCCATGTACCCTTCAGCAAGGTACTTCACCTGTATGTATCCAGCTGTATAAACGCACACTATGAAAAAAGATAAACAATGCAAAAGCTGTATAAGTTGCTCTGGATACGTGCCCGTAATGCAATGACAATCATAATGCAGTACTTGGAACAAAATATCAACTTTGCATAATCTGAATTAAATATACATATTGGCTTATGTTGCATTTACATAATATTTTGGCATTTAGCAGATGCTTTTATTTTGAAGCAAAGGATGAGTACCTTGCTCAAGGTTACAATGGCAGCACACCAGCTGGGAACCTAACTCAAAACGTTAGAGTTACAAGCCCAGTTTTATAACCATTATGCCACACTGCTGCACCATTGCAGTCAGTGATTTCAACCTTCGATTTGCCATGTTCGTATCGACCTGAGGTTTTAAAATTGCTCCCAATTAATAATTCTGATTAAAATGGTTATGGCTGGTTTAGCTTTAGAGCGTGCAAGACCAATTGCAGTAGAATGACTGTCGAAAGCCGGAAACATATTTTTACATTCACCACCCGTATGTAAAGAGCCAAACCGAATAATTACATAGCCATTTTCTGCCAAGAAATCACCAACACTATAATCATCATTATATTCCAGCCATTCTACTGCCATACAGTATACTTTGAATAGCGATATTTAACCGTCTACTCACTCGTAGAAATACACTTTCTGCAAACGATGCTGGGTTATCCACCTCAGTGAAGGCAGGTGGGCCAGTTCCCATGATCCTCCACCTTGCATAGACAAGAAGTGAGCCTCCTAAAGTCAGAAGAGCCATTCTTGTCAAGAATCCTCTTTTGAAAAATTCATTGACCTGAGACAGGAAAAACACAGAATTAAGTGTGGCGTCAAGTAAGCTAAGCAGACACAGTCAGGCTTGGGAGGAAAACACTTAAGTCATTTCAAGTCCACAGGTAGATGCCTACTATGATACAGGCTCAGGCAATTTTATAATTTAGAAAATTAACAGTCAATATCAGAATTGTACACCGTTCTTTCAACTTTTTTCCAAATTTACACTCCCATTGTTTCAATAAAAAGTATAAAATATAACATAATAAAAATAAAAGTAAAAAAATAAATCAGTGAATTAAGGAATAGCGTCATACTTGATTTATGAAAATTTTTAAATAAAACAATTGAATAATGCCGACATTTCCCACTATTTGCCTCTAATATTTGCGGTATATGGTAGGTGAACATTTTTTTAATGTAATCATAATCACCTAGCAACCCTACGTGTCAATCACTCCATGAAAATTTATTTTCATTGGCACAAACTACTCACTTGCTAAGTACATCTGATCCAATCCCTCTGCGTATCACTGGACCTTTACCCGAGGAGCACTTCACAAGGGCCTGTACTATACTCAACTTCAGGCTATACCTTAACCCGAACACTTTTCATAGTAACGTGCAGGTGAAAGCTGAGATGTGAATCCGACCTTAATTTAAGGGGATAAACTTACATCCACCATCTTTTGTCGGAACAGAACCCACTGGCTCAGCTCATAGACATTCACATTGCAGATAATGAGAATATCAAAGGCAGCATTCACTCCCTGAAAGAACAGAGATAAATGTTTCTGTACTTTTTAACAGACAAAACCACTGCTAAATATTTTAAATATTCTACAGAATTTACATGTCTTATAGAATTAGTCATTAAATATGCAATTTATGGCATAAAAATGTTGAGAGATTAGTTATCATTAAAAGGACTATCTGCTATCCTCGTATAGTAAGGCAGACTACTTGCATTGTGCCCTACAGAAAAGGAGGATACAAGCTATTCACCAAACACTGCCAGGTGCTCAGCAACAGGTGTAAAAATGACAAAATTGCAGGTCAGGGTTGCAGAATAAATGTGTAACCTAACTCAAAATGTAATTTCTAATATTTTAAAGACGTACCAAAACTGTGATTCCTTGTTCTTTGCAAAGCATGGCCACGCCACACAATATAAGGCTAATTACAATCCACAGCGTCGAGAATCGATCATTTTTAGTGTCCCCTTTAAAAAAAGCAACAACAAACAACAGGGCAAATCAAAACTGAACTAGCTCCAACAATGTCGGCACAACTTAAAGAGATAAAACATGGTCCCGTACATTCGTCATTCGTTGCTGCTGTCTTGTATTAATATCTACAGCCTTTTTTCAAATGAAAAATTTTACTACTTTCATGTTTATTATGTAATTTTCCGGGCTTATTATGGAATCAGCCTTTCTCAATTAACCGGTTCCTGCAGATGGGCTTCCCTCCTAGGTTGGTTTCTCAAGGTTTCTATTACTAGCCAGGGAGTTTTTCCTCGCCACTGTCGCCCTAGGCGTGACCTTGGGGGGGGTTTCAGGTCCAGGCCAGGAAAGCTGCTTTGTGATAACGCTCTTTGTAGGAAGTGCTAAACAAATACAATTTAACTGAACTGAAGTAAAATCTACTTAATGGCAAGCAACTACACCTACAATGCTCTCTCCAGGCAGGCTGTCACCGGACATGTTTAAAGATAATCGTTAGTCTTTCATTTGACCTACTTACCCCCCGGAAAAGCTCTGCAGTATGTGAGAAAGGATAGCTGGAAGAAGAGTGCACACAAGAGGTCTGCTCGGCCTACAACCCCAGCCACCTAGGATTAAAGGAGAAAACACACCAATCAGAACACCATTAAGGGACGCCAAAATCATTGACCACTGAATTAAACTATAGAAACCAAGCTGCTCCCTGGTTGAATGTTCAAGCTGGACTTCCAGCTACCATGTAAAAAATGCAGAAACCCCAATTTTTTGTTGTTTACACTTTACCACAACACAAACCATGCAAACAAAAACAGGAATTTACCAATGTAACCATCAAGAGCACTTCACATAATTCGAAAAATACCATAGTATACATGGCCTACTTTTTCCCTTCCATCTGTGTATCCTGCAGGGGCATTACTTTTGGTACCCAATTAGCAGGACTCACAGGGGGCTGTTTTTACTGCTCTTTGGCTCTATATGGCTGGATACCCCGAGCACAGTGTCCTTCGATACATACTCATGAGCTAGAGGTCTTTTAGAAAGGCAACCCACAGATCCTCGGTTCAGCACAATCCTCTTGGTGACTGATTAAGGTAGACTAGAGAGCAACATCTCAGTGCTCCTGAAAGTTCAATAGCTATCAGAGGCATCATTGGCAGGCTAAAAACTAGATGTCTTCAGCCCCTAATAATCTTGCTCCGCTATGTAATACACCATGTGCATTGCACACAAGCTGCGAGCTGCTTTACTGTCTCCCAGCCTTTAATGTATGTTTAATCCAATCACTAGGAGCGAGAAAATGTATTGCGTCAGTGGGTTTTTTTTTGAAGGAAAGTTTTTTTTCTGT
Organism: Synaphobranchus kaupii; assembly: GCA_029718625.1. NCBI lineage: Eukaryota > Metazoa > Chordata > Actinopteri > Anguilliformes > Synaphobranchidae > Synaphobranchus > Synaphobranchus kaupii. The sequence continues at coordinate 33,173,191 of CM056384.1, read as the reverse complement.
TTACCACAGAAAGGACGACCTGCCGAGTTGTGTCTATGTTGTACTTACACTTTCTGTATGAACTGGATGCACAGCAAAGAAGAGAGCAGCCAAAGAGGATGCCTTCGGTGCCTGGTTGAGTCTTTTCCCTTTTCCGTCATAGACCAAACCACCAATCAATATTGCAAACACATCAATCATTAACAAAGAGATAGCACTGTGAAGGGCTATATTGATCACATGGAAGCCAACTGGGTACAGTCCACCGGCCAGGAGGTAGTTCAGTCTGAAACAATGATACAGTATCATTATAAAGTCACATAACTGTGTCTATGAAGAAAAACATCCGCACAGACATACCGTTTCTAAAGAACCAGGTGACAATTACATGATTGTTCTGTAAAATTTTCTGATTTTTAAAAAAATTGCTGGATTGTTGGAAAATAAAATATGAATACACTCAGATGATTTTAAAAAGCTCAGGGTTAAACTAATTTAAAAACAAAAACCAAACAGGAGACAAAATGTAGCATTCGAGAGCATTCCATTAGACTTCTATCCACACTGCAAAAAACAAATCTTTAACAAGCATTTTAATCTTTTATTTAGACTTTAGAATCTTATTTCTGTTACTTTTCTGCTAAATAATACAAACTATCTGCCAGTGGGGTGAGACAGTTTTACTAATTTCAAGATTTGCCAGTGGGGTAAGATTATTTCACTTGTCAACTTTTGAGAAAAAAATAAGATTTTAAGTCTCATTACAAAGACTAAAACACTTGTTTAGACAGACATTTTTTGGAGTGCACAAGCAGTTTTACTTAGAGAGGCTTTTTATTGAGAACTATATTATTGAGTTCATTTTTTTTTCTTTTGCATTACGTTGATACGTTTTAATGTGCATTAGAAATAAAAATACAATTTTCCATGTTTAACCTTCTTTGTTAACGACTACTTTGACAAATATCAGATGGAACCCTTTAATTTTACATTCTTCAGTACCCAAATAATCACACACACACACACACACACACACACACACACACACACACACACACACACACACACACACACACACACAGGTGGCAGCGTGATAGAATGGTTAGGGGAAGGTTGCAGGTTAAATTCCCAGGTAGAGCACTGCTGTTCTGCCCTTGAGCATGGCACTTAACCTGCATTTCTAACGTGTGTACATACTGTATATTCAGATGTATAAATGGGTGCTTTTTTTTTTTTTTTTATGCAAAAACTTGTGTAAGTCGCTCTGGATAAGAGTGTCTGTTAAATGCTAGTAACGTAAATTATCACAGTCCCCAAGTTAGCAAGAGCTACAGAAACTGCATATTTTTTATTAAAATGGCAGAGTCTTCTCATATCAGGCCTATGTGAAATACAAAAATCCAATGTTCTTACTTAATGCATGCTGCTGACTATCTGTCATTAAGATAATTAGGCAAAACAGATTTATTTTACATTTATGTGAATTTACCTAAAAGTCAGCACGGTGAGTGGTCGGTAAGATTTGTGGCTGGTGTTGCTGCTTAAGTTACTTCCCCAGAAGTCATTACTCCAGATGTTATTCAGCGGTGTTTCTGGTTTTAAATCCTTAAATGAAAAATAAGCAGATGCAGAGCATTTTCAGTCATAGATACCAACAATACAGAGGAACCGTGCCACATTTATAACAAAGGCCCCAGAACTTCAGGCCAGATTTGGTTTAACCATGATGCATGGTGCCTGCAATTTGGATTAAAAGGTTTAAGAAAATTATTTTACGCAAAAAAAAAAAAAATGATTTGTTCATTTCAGCCACTCGAACTAATTGCTTGCACCTAAATGTAAAATAATGCTTTGATCCTCAATTCAATGCTTAGAAGTGCATTTGGACTTAGACTGAGGCCGGGCCATTGCCTGCAACTGATTTTCAGTATTTGTGTCAAATCAACAACTGATCTGGGGGGTATTCCACAAAGCAGGATTACTGAGTTCGTTGGATAACTGCACTAATCACTCCTGATAGAGGCTAATATTTCAAATGGCAATAATACACAGATTAGACCAACACAAGTAGCTATGTGGTTGCCAAATGGTTGCTTTTTAGTCACGTCTTTGTGTCTATTAACTACAATACTTGTGGAACAGGCAAATGTTTATGACTTATTTTAAACAAATAAATGTCAATGATTTATTCAGGTTAAAAGGTTACCTTGTTGTTGATAATAGCCTCGGAATCATCGAACACGAACTCTCCATCATAGCTATTCATAAAACAGAGGAGAGCCGCTAGACAAATGAGGACCCTTGACTGGGAGTGGGTGAGCTTCGGAAAGGGTATGTGGTGGTCCCAGTTAAGTTCTGACAGTACCATTGTGCCTGTAACGTTTGCACATCCCGCACCGCCATCGATTTCCTGGTGAACACATGTACCCAGACTTTATTACTACCAGGGCTTTGTGAATGATCATTTCCCATGATGATACATTTGCTTATTTATAGTTCTGACCAGACATATAATGCTGCCTTTTCCGCCTCGGTCGTTCGTTTAATGTTTTCTCAACACATAGCCAACGTGGGAGTGTTTGGACACTTATCTATCAAACGGTTAGACAAGGTTACTTGTACCCAAATGTTTCCGTGATTATTGTTAGCTAAATATTATCCAACCATGTTGTAACTGTTACTAATGCGGTGCTGACACGTTGTCACAATGCGAACTATCTGGCAAAGCACCAGAAATAATCGCCATTTATCCGTAGCTGTATCACGAAAATTACAAATCATACTTTTAAAATTAGCATGTATACACAGCTAGCTAGCAAAGGACCGTCATCGTACCTGGTCTTTTCAAAGACAAATGCAATTAGCTAGCAAGGAAGCTAGCTAAATTAGTTGTTTCTTTTTCTGCGGGATCTCCATGGTTACACCAAATGCTGATAATAGGCTAGCTAGTTTGCTTTGCCAGTAACCCACACTCCCCTGATCAAAAATAATAAATATTTCAATATGATGCACGCATAGAATCTAATGCAACCAATGAAAATTCACGAGAGCACACAAATTGCAAGGCCTGCCTGCTCAAATCATACGCATTCCCACTGAACCCAACGCAAATATCTAGCTAGCTTAGCTAGTCTACTTGTGTCACCATGGATCGAGTCACGTCAAATACAATAGCCTACTAAAACAAGCTACAATCATCAGAAAGCCACATGGCAGTCAAATAACACTGGCTGCTTGTAACTCACGGCGGTATGCACTATGCACGCTGGTTATACCCCCTCTTTAAGACGTGGAAATGGGGATATGGGCGGGGAGAGTGGACACTTAAGTCACGTGGCACAACACAACACAGTTCTGCTGCGCACGGACTGAGCAGTCCCCGCGGTGCATTTTCATCTGTAAATTTTCTTCCGAAACCAGACTCCGCCCACGCCTGACGTACTCACCTGAGTACTCTATTGCGGTGTCAATGTTGCTTTGCATTATTTTTGGCGAAAAGACGCGTTTATCCAGAAAACGATTAACGTAACTATGGTTCCGTTCAAATTACGCGTTATTGCTTGTGCTTCTATTCTTGAAGCCATTATCGAGGCTTTTGGTCTCTGACGCTACCTGGGGTTGCCTGGCAGGGAGGGAAGTTGCCGTTTTAGATTGTTCCGAGGTTTTCTTTTTTAAATTTGAAACGTCCTCAGTGAAACGTCGCTTCAGTGAATACATACTATAGGCTAGTTTAATTGCTCTTGGTCTTTGGCCATGAGACAACATGTGAATACCTACAGACAGTGAAATAAGAGTGTTAAATATAGCCTACCATAATTAAATGATGAATAGTAAATGCATGAAAAAACACAGAGTAAGGCATTTTTACACTTTTGCACAAGAACACAGTGGCCCAATTTCTGGGATTGAAGTATTTTAATCTTTTTCATTTTTTATTTTTAAATAGGCTACATGCCTCTTTGTAAGGCAGCCAGGTAGATATGCCTTGGCAGGAATGTCTCATACATGTACTGCACTTTTAGTGATTTCCTCACAGCCACACAATAAAGTGCCCAAAATTTTGTATTTCTTCCTTATCTTATTATTCTTCTGAATCTTCTTATTTTTTCCTGCTAACCGTATTGTTATTCTTAATTTCCCTCATTGGTCAATACTAGCATTCAAAAGTTTGGAATCACTGAGACATTTTTATGTTTTTGAAATAAATTGATACTTTTATTCAACAAGGTAGCATACAATTGATCAAAAAATACAGTCAAGACAATGCTAATGTTACAAACTACTATTTCTATTATATTCTATTTCTACTTTAGCAATTGTAGCCATTTTTACACATAGTTCCCCCATTTATAGGGCACCAAAAGTAATTAACATAAAATTAAATAAAGTCATCATATTTAATATTTGGTTGCATATCCTTTGCATGCCATGCCTTCCTGGTGTCTGTGACCCAACAACATCAAAAGACTCTTGATATCTTATTGTTTGGTCCTCTTACAAGCGATACTATAACCTCTCTGCATTTGAATGGTTCTCTATCTTAATTTTGGGGTGAAACTAGATTAAGCTGTAAATTACACAGGAATAGTATGGAACCCATAGTTAGCTAAATGGCTATAAGTCACCAAGGGTCTGAGGTATGAAACGAGCCTCAAACCATCATAGATGCCAACAATACAGTATCAAACCATCACTCTGCTACCAGATATACAGTAGATATGGATGGATCACTTTAAGGGTTGTTTCTCCATAGAATTCAATAGGAAAATGAATATTTCTTTCTGGAGAAACACATGACCAAGTTACTTGAATGAATGTTGGCAGGTAGCATTGCTTTGGCATATGGCTTGTATAGTTTCTGTGAAACATTTTTGTAAAACAATATTTGAAACTTTGCATCATTTTGATATAAATAATTTGGTACACAGAAAGATATTTACAATGAAAATGTTTTGTTTTGTTGAAAATCTTTGGTATGTCTTTTATATCATAGCTGTCTTTTTGTGCCTATTGTTTGAGATGCTGAGAAACCAGTTATATGAGCCCCTTTTCTCCACTGTGTAACTTTAAAACAATACTTCTTTTGATATTAAGTGGCTATACCCTTTCCCTCCTGTTGATGTACAGACAATAGAAAAGTGAAAAAAGTTCACAAAAATAACAGAGTGAACGACTCTTCTTGTTTGCATACACATGCCCGAACAATGACAATTGTCATTATATGTACACATTTTTCACTACGCTGGATCAGCATGTAACATTTTAAAAATGGTTTGTTAAAAATAGCCAGACATCAAACACTCTGTGTTCATCCTTCATTATCATTATTAACAGCAGTTTTGAGGGACCACAGTATTGTGTGCAAACTTCCTGTATATTTTTAAACACAATGAACCACCACAATCTAAATGACTTGGAAGGGAAATTAACACAGGATCACATTGCAAATTATGTAATGTCTTATTTTACAGGAAGGAATTAAGATAGAAAATACTGTACCACTGTACAAGGAAAGAGGCCATTCATTATCCACTGGAAATTAAATGGAGTAACTGGGTAACTATATGTAATAAAGCTGAACAACTACATCCATTATTTGTATGTTAGCGTCATGTGAGCCTTACCTTAGGAAACAGCACCATCAATAACAACATACAACAACGACACATGTAATACATGTAAATGATTCCATTCCCTTCCTAAGAAAATACACTCCATGTAATCCCAGTAGCATGTCCTCATAGTGCTTCTAAAAAGATGGACAGTTATGTTCTGTGAAGTTGGATAAATGTTGACCTTATCATACAACAAGATAGAAGCCATTAATCAAACAAAAAATAGAATAAAGCATTCCAAAACCTGCAAAAGCTTAAGTTAATTTTAAAGCATGTATAAATAAACATTTATTATCAGTATTGTACACAGTGAGGTTTTCTGACAAGAAATTAACTTCATTAGGAGAAAGGGTAAGTTTTCTTTTTCAGGCTGAAAATCAAAATAAACAGTCACAGAGCCATGGCAATATAACTGACACAAGAGATTCCTGAAACTGATTACATCACAGACTACGTGCACATTGACATTCCATAAAGCCCTTTCATAGGCAGGAAGTGTGGTGTTATTCCCTGATCAAGAACAATTGAGTCGAACAACAAGGAAGTAGTTCCAAAGTTTCACTTCCCGCTTGTATTTTGAGAACTCCTTTGGAGTGTCCAATAGAGGGATTATTTACCCTGTTAAACCACGTCAGAAATAGCTATGCATGTCATGAACAACACAATTTGTTATAATTAGCTTTGTCTTTGAATACTTAATTATTTACCAAATGGTTAGTTCTATTTCACATATCGGTCAACATGCCACGGTATGGGTCATCCTCTCCGAGAGGGTGACTTACTTGGAGACTGAATAGCAAATAAATTAACCACCACTACGTCCACCCTCTTTTTGCCTCATCGAGATTGAGCCTCATCGAGAAATCTTTGCTTTGGTCTCATCGGCAAAATTGCGGCTCCTCTTTGACCTCTCCCACTGCCGACCAGAGCCTCTTCTACATAAAGTAGACCTCCCATTATGGCCCTGCGGTAGTACTGTTTGGGTCTGTGCTTTATGGGGATGTATGTACTTCAACATTCATTGTGTCGACGCTGCTACACGTATCAGAGATATTGTGGTACTTCATACAAACATTTTAATGCTGAAAGGAGCCTCTGTGTCCATGAGGGCATACACTACCTGAGGCTTCTTCACCCCCTCATGACCCTGCAGTAGTACTGGTTGGGTGTGTGGTTTAATGGTGTTGTGCACACTTCAGTATTCATTCTGTTGGCAGCCACTTAGGCCCCACGACTCATGGGAGCCTGTGACTAGACGCCCCGGCTTCACCTTGATATGCTGTCCACTGCAGAGTTGGACAGCCTGGATTGTCCGCTTGACCCCCAACAGTCAGAGACTGAGGAGGGGTCAGCGTGCATCTGACTAGGAGTATTCCTCTTCATCCGGGCCCCCAGCCCTGATTTTCTCTGTGATCTTCAGGGCGACTGAGCATGCTCGCCTTCCCACCTTGATTTTTCTCAATCATGGCTCCCAGTGCTTCAAGCGGAGGTTTGCTGCTTCCTCCTGACTTCACGATTGAGTTACAATCATTCTGCCCGCCTCCTGGAACTTTTGCACCCCCCCAGGGCCCAGCTGGCCAATCTGGCCAGTGCTGCATCCTATGGCTGTGTTTCTTCAGGTAATGGACCTATGGTTGTGCTGCTGCTTGCACTGCCGACGTGATTCCCAGCATCTTAATAACAGCTCCCGGGCTACTGTTAGTCACCTGTGCAAGGCCTGCCAAGGCCTCTGCTTTGTTAGCTCGGCTAGCCAACAACAACGCGCTACTGTTGGTGTACTGGAGGGATTGTTGCAGGATGTGTCCTCCGCTGCCCCCAGTGGCTCTATGGTGGAGATGTTGCGAGTGGTTGACATCATGATGCACGGGGCTAGTGCTCAGGCCCAAGCCCCGGGGCATTCCATGGTTTCAGTCCTTCACGCATGTCAGTCTGGCGGACCAGGACTGCATGCGGTCCTTCCGATCCTGGTGCTCCTTGGGGAGGTGTTTAGGCCATCTGCAGATGCTGCACTGGAGCAGTCTTGCAGGACGGCAGAGTCGATACGCTCTTTAAAAATCTCTTTTTTTACAAGAGTGTCCTGGCTAAGACAGGCAGCATTACAATGAACGTGTTACAGACAGACAACATATAGCAATATTACGAAACAATAAAAGTTACAAATCACAAGGGTGAACAGAAGCTAAAAACAGGCAGGTCAAGATCAAGTTAAGGAGCACACCGGGTCAAATAGGCTAGCTAGTGAAAACATCAACAACTTGATGTCCCTGTCTCCAATGCCTTTAACATAGTTTTTACAAACACCTAATGAGACCAGCTCCCTAGGATTTAATTTGATTTGCAGTAAATTCCAAGCCGCGGGAGCAGCATACGCAAAAGCCCTTTTTCCCAATTCAGTACAAGCTTTAGAAACAGATCCTGGGAGCGTAGACAGTAACTCCCAGCACTTTTCTGGTGGATATAATTGCATAGGCAGGATGGGAGCAGACCAAGAATCGCCTTATAGACAAAAATATACCAGTGATTACGTCTACGGGTGGACAATGCAGGCTGACCAACCCGAGCATGCAGGGAGCAATGGTGAGTAAGGGCTTTAAAATTTGTGATGAACCGCAATGCTCCATGGTAGACAGTATCTCATGCATGAAGACATTGAGATGATGCATGCATGTATATAACATCAACATGTATATAACATGTATGTATATAACAACAAGTTGGAGCACAGACAAAAAAAATGTTGCAGCAACCAGTGTCCTTTTAGGCTCAAGACGTATTTCTAAAATTAAAACCCAATTTCAATTTGATGTATGTGAGGCTTAAAAGAGAGAGAATCATCAATTAAGATTCCCAGATATAGCACAATGTGAATATCGGCATTTTATTCTTCATGGCATGCATGGCTATAGCTAATAATCCCTCTAAACATGAAAAACACCTAATTAAGAAATAATTAACAGCTTGTTAAAATTCTGGGATTGCAATTGTGGTTGGAATGAAAACCAGCATACACAGGGGGCCCCCAAGACCGAGGTTGAGAACCTGATGTAAAGCATTCTATTTGTACAACACATATTCTATGTTTTTAGTTTTATGGTTTTTTTTAAAATTTAGAAATCATTAAACAGTAGGGAGTGGTAAAAAAAAAATTTAATAAAATCACAACCTTATACAAGCATACTGCAATATTGTAAATAAAAGTGGCAATAACATTTACATATCCCTCCACAGGCACTGAAGTCGTGAGTTTGTATGTGTTTATTGTTATTATTATGCATTTGATATAGAGTCAAAATGTAGCTCTGTAACTCCTGAGTACACCATTTTAGAAATAATGAAATGGCTGCTTGTGCTTTCCAAAATGGCCCAGAACTTCCTTGTGATTTAACTGCTGTAGTCTACCCATAGCATGGCCTAGAACAATAATTAAGTTTCATTATCTTTGACTGCAGGGGTCTTTTGAATGAATTCACAAGCCGTGAGTGCTACTGGTCACCATAATGGTGTGAATTCCCAGTGCCTACAGGAGACTTCTTTCAAGAGCAAACCATCATTATCTAATGAAATAGAACGTGATGAGCCAGCTCATTTTACCTCTGCCAGAGGATATTAAGCTTACATCGTTAAACATATATGTGTCATCTTTTATCAAGTATGCCAATGGATTTGTGAACATAATGCATCCAGCCTCCTGCAAAATAAATTTTAAAGATAGGCATAATGTTAGTCCACATGAGTAACCAGATAAGAGCATCTTATTTACAATTGATCAATAATGTATTTGATATTTCAGTGACGCACTCAGGTTCAACTGAGGTGACTTCACACTAGTGACAGGGATTATGAGGTAATTGCTATAAAATCTTCAATTACATAATTACTGTTGTAATTATGATTATAAATATTCTTGTGCTTTAAACCTGTCCAATCATTGAAAACTACAGAGAAACTCATTACAACAAACTGTACTCTCAAATTTACTGCCATACTCATACTGACTATAGTTGGTGAAGATCTTGCATAGCTAAGCTCACTGAAAGTTTAGAAGTTTTTCATTTTCAGTTATTATTGGTAAATAGTAATAACTCATATATCAGTCATGATGTAAAATGGGGGGGGGGGGGGGGGGGTTAGTCAGAAGTTAATTCATAGAATTAAAAAAGCTTAATTCTGACATTTATCATACATCATCAATACAAGTGTTTATTTATCTCAATGCATTCTATAACCTGCCACTTGAAATTAACAAAAAATGAACAGATAAAATCAAATAACTAAAGTATGTAATGTTCTATGTTTTTAAAAAAAACAATCTAGTAGTTTGCTGCAGAACAGTCTGCATCATTAGGTAGGCTCTTTTCAAGGCATACCTTGACTGGCACTGACAACCTTCTTGAGGGGACATGCAGCATGTCTCTTAGGCTGACCCCAATGTAAATTGGCCTATTAGGGAGATTCCATGTGTTCATGATGCAATGACAGGGGAAATGGAGCACAAAATCCTGGAACCTGAGCCCTTCAATCACAAGGCCTGACTCCGCCCCTCTCACAGGGCTCATTGTTTCATTGGATGCCCTGTGAGTGACAGGTCTTGAGAATGCAATATACAGTATGTCTGCACTTTAAGCTCACCTCTGCTTGAAGCATTGGGAGCATGCTCGGTCGGGCTGATGCGAACCAAGGAACTTTTATTATTGCAAAAATTTCAAGGCAATTTAACAAGTCACATAAAAGACTTAAAAAACATAATAAAACTAGCACATAAAGGATACAATAATTTAATTTAACAGTCAGTTAAATTAGGTACAAGGTCATTTTAAAATAAGTGGAATAGAGTCACAGTGTTCAAGAGACTAGTGACGTTTTTCTTCTTCATTTTTTATAAAGAATTTTTTTAACAGAATTATATTAGGTAGGTGTTTTAATGGCTCTAGCTTTGTGAATCAAACATTTTCCAAGAAGGATAAGAATATTCATCAACAAGCCTACAGATTTATCCTGAAGACACCGTCCAAATAAAATGTCATTTCTGGATAGGCAAGGAAACCATTATGCTTAAGCCATTCATAAAATTCTATCCAACAACCAATGAAATTTGTGAGAACCCTACGCACTGCCATGCCCTCTGGCTGGTGGAATATTCACTACTGTCCCTATATGACATTTGTTCCCTCATATTCCCTTATTTTAAACATGTTTAAGTTTTTTTGCTTACAAACATACACGTGGTAGGATCACATTTGTGATCACAAGTGTTCTGCCATAACACTGTAAGACCAAAACTGGTTGTATTTTGTAATAAACATTCTTTGACTGATTTACAGACAACACACCACGATGGTATTAGGAACAGAGTTTAAAGGAGGAATTCTAGTCAAACTACAACTTTTTTTCATCTTGGCACGATATGACTTTTCCTAATTTGTTGGGATTAAATAGTAAACATGCAATAAACATAATTAATTTTTTTTATATTTAGGGATAAAAGGCTAGTCAATTGGGAGATGCACAGAAAATGTAAAAATTTTTCTGTGTCATTCCTGTGTTAGTTTAAAATTTGGGGTCAATTTGACATAAAATTGACATAACATGTGAAGATAATATGGGGGTTAATTGTGATACAATAGATCAGAGCAAATTTTAATGCAAAATAATTTTTACTTTGAAGAAGACAATTATTGGCATCTATGTATTTAGTACTTTGTGCACCCTCCCTATTGTCAAGATAACAGCACTGAGGGCCCTATCTTACACCCAGCGCAAAGCGGCGCTAACCCAAACACAAGTGTCTTTGCTATCTTACACCCGGCGGTAGGTTCATTATAACGCCTAAAGCTCACGCCGCTTAACTAGCATGTACTCTTGCGCCGTTTGGGCGTGTTGGTCTTAAGATGAGGAGTGGCCAGGATTCTTTTTGGCGTATTGCTATCTTGAGCCAGCAGAAAGCGCTTGCGCTAGAACCACCACTAACCTGGTCTAAAGTCATGTCGCAGTTGTATACATGTTATTGTCACGGCGCATATAAGTGCGTCTAGAAAGGCGTGTGCACAATGCGCGTACCCTCCTGTCTGTTACACACAGGGGCGCGCACAAGCATGATTAAAATATCAAGATTACAATGTGAAATAGTATTATTGTGTAGCCTATATCAAAAAATACATAATAATAAAAGGGTCCATAGCCTACCTTTCCCTCAGCGAAGGGGAATGCCATGTACATTAAATTGCTTTCAGCCCACTCCATCAACATCCAGGCGATGTGCGATGGTACTGACAATGGCTATCCATTAAAAAGCAGCTGATGACACCTATATCAAGCCTAATGCGCGAATTGTCATTTACACCTAATGCGTGAATTGTCATTCAATGGAAAACTCGCGCACGGCAATAGACGGACATTTAAGTTCTGAAAATGCGCTTCAGATGTCATTACAATACAGCTGTGTTTATCTATGAATACAGCCTGTAAGTAAATAGAATGGTTTGTGACTGAAAAAAGTTCAAAACCTTGTCCAGTGAATATTGCATTTATTGTTTTTCAAATAGCCTAGGCTACATCGGATTCGCTGTGCATAAGGTTTTTTTCGATAGCCTATGGTTAAAAAACGGAGATAAATGTTGTTAGTTTGTTAACTAAATTGTAACCTTAGCTATTCTTCGTCCTTCATATTTTTTAAATTACAGTGACCAGGTTTCCATACTCTCACCGTTTAAAACCCAGCTGATTTCACCCGTTATTCCATAACTGAACAAAACGATTTTAAAGAGAACTAAGCGTCTAATTAGAAACTAAAACAAATTTGCTGCACGTTACACAATTAATTCACAATTAATTTTAATGCCATTTTCTGCATGTGCGCTGCATGTTCTCTGTTTCCCCTGCTGTAAGTCGCACGTTTCACGGTCTTCCTGGGAAAGTGGATTGTTTTAAAGGATTACGCTACGAGTAAAACAGGTTGGTCACATTTCCATAAACAGGACATTATTAAACAAGGGGAAATATGCGTGAACATATGGGTTGCGAACCTGACAGCTTTATTGTAGGCTATTTAGTGTCATCATTAAGGCAAAATAACGGTATGTATGTTATTAATCAATATTAGCCTACTATGCAGGTAGCCTAATGAACTTTGGATGAAGCTTGAACTTCGAGAACTCCATGAGAACAGCCTCTTGGAATTGATGTTTGACACTTTCATTGCATAATCAAACGAAATTCGCTGAACAAGCAGGCTAATTTGGCGTTTTCTAAGGTGAGACTGAAGCCATTGATAGCTTATTCTCAGCTGTTGCAGGTCCTTTTAACGAAATTTAACCGCATATATTTTGTAAAATAACAGCCCTGTCTGGAATTACCGGGAACTCATAGGCTAATGGTTAGTCCGAATAATATTGATCATACTCCATTTAGCCTATTCCTTGATCACACTAAACACGCACGAGCATGTCATGTCAAGCAATCCGCCAAGGTGGAAAAGCAGGCTTTTAAAGGGAATGGGATATGACATTTTGATTGGTTTATTGCATGTCATGCCCAAGACACACCTATAATTAATGAAGCGACTAGGTTCAGCCCAGTTGCACCTTGCGCCGTGCTTAGCGCCAAAAAAACACGCCGTTAAAATAGCAAAAGTGGACTTGGACACGCCCAAAATGGACTTTACGCCATGCGCTTAGACTAAGCGCCAAGATCGCCAAGATAGGGCCCTGAGTCTTCTCCTGTAATGTTTTATGAGGTTGGAGAACACATAGCAAGGGATTTGAGACCATTCCCCCATACAGAATCTCTCCAGAGTCCTTGGTCCTTGCTTGTGGACTCTCCTCTTCAGCTCACCTCACAGGTTTTCAATGGGGTTCAGGTCAGGGGACTGGGACAGCCATACTCAGTGCAGTTATCCATCTAACTCAGTAATCCTGTTTTGTGAAATAGTATACCCCTATGCTCAATCCCACAAGACCCCTGTCTAACATTAATGCAGTGGTTCTCAAACTCGATCCTGGGGACCCCCTGTGTCTGCTGGTTTTCGTTCCAACCACAATTGCAATCCCAGAATTTTAACAAGCTGTTAATTTATCTTAATTGGGTGCTTTTCATGTTTAGAGGGATTATTTACCCTCTTAAGCCACTTTGTCAGAAATAGCTATGCATGCCATGAAGAATAAATGTCCCATTACAAAAAGAGAGGGAAAATGCTTTAACTGGTCAAATGAAGATGTGAGGTGAATCAATAGGATCCTAATTGGTGAAATTGTGGACACATGGTCACCAAAACTAACCATTTGTTAAATAATGAAAAATTCAAAGACAAAGCAAATGATAATGAGTCAAACTTGCATTGTGTTAATAAATTGAAGGAAAGAATTATGAAGGAACTTAAACCATGTGTGTTCAACAACCCAATTAGGAGCCATTGATATACCTCAGTCTTTAATTTGACAGTTTAAAAAAATGGTTAACTCTTTTTGTAATTGTTTCCAATATAGCACAATAAACACAATGAGTGAACATGGGACCTTTATTCGTCATGGCATGCATAGCTATTTATGACAATGTGGTTAAGAGGATAAATAATCCCTCTAAACATGAAAAACACCTAATTAAGAAAGATTAACCGCTTGTTAAAATTCTGGGATTGCAACTGTGGTTGGAACAAAAACCAGCATACACGGGGGTCCCCAGGACCGAATTTGAGAACCACTGGATTAATGTGACATTACATCCAAATCGTCAACGCCACTTCGGAGTGTCAACAATAAGGACTTTTTTATTTTTTACAATAAATGGCAATGTTCCATTTAATTTTGGAAAGTAAAAATGACCAGTTTGTCAGCTAGCTAGCTAAAGTTAAGTAGTGTATAAGTAGCTAGTTATGTAAGTTAGCTAGCTCGCACTAGGTAGGATAGAGCTAACGTGACATAGCATAAAGTGTAAGTTACTTTGCTTTTCATTTTTAAATGTCTTTTCAAAATGTATTGGCAGGCTAGCTGATTGGTTTGCTAAATTTACTAATGGTTATGTGGACATTTGTTTTTTACAAGTTATGCTAAATATTAATAAAGAGCGAATGGTCGGACAACTCGTTACCAGCAGAACTATATTTAGCTAAGTGGCAGATGTTTAGGCCTACAGAATGGTTTGATTTTAAAAAATGATTTCAATTTCTTACACATTTTAGTTGTGGCCATGGCTACCCCCTTGTGTGCCATATATTCTTGTATAGGCTATGCACTGCATGTCATGGTTTATATCTTACATATACACTACAATTCAAACGTTTGGAATCACTGAGTCATTTTTATGTTTTTGAAAGAAATTGATACTTATATTCACCAATAGCATTACATGGATCAAATAATACAGTCAAGACATTGATAATGTTAAAAGCTACTATTTCTATTTCATTCTATTTCTACTTTTGCAACTCAAAGACAGACATTTTATAGCTTCATTAAATGGGCACAATTATTTTTAGCTGCACTTTATATGATGGGAATGGTTTCACTAGCACATGAGCATGATTACTTAAGGATGAGGTAACACAGTGTGTTAGTGCACTGGAGTAATGGCTGCTGAAAATGGGGCTTTGCAATCATTAAGTTAAAAAACAGTTATTTCAAATAGTAATAGTCATTTGTAACATTATTAATGTCATGACTGTACTTTTTGATTAATTTAATTCCACCTTGGTGAATAAAAGTATCGATTTCTTTCAAATCATAAAAATTCCTTAGTGATTCCAAACTTTTGAAAGGTAGTGTATATATATATATATATATATATATATATATATATATATATATATATATATATATATATATATATACAGTTGAAGTCGGATGTTTACATACACTTAGGTTGAAGTCATTAATACTCATTTTTAACCACTCCACAGATTTTATGTTAGCAAACTATAGTGTTGGCAAGTCAGTTAGGACATCTACTTTGTGCATGACACAAGTCATTTTTCCAACAATTGTTTACAGGCAAATTATTTCACTTTTAATGAACTATTTCACAATTCCAGTGGTTCAGAAGTTTACATACACTAAGTTGGCTGTGCCTTTAAATTTTTAATATTTGGTCGCATATCCTTCGGCCCACCCCCCCAATTCCCATAGAGATCCATTCAAATGCAGAGATGTTATAGTATCGCTTGTAAGAGTACCAGAAAATAAGGTATCAAGAGTCTTTTGATGTTGTTGGGTCACAGACATCAGGAAGTCATGGCATGCAAAGGATATGCGACCAAATATTCAAAATGATTACTTTATTCTATATAAATGCAGGGGTGCCAATAATTGTGGCACACGTGGTTTTGTTAAAAATTATTATTCCTTGATGAGGGATTTTTTTTTCTCATAATAAATTTACTTCAATTAAAGGTTGGATTTTTCTCATTTTGTCAGTGTGACATTAAGCTAAATCACCAAACGGTGAATTTTTTATAACCATTTTTACTCATCTTTACCAGGGGTGCCAATAATAGTGGAGAACACTGTATATACAGTATATACGGTGCACTCCAAAAGTGGTAGGACAGTGACACATTTTTTGTTGTTTTGGCTCTGTACTCCAGCACAATGGAACAATGACTATGAGCTTAAAGTGCAGACATATATATCGCTAGCTAGCTAGCTAGTTAGCTAGAACAAATAATAATTAAGTGTCATGACATAACTATAAAGAATAGGCTATATGGCAAATGCGCCTTTGATATATTGCGTATTGCTGTTGTATCTCTTCATCAAGAATTTGTAGCTGCACGAGCTGGCTTAGAGAACACAACGGAAAGCTCTTACCCCGCCCTCAACATAGTGGACCTGAACGACCCAGTGAACGAGTTGCTTGCTGTGTGAACATGGCGTTAGGAGTTTTGGCCTGTGTGTCACCTGACCTCATATTTATACCCCAGTGAAACAGGAAGTTGCGAATGACCACATAATTGTTACTAAAGACTCAGGTGTGCTTAAAAAAGTGAAAAACAGTATGAATGGAAATATGCTTCAATTAGGTTGTGTTTGTAACTATTAGTAGCGTTATAGTATATATAGCCAATACTTGTGAAAAGAGTTTTGCATATCTATCAGCTAATATTCAAAGCAAATTCATGCAGTATAAGAACTGACTATGCAACTGCCTTATGTTTCTGATAGAAGACCTCTGTAATAAAAGCCACATACTCTCAGATGTATATCAATGTCATAGTCCGCAGCTGTTATTAGTTCTTTAAATGAACTATTGGCCATGCTTGTTTCTCTAGTCTGATGTAAAAGTATAATCCATTCCGGAGACATCAACACATCTCAGTGTTCAAAGATCAGTATCTTAAGAAAAACAGTCTATCACCTACATAATCTATCGCTGCAAGTCTAATGTTTCACGTGCATAATTCGCACAATTCGTGAAAGCAAACAAATAGAACTTCAGTGTCAGTCAGATTCAATTCTTCAAAAGGTCTCATCAGTTATTTTGGTCACAGAGTGTCTTTTGTGGCCGGTGTTTACTTATTTTGGTCATTATCTGTGTTTTCCTGAACCTGGGAACAATTCTTCTCCA
Organism: Synaphobranchus kaupii; assembly: GCA_029718625.1. NCBI lineage: Eukaryota > Metazoa > Chordata > Actinopteri > Anguilliformes > Synaphobranchidae > Synaphobranchus > Synaphobranchus kaupii. Next base: position 33,156,044 of record CM056384.1, on the reverse strand, counting down.
TTTGTCTCTCAGGTCATGCATACTGCTTGCTTTGTATTTCGGATATATTTTTGGTGAATGATTTATTTTGTTTTCAGCAAAAAAGCCTCAGAATGCCAAATCTGCATCAAAACAGAAAAAACAAGCAATGGCACTCTGGCATAGAGACCTTTACAGATAAGCTTAAATCAACAAATTGAATATGATTTGTGACAGAGAGCACATAACTGCAAAATGATAAAGGCCTTACAGCTATCGTTATAATACCGTTTTATTTTTCGCCTCCCACCTACGACAATTCCACTGCCTGCATTTGACTGAGCTTGAAGTGTTTGCCAAAGTGAATTTATTCATATGACTACATAACAATCTACAATAGGAAAACTATGGTTAAGGAATGAAACCACTATAATCAGTCTGACTGGACCTTTCAACGATAGGGATGCACCATGCATTATTGTACACACACCCCTTACTTCAATAGTCACATGAGCGTTCATTTGAGGTATCGCGCCCTGACACCCGAATCACAAATCATCAGAGGGAAATAATATACAGCGACCGTCTCAGGGTGCTTACTGTACATGCAAGGGCTTCTCTTAGCCTAACAGCGGAGCACACGAAATGTGTCATTCTGTTTTTGAAAGGGTAGCAATTGCCAGGCAGTCTTAGGGAAGCGGTTTGGGTTTTTGTCTTCAGATGGAGATTTTCCCTGTTGGATTGCTTTGTGCGTGGCTTCCCCTGCAGGCGCCTAAAAGCAGTCGGGCGCGCTTACGCCGCGTCTCGGACCCTGGGAGGTAATAAGGAGGCGCTTCTCCCAAGCTGGCGGTCCGGGGCGGTGCGTAACAGCTGGCGAATTAAATCTGGCATCAGTCATTCATCCCACACGGCGCTTGTCAGTAGCTGCGAGTATTCATTTCACACCTCCCAAAATGTGTGGAACAAGAGAAAATACAATATTTTCACAATATTTGTGACCGGTGATTTTATGCCAGAGGCAATATTATAATGGGCCGATAGGAAATTGCGACAAACTGAGATTTTAATTTTGATGGACTTTTGCTTTGTTTGACTTTGATGTCTATGGATACATTAATATACGATGTTGAAAATGTTTACGCAGAATTGTTTGTTAGACATAATTATTTTCAGGAGATTTTTTTATGTTTGCATACTTTGAATTTCCATATAAGAAATGACAGATGAGCCACAAAATAAAGTTTGTGTGTATTTTACAATATTTCAACATTGATAAGAAATCATGTTTATTTGACTTGGCTGGTTGTGGCTGTCAGAGATGAAGCTCAGAAATTGTCCTAAAAAGACCAGTGGTTGACTGGAACATAGAGAATCATACCCATAAAGTTGCATTAGCAATTATCAAACTCAGCGGCTTTCTTCACAGAACAGATAGAAGAAACTGGATGTATTATCAGGCAACATAACTCATGACATTCCCATGAAACTCAATGTACACTATATGACCTGTGTCTGTCTCTGCAAGGCTACGCTGTAAGAGTACGTACCAAGTGTAACACCAATTACAACAAGAGTCCCCAGGGACACGACCCAGAAGTGTAAGATGTGCTTAGCGGCCTGAGGTGGACAACTAGCATTGTTAAGAAGGGGAAACGTACCAAAAATAGAGTTGCTATCCTTCTCTACCACAGGTGTTTCCGTACACCCCTACCAGACTCCTCTGTTCTACTACCTGGTGCGTGGGTATCTGGCCCCCCAGTGGTGGAATGAGCTTCCCACTGCAGTCAGCACAGCAAAAACCCTGCCCATCTTCCAATGCAGACTCAAGACTTGTCTCTTCAGATTGCACCATGGCTCCCCTTACCCCCATTCAGATCTCATTTATTTGACTCTTTTTCTTTCCTTGGATTTCCTTTTGGATAATGTTATAGGTGTAGCTGTGTGAAGATACTAGCGGTATTTTTTTGTTTGCTACACTCGGCGATTATAATTGGGCCTCTGTGCCTTCTTGGTGATAATAGTACACTTTTCTATTCCTGAGAGTAACAGTGATGTCCCCCACCGCTCTACGTCGCTCAGAATGCGTGCGCCTGGCCAGTGATTGTAATATAATGTAATGCTTCAGCCTGCTCTATCCAAACGTGAAGTGCTCCGCCTGTGGCGGACCCATGGGCCGGACCTCATGACCGGTGGGCTACTTAGATCATACATGGCATGTCACGGAAACCTCTCGAGAAGCCACGGGAGGGACGATCACTTTGTTAGAACCCCGCGGGCCCCTGTCGGCGCTGGTCTGCTGGTTCCGCGGCGCTCCGGGGGGGCCTCCTCACGAGCTCGACGCCGGCGCATCCCTCACAGTGTGCCCCCCAGCCCGGGGGGGCCGCCGCGACTGATTGACGCCCTGTCACATTGTCTTATCATGGATTGAGCAGGCGAACGGAGCAGAAGACCGATCCGCTGTGGAACAGCACGCGCTGGCGGCGGGATCCTCGGTACACCCAGGGAACGACTCCCAAAGAAGACGCAGCTGTTGCTCACGTGGCGAGTGGCAGGTTTCGCAGGCTCACTACGTCTGGCATATTCGCCTTAAAACGAGCCATCCCTTCCCACCCACACTCATTGGCTTTCATTTGTCTTGGTTAGAGAGCAGTGTATTTGGATGCTGCTTCTCAGGGAATCTCATGACATTTCTGGCCATCAAGGAGGTAGATTCCACATTTACTCTAGCAATTCAATGTGCCGAGGGCCACACATATTCGTAATAAATTTGAAAACAAATTCTATGTTACTTTACAAATTTTTTTAAATGACTGATGGATATCGACACACAGTTAAATTTTCTTAAATTGTTTAAATAAAGTATAAAGGGCAGTTTGAATTCTGACCATAGAGCTAAATCATTTTCACTGCAATATCATCATAGGTGAATTACAGGACAAAGTACTTGATCTGGAAGCATCTGTGGCCACTGATACCATCGGGGGGGGGGGGGGGGGGGGTGTTTATTTTTGCAGAACAGCTTTTAAAGCAATTAATTCTATTGAGTTTTGAAGGGAGAGCAACATCAAGGGGTGTGTTTTCCTGTCAATATTTTAGTATTAAAAATTTAATGTTAGCCTAGGAACCAAACTAAGAGTAAATCACAGAGACAGAACTGCTCTTAGACTTTGAACACTGATCAAGCTACACATGCATAAAGCATTGGTTCAGCCTTTCCATGCACTGCAAAAAATGTCTGTCTTAACAAGTGTTTTAGTCTTGTAATGAGAAATCTTGTTTTTTCTAAAAAGGGGAAGATATTAGCTTTTTTTAAGTTACTTTTTGCTTGACAAGTGAAATTATCATAAATAAGATTCTAAAGTCTAAATATAAGATTAAAATGCGTGTTAAGATTTGGTTTTTGCAGTATGTCACTGAAATGGCAAATCGTACAGTATTAAAATACAGAATATTACTGGACACGCACGATCAGCCGCTATTACCATGTAGTGATTAGGTCATTATAAAGTGTAATAAAGCGTCATATCAGAACATGTGCATGGTCATTAAGCCTGTCGTTGGTTTTGGCACATTGTAAGTGAACCTGACAGTGACAAACATGTAAATATATGACCCAGGCACAGCGGTACCCCGCAGTGACCTGAAATGTTTGTCAACATCGGGCTGCCCTCATCTGCATCCCTCCCATGTACGTAACAGCTGGGTGTTTCTCATATCTGTCAAAATATTCCTGGGAAATGCACGTGAGGCGCCAGACAGCTGCCAATCACGGGAGCGCCGCCCGCAAGCGCGGGCAAGCATTTCTGCCAAAAGGACTGCGACTTCTCATCATACAATAACATTTAAAATGATAAAATCTGCCTTTTGTCAACTTTAAATCTCTGTGATAAGAAATACAATTTACAAAAGCGAGAAATACAAAAGCGAGCAGTGCAAGATAACTGTGTTCATGTTATATTGGTAAATTCGGTAAAGCAATAATAGCATTTCTGAATTGTGTTCTTCTTTAAAACATGATATAGGCTGTGAATTTGTGTGAAACCTTAAACATGTTGTGGAACTGTCCGTATTATTATGTAAATGACTATATCATAACATCGTAGAATTGCTTGCTGAATGAATGTGTAAACACATTAATTCAGTGTACATGCTAGCAGTACACAACCTTGAAAACATAAAACACATCATATCGTCCTGTTTGTCCTTCAAAAGGACACTTTTTAGCGCTCCATCTTTCACTCTTAGAACCTCCAAATATATATAAGTTTTTTCCAAAAACAACTATCTACAACACAAGTGGATTTATTACTGTTACAAATGACATGCAAGGAATCCATCTTTTCACTTTATTTGGAAATACTCTGACCTTAAATTTTACTGCAGTGTACTTTGTGCCTTCAAGTAACAAAATGTAATTTTTAAACGTAACTTCTTTGTTTCTAACACAATGTTATGAGATTGGCAGCACTGCATTTGCCAAGTAACATGAATAAATGAACAACAAATATTGATTAAAGCACATTAGATATGGGGAAGGAACAAAAATAACCCTGATATTTAAAGACATACAAAAGCAAGTTACAAAAAAAAAAAAACTCCCTGTGTTAAATGAACAATGCATTTCTTATGAGGTTTAAGATTTTCACAGCTTGGTAATAAGAACTGCCTTAGGAAACAGTGGCCTGCATATGTAACATACTGAATCTTAACAAGCCACTCATTTTCCCCATTTTCTTATTATATGGAGAAATTTTGTGGCTGGTGTATTTTTTATTTTTTTTGGTTTGTAGGGGGGAAGGAGGGGGTGCAGAGGTCATTTCTTTTTAAGAGCAAAAATAAAATCCCAATTAGAGAGCATCTGGGGCTTCCTCCAGGGATGGGCAAATGATAATTCCAGCTCGTACCCGCTGAGGTACACCGCCCGGCCCCACTGGGGCTCCCCCCCCCCCACCCCCACCCCGACCAGCCACCCACCCACACCCCCTCGAGGGTCGCATTAAACAGAGAGGGCCTGCATGGATGACCGAGCCAACAAATTACTGGGACCGCTAAACGGGAAATGATTTAGCCTATATGCGCCACCTCGCAGGGTCTGCCATGTACCTGCCATTGTGTTATTAAATATGTCTGAGGCCTTTTAAATAAACATGATTTTACTCTTTAGATGAGGCCTGCTTATTGCAGTCACTTAGGGCCTCTTTATCTTACGCTTCAGTGCCTGTATCCATCAATGTGGGCTCTCCTCAGCTGTAAAATCTTTGCTAATATACATGAAACTGTTACAGCTGTTGGAATAACCTTTCAGACATCTCCTAAGGAGCACGGTGATATTTGCACTTAATAAAATTATGCCTACCAGGAGAATTCTGCAGTGACATTTGCCATTTGTCAAACAGAGGCTGCTATGATCCTTTATGAACCATTAACTCATGTAACAGATCAGAGCGCTTTTCTTTAACGCGGCGGAAATTCGGTCCAGTCACCAGTCTGTTACCCTTCACACAGTACCGGGTCCAACCAGTGTAGCAGGCACATCTCGCAATAGCACAACCTGACCATTGAGGGTCAACCCTTTGTCCACTGACGCCAAGCCACGCGAGAACCAAGCTGGACTTGACAAACTTGACAAACGTGGCCTGATTAGGTGGTGTTCCATTGTACTCCCTGACTGTAGGTGGCAGTGTAGTATGACGGTCAGTGAACTGGGCTTGCAATGGTTGTAGATTTCATTCTCAGCAGGGCACAGCATAAGGGCTAAACAGCATTAAGCCTTATGGTTTTCTATTTGGTTCCCAGTTATTTTGGTCTTAAAATATTGAAAGCTGGATGAGTCTCACCAGTCCAGATGAATGCTGAACCCACAATCCTGCCAATCCAAGTTCAGCTACAGACTGTACACACCATTAACTTACTGCATCCAGGTTTCTCACAGTTGGGTCCCACACCCAAGGGCAATACCAACCATAGACTCAAGTAGGCAGACTCAAGTAGACCCTGCTGTCTATTGGTGATATCCTCCGGAGACCGGCAGAAAAAGTATTACATTTTTTTTTTACATAATACAATTGTCCTGGATGACAAAAACACGTGGCAGTGAAAACATTTTCAAAACCATTTATTTTTACTGTCTGAATGTCCCTTGTAGCACAGGTTTAAGCATAGTAAGAGCTACTCCTTACAGGAGACAAAGGTGAATTGCTGAGTCATAGTACGTTATGCAGTAATATCGTTTCTGAAACGATTAAGACTGGTTATGTAGATCACTGCAGTGTCCTTGCAGACTTCAGGAAAAGGGAGAACTAGTCCATTGTCACAACTTCCAGGATCACAGGAGGGATGAAGGAGAAAGGGATGGGCTGCTGATGTCTCGAAGGGAGAGAAAGACTGATAAGCAGATTGCAGAAGAAAGGAGAGGGGGCTGCGCAGGGTAGGAGACAGCCCTGAGAAGGCCTTATACATTCATCCAAGAATGGGTAAGATTTATAGTTAGTTGTTTTACCTCTCTTTTCTGGAGTGCACAAATGGATCCGTTGATGCGGCATCCTCCATTAATTCAGCTGCTTCCTTTCTTCAGTGTGCCCACTAGTGGAGGTGTGCGGTCATTGCGTTCGGGGGGGCTACCCCTTCATGCGCACCCAGCGCATGTAGATCACACGTGCCCGAATGACCAGAGGAGTTGCTCTCGAGGAAGTAGGAACACTACGGGCTCTAACACCTGGTTCACACCATCTACTTGTGACAGCGACAAAATCGCTGTGCTTGGTCACGTGCAGCGACAAGGGGGACGTTGTGGCGCATTTGGTGCAATGCCAATAACTTACAGATTGTAGTCACTTGATTGCAAAGTACAATACAATCACCAGGCAAGATGACCGTCTCGGCAATTATGTTCCAAGCCGCAGGTTTTCTAACATCCCTATAGTCGTACAGACTGTTATCGTGTAGAATTGGATGTTTTGAGGCCGTGAAAACGAGCTGCTTTTCAGATAGACAGTAAAGAACGCGAGCTTGTTGTTTTTTTGAAACATCGAGAGCGGTGTCGTTTCTGATTGGTTGGCAGTGCGACAAAATTGACTGCTGGTCCCACACCGTGGGATGTGTCCCTGCGCCAAGGGCTGGAGTTTTAAAAGGACGCATCACCTGGAGGCCAGAGTTTCAGTGAAGTCCGTAACACAGAGAAGAGAATTAGGCGCTATGTGACCTCTGACCCTAGGGCTCTGAGGTAGTAGGCACCAGAAGCTGAGCGTGGAGTGAAAGAACATGAGAATATCTCTTCACTCTCGATAATCTACCCTCACCCCAGAGATACTGTACCTACAGTACAGCCAATTCAAATGGAATATAATCTAATTTACCCATTTGCTTGCCTTTGTGGATGCAGGTATGCCACCTGATAAATGATGGATTGAATTGCCATACCCCATACCTAAGCAGCTTCAACAATTTGGCACAGTTTCCCACAGTAATGGCTACAATGACCAGAGACTCACTACTTACAAACGTTAACTTCCATACCCTCTTAATACGTATGTATACACACGGGATTCAGATGCAACTTCACTCAGCCACACAATACAGCCCTGATCTTATTTTGTACTTTGTACTCTTATTACTTTTCACTCAGACATTTTGGGAATGTTTTTTAAATGGATGTATAGATTATATGCATTGTATTATGTGAATAACATTTTTGTATACCAGTTTGCATCGGGTATAGCACACATATCACTGCTACTGGTACTACTGAGTGAATTAAAATGAATGGTGCACAAAGCATCAGCAGAAGCTGTGATTCATATTCATTCAAAATATTACACATTTAGGGATGTTAGTTCAACCCCTTCTCTATTTTTTTTTAACACAAGCCCAAAAATAAAATGGTTACTGTTACTGTTCTTGAACCCCTTTGACTACAGGTAGTGGTCTCTTCTTGCCAGTTTGTTTTCAAAGAGTCCCAGAATTACTCTAAGTCAGTGGTCCCCAATCCTGTTCCTGGAAATCTACCATCCTGTAGGTTTTCATTTCAACCTTAATTTGGCACACCTGATTTTACTAATTAGCAGCTCAACAAGCTCTCCAGCTGTTGAATGAGGTGTGCTTTGTTAGGGTAGAAGTGAAGACCTATAGGATGATAGATCTCCAGGAACAGGGTTGGGGACTGAAAGAAAGTCACAGAAGCTCAAACACAGTGGAAGTGTAAAAAAAAATGTTCCCGCCTAAAATATATAGTGTGTGGATAAGGATACCGACTTTACTGTTATCCGTGTCATCTGTGGATTTCCGTGGAACAAAACAAAACGTACAAAGTTGTCATTTTGATTGAACCCGTTTTGTGTCATGTTACAATTTTCATTTACAAATTTCACCATAAAAAAAAACCACAACAGAAAAAAACTAAAGCAGTGCTAGTTAAACTAACTTTCAGAACAAGTAAAAAACCTTAGCTTGTTTTTAAAATATCTCACTGAAATTGAGCGCTTTCTTGTTGAAATCTGAAACATTAAGCTATATTCAGACATCACATGCTTTTAAACTGAAGCATCAGTCAAGGAAAGTAAAAGGGTCACAATTGCATTAGTTGTCTCAGATCATGTCAGCCTGAGCTGGAAAACACTTATGATTAACCATCCACTAAACACTCAGCTATCTGTAACTAGTCACATTTAACTAGCTAATCAGCAGTACATCAATGAGAGACTGATTAGGCGGCTGTCTGGTGATCCGGTGAAGGCCGAGCCAATGATTCCTGACAAGACAGAAAGCATCTCTTTGTGTGACTCTTGTTCTTCTGTCAGTAGGACTTAGTCTCACTTCGTGGCAGTTTATTGTCAGTTAATTCCACTCACTGTCTCAGGATCTAGAAACCCCCATTTTTGAATCTGGGTTTAAAACCCTAAGGCTTTGATATACTCATTGCAATGGCACTGGAACAGCGTGTGGAATGTGTACATCCAGTTAATAGTCTGCCATTTTGAGAAAGAGCATCTACAGAGATTGACTGACAGATAGTCTTTCTTTGTTCATTTTTGTGGGGATACAGGTTACATTTTAATATCCGTTTTGTACAGTAACGATTGGTAAGTATTCTCAAGTGTGTGGGTGCCATGCCCAATATTATATTGTTTGTGTTTCTAAAGACTTTATAGGTGAGAAATGAAAAAACAGAATTGCATGAAAGATAATAAAAAATAATGATACTCTGCAGGACATTACAGCAAGAAGACATCTCTTACAGGCTACACTAAGTGTCATGGGTAAACAATAATCTTGACATTGACTAGTGAGTCACCAGACTCTGTGATCTGTATTGAGAATTTGCAAAGAACTTATTACACATCACACATTATGTTAACGCACAGGACAGTAAAACTTAAATTCTATATTAAATAAGGGTTAATTATTTACAACAATGCCATTGCACTTTACTATATTTCATAGGCCATACAATTTGCCACAGCATTTTGTGAAATGAGGCATTCCAGTTGTAAAAACTTTCCCCTCTGAAGAGTGATTTGCAATAGTGTGAGCATAGCACCCCCTGCAGTTCAACACCGTGCCCTGTTCCGAGCACCTCACCATTCAACTGATGGACACCCCCAGGCCCCTCTGGTCCTTTCGCAGCAATTAGGGGGCTTTTTCTTTTTTTTTATACTTGGATTGTTCCATTTAATCGGTTTGAGTCCAAGTGATTTTACCCAGAACGTGCCATCCGTGCCTCTGTCCTAGTACCGGATCAGACGCGTTTCCCTGAATAATTAGAGGGGGTAAAAAAAAAAGAAAAGAAAAAAGGTAACAAGGCGCGGATAGAGAGAAACAAACGCAAGATGAATGGTCCTGATTGTGCATTTTGTTCAAATTAGATTCCGTGGCTGAGAGGCAAGGCCCAATCCCTTATTTCCAGGGGTGGCACTTGGCCACCGTTGATTAGGGAACAAGGCTTAGTCATTTTCGGCATTCATCGTTCCACAAAGAAACCGCCACTTTTTTTCAAAGCCGAAAGCAATTCAATCAAGCAATCATACCGCAATGCCATAAAATACGCAGGCGGGCACGAGGCGAAACAAAACACAGTAATAATCACTTTGGTGACAGCCTTAATAGAAGTATATGCTAGTCATCATACACTACAGCTCTTGTAGATAAACAGATACTGCAAAAGTTAAAATATACAGTATAATTATTTACTAATTTATTTACTTATTAGCTAAATAAACTGCATAATTATTCATACATGCGGTTTATGAGAGGGGATCTTTAAATAAAGTGGCTCATTATGAGCAGCTCTTCTTCTTCAGGAAGCTCTCACTTGAATGCTAAAGCTTCACTCCAAAGTCCACAATTCCTGCATGGAAGGCTGTGTATAGCAGGGTTGTGCAAAATTCTGAATTTAAGAATTGGCCCCCTATTCAACTCATGAGTTGGAATTTGATTTGAATTGGCCAGGATGTTGAATGGATGTTGAATTGGAATTGGAATGACAGGAAGTGGAATTTAATTCATTGCAATTCAAAGAAATTCCGCTCAGTCACACAACAGAATAATTTAATTAAATCTAACATATATTTTGCTGCAAAATATAAATAATTACATAATTTATTTCAAGGAAGTACACTGCAAAAAAACCTTGTTAGCTTGTTTTAAGTTACTTTTTGCTTGACAAGTGAAATTATCTTACCCCACTTTCAAATCTTGAAATAAGTAAAACTATCTCACCCCACTGGCAGATAGTTTGCCTTATTTAGCAAAAAAGTAATAGAAATAAGATTCTAAAGTCTAAATATAAGAGTAAAATGCTTGTTAAGATTTGGTTTTAGCAGTGTATTTGGTTCCTTATATGTAGAATCATTGTTGAATCATATTGTTTTTCATTTCAACCTTAGCACTCAAATGAATGAAAAAAGTCATGGTAAATGCAATTATCATTTATTCCAATCCACAACTCATTGTTAAACATTGTTACATTTAATGGGTTCCATACTATTCCCATGTAATTTACAGCTTAATCTAGTCCCATCCCCCTATTCCCATAGAGATCCATTCAAATGCAGAGAGGTTATAGTACCGCTTGTAAGAGTACCTGGAAATAAGGTATCAGGAGTCTTTTCATATCCTTTTATACCCAGTCATGATAGCATCACCTGTTTACCTGTGAAATGTTCAAGACAGGTGTTTTCTTTTAACTTCCCAGTCTTTTTTTTGCCCCTGTACAAACTTTTTGTCCAAACATGTTGCAGGCATCAAATTCGGAATTAGCGTATATTTACAAAAATCAATAAAGTTGATAAGGTAAAATATTAAATATCTTTTCCTAGATGTATGTAAAAGAGAATTTACAAATCACTGCTTTCTGCTTTTATGTGCATTTTACATACTGTCCCAACTTTTTTGGAATCTGGGTTTGTACAAATCATATTAAAATATAAAGCCTTACTGTTGAAAGCTACACCTGAAGTATGTAGCATATGATTTTCTTTGAATTTCATAGAATTTTATTTCTACTTCCTTTAATTCAAATTCAAATGGCAATTCTGCATCTGGTTTGCTACCTCAATTCAATTCATTTAAAAGGAATTCTCAATTCAACTCTGAATGGTGCACAACCCTGGTGTATGTTAACAATCTGAGCCTGTGCAATTATTTAATTAGCAGCACATGCCTGTTAAAACCTGTTAATTTCCAGGATATTTATTAAGATAACCGCAAACACAGCCTTGAGCTAGGATCAATCAGTTTACATACATTCATTTATTGTTGAAATTGTGAAAATGACCAAATTACTGAAAAGTCTAGAGAATTAAGAGAGAGGTAGCAGAAAAAATCTGATGCCTCCCCAGGAATCATAATTATATGTCATATTGTGCTACTCTTCAGCAGAGGTGGAAAATCCAGGTTCAGAAAGTAAAAGTCCTCCCCAGTATTTTGTTCCAATCACCTGGATTTGCTAATTAGCACAATACTTCAGTCAGGAAGAACTTGGCTGAGTTCATGGGTAGAATAAACACATGGCAGGACTCTTACTTTCTCACCCTGGACTTTCCACCTCTACTCTTCAGCTGTACCAGTAACACACTTCTGTCATTAAATGCGCTTATTCAATCAGAGGATTAAATAAACCCATTGAATGATTTGTACTATACATTTACGGAGTTATTGAACCCCAGTGCATAAACACTGCAATCAAACAGGGTCTCATTAAAAGCACTAACGCTCTGGGGGGGAAATAAGTTAAATTGATTTGTTCAAGAGAGTGATTGGTTGAATCTGGTGTCTGAACTACAGCACCAGGGGCTGAATAGTCAGCTGACACTGCAGCCCTGCATGGCCAAAGACCAGTAAGCATGGACCGTGTCTGATTCAGCACCCTTCCATACTATTAAGTAGGCTTGTTGAGTAGACAGAATGAGAAGGTTGTAAATTATATAAAGTTTCTCTGAGTATATTCGGGAGCGCACTTTTCAAGAAATACGCAAACATTTTGGTCGCATGAATATGACGCGCAGCTTCGTTTTTAAAAAACAAGGCGCAGCTTCGCTGACATTTTCCTTCAATAAGAACAAAAACAACATGTGACATGGCCGCGCAAGGGCGGGACGTCTTACGACACTTGCACAGTACTGTTGGACAATAGTGTGGAGGATATTTTTTTGTGTACTGATGCACGTCGCTTGCTTAACAGTGCACATTAAACAGCACACATCTGCCAGTACACTGTACACTGTACGCAGTAGACAGGGTTCTGATTCGGGCACAGCCCTGGTCTAAATGTGCAGCATCCACACATATTCCAAGGTTTAAGAGGCACGCCACTCAACCAATAGTTTACTGCCGATAATAACCGATAATTCATCATTCTCACTCATTCAAAAGTTCCAATTAAGTAATCAGGTCTTAGAACAAAGAGCCTTCATAAGGAGGTAAAGCTATATGCACTCTATTTGTGCATTTAGGGTGCATATGGACTAGTCACAGGGCATAAGCAGGGAGTTGTGAGCTTGGGAAATTCAGTGGGGGATCATCAAGGATTACTATGGAGAAGCCGGTTATAAGCATAATACTGTGGGTTTCTCTGAAGATCTCTTACATCAGCGATCTTCATTCCTGGCCCTGGAGGGGCCGCAGGGTCTGCTGATTTTAGTTTTCGCCTCAATATCAGCAACCAATTCAGACCCAAGAAACCAGGTGAGGTGAGTTAACTGTGTAACCGACTGCTTTAATCGATCAACTAAGTGGCGAGTAACAAAAAAAAAAAAACAGGAGACCCTGCAGCCCTCCAGGGCCAGGAATGAAGATCACTGTCTCACATTCACTGTTGCAGGTGTTAATGCCATAAAAGGAATCAGATACCTTGTTCTATACAAAATAGAAATATTCCAATACTGGAATAGAACATTTTTAAGTTCTGAAGTAATATGGGATTGTATGTTACTACCAGTCTACTAAAAAACTGATTCTATAAGCAGTGAATGCAATGTTGTATGCAAGTTATTGTTATTATTATTAAGCGATGTTTTTGTGAAACACTGGCCACTGTGATTTAGCATCAAGGTCAGAAAAAGTCGAGATCGACCTGGGATGTTTGCCAGCAGAGCGAAATTAGGTCCAGCCTTCTCTTCATCGGCAATGAATGGGTTTTAATCAACACATAATGCCAGTTGTTAATTGCCTGTGCTGCCTGCTGCTAAAATAATTCAATGCTTTTATTGTACCGCTTACCATCTGTTTAAAAACACAGAAAACCAGATTACTGTCTTTCCTGTGGCGACTGTCGTCGTGGAATACAGCCCCGCTAATTTGCTTCATTAGCAAGGGGAAACAGTCAGCGCAAGTTCTTTTAACAAGGGCATACATGTAAAACTCCTAAAAACAGAAGGCATTTATGGGTAAATGTGACTCAGAGACTTCCTAGAGGAGCGGAGATATCTCCACATATCTCGCAGATCTTATCTAAACGCCCTTGTTACTCACGACACAAACGACGGCTTCTTTTTTGTCCATTTAAAAAACCTTTAATCTATTTGTCGATCTTTCTGTCCACCACCGACTACGAGAAAGTAGTCCAAGCTATATTTCTGCGGGCGCCGTCTGAAAACATTGAATGGGAATATTGTGCAGCCCACACAATACCTTCTGTCATTTTGTTGCGTGATTAGCTCACATGCATGAAGAATCATCAGCGTCTGGCGTGGACAAAGGAGATAAGAAAATGGCTTTGAGAATACCTTGGCCCTGACTGCCCTGCACTCACTGTAATCAGCCGCACTGTTACAGCTGCCAGCACAAGGCCATTCGCTTTTATTCATCCCAAACTTCTATTCCGCAAAGAATAGTTTGGGTCACTCCAGAGGAGTCAGGGTCATCTAAAAGTCGCACAATCCTTGTCTGTAATTATCATTCTTCTTTTAATGAGGCAGTTTGGGTTGTAAAAACAACAAAAGCATTGATTTTAATTTTCATCAAATCTCTTCTTTCTGCAGTTAGTGCAGGAACAGTGGGGTGGGGTGGGGGCGGGGGACTTTTACTCTTGTTCCCCACTGAACCCTGCCTGTTTTACACCCACAGAGAGGCCTTCAGACATGCAGGTGCAAACAGGCCTACGTACACTGCAGAAGGTACAGTACTCAAGCAGTTTGTGCACAAAAACAGTGGCCGTCACACATGCTGTATGTGGGCAACTGCTACTTTTTCAGTCCGTATAGAAATCAGAGATTCTCCTGTGTTATTCTCATGTATAACTTATACATTTTGTCCAGGCAAACAAGGCTTTATTTAGTAAGACAGAGAGAGACAGGTGTGGCAAAATGTATAAGTTACACATGAGAATAACACAGGAGAATCTGATTTCTAAACGGACTGAAAAAGTAGCAGACAAGGCTAGTAGCAGACAAAAAGTAGCAGACAAGGCTTTATTTAGTAAGACAGAGAGAGACAGGTGTGGCAAAACGAGGTCAAATGGGGGGCACCAGGTGGCATAACCAGGTAGAGCTGCCCGCTCCAGCGCAGGTTTCAATCTCTCAGTATCATTCAGCGAATGACAACTGGCCACATTCCCACCAAAGGGTCAGCCGACCGGGATCGTCGTCTCCCTTTCATCGCTCTCCAGCACCCTCTACTGGCAATGCAGTGCCTGCATGAGTAGCGTAACAGACAAAAGCAAAAAAAATCTCTCTCCTCTAAGCTTGTTAATCCTGCCCAATGACGGTCTTAACAAACCAGGAGGGGGAAAAAAACATGCCGGCTGAATTCATTAGCATCGGAGGAGGCTAGCGCTAGTCTTCACCCACCGGGATTGAGGTGGATATTGTAGATGAGGAGTCCTACTAGGTTTTGGAATTGGCCACGACTAAAATTGAGGATTAACACAGGGAATACCACCCCCATCAAAAAAAAAATTAATACAAATAAAAATTAGTTGAGAGTGTGTGTGGTGCAGCTGCCTCTATTGGTTAGAGTTTTATGTTCCACGGGAGGGTGGTAAGCTGGAAAAGCAATCATGTACTTTAATTACAGGTAATCAGCATTCTCTCATCTCCTTCCAAAATGACAAAATTGGTCCAATTAAACTCTGAATATGGACCGAACATGCAAGGTAACAATTACAAAGGAAATTAAAAAACAACAGGTCCCCCATGCACGTGTCTGCACTGAGGCTATTAAAAGAGATACACTCTGTGTTTCACCCCTATGGGATATGCTTTTTTCTCTCCACTCATCTGATTTCATCTTAAAAGGAACACGGTGGTGTTTTGTCATGAAGTTTGATTAAATAAATCAGTAAAGGACATATCTGTTATTAGTACATCTGACATCTAAGGAAAAGTACTTGGTTTGTGTTTTATACACAATAACTAAAACAAGTCAACTAGCAATCTGAATTAGCTGAAGTGCAATAAATCCTAAACTGCATTAGGAAAGTCTGGGTTCATTACAACAAGACACAGTCTGAAAACGATAATTTCTGTCTGTATCAGAACACTCTGACTGCTTTAGACTGTTACACCACTAGGGGGTAGGAGGAATGATAAAGACCAAAGACTGGGGTGTGCTTCTCTGAATGGGACAGGCCCGGCTAGGTGCCAGAGCCCATAATAGCAGAGCATAGACTCCGGCAGAGGCTCCGGGTTTACTTTCAGCCTGAAAATATGGGGACACCATCCCTGTCGATGCCCGGTAAATTAGCACCAGAGTTTTAAATCCAATATGAATCCAGGTTTGAATCTAATTCCAAGCTGCAGTTCGAAACATTTGTTAAATAATAAGAGTAAACTCTTCGTTTTTTTAGGTACCATTTAAATGTCCAATTATGTTGCACGTCAATTTGACCAATTTTAGTTTTTAATGTTCCTGAAAAAACTTCTATTTTCTCAGTGAAATTGTATGACACTCCTTTGGGGTCATGAACTTGGGAGTGTTTTCACTGCGTATGTCTGTGCACACTTTGTACACAAAGATGATGTCGCGGGTAAAGTTGGGTCAGTTGTGTTTTATGGTCGCCTTTATGAAATGAAAAAAATTATATTTAATTGCGGACTATGCTTGCATCAAGTTGGTCGAACAGTTTATATGTTCAGATGGGAAATATGTTCAATGAACTGTTATTAAATATAGTGTTTTAAATTTTTAAAAAAAGTTCTTGTATGTTCTTTGTGAATGGCCAGACAAGACAAATTAAACATTTGTTTTTGGATTATCTGACTGGGCTGAATAGAGTTATGCTAAGGGGGTAGCTGTGAACTGTAACCAGAGGTGGAAAGTCCAGGGGTCAGAAAGTAAAAGTCCTGCCATGTTTTTATTCTACCCATGAACTCAGCCAGCTGATTTCACTAATTAGGTTCTACCTCCTGGCTGAAGAATTGTGCTAATTAGCAAATCCAGGTGATTGGAGCAAAATACTGGGGAGGACCTTTACTTTACTTTCTGAACCTGGACCTTCCACCTCTGCCTGTAACATAATGGATGTAACTATTTTTCAACATAATATGAGGGTTAAGCTATGAGATGCCAAAAAGACGATGAAGTAAGAAAATAACAGGGGGCTGGGATTTTCACTGTCCCATAAGAGCAACGACCACACCGCATTTCCTTTAGATAAAGCTCAGAGAAACACTCCATCACTGAGACTCGGATACGTGAGCGACAAGACGGACTCCTGCTGCTAATGCACTCAATTCATGGCGGACACACGTGGAAACATTGCCCAGACCGTACCAGACGTGTTTCACAAACTGTGAAGCCTGAAGGCTTTCCTCACCTGAACGTAGATGAATGAAGACGGATGGACACGGCACATTTTATTAACCGAACATTATCTCCATGAAAGTGACAATGCAGCCTTACTGTGGGAGTTGCCTGCGTCCTTTACAGAAGAGATTAATAATACATGCAAGGTCATTGATGGGAAGAACAGCAGTTATTAATAATACGCACACCTTACACTTACACACACGTAACTTTCCACACTTGTGTCCAGGTGTGTCTACTACAGTCTACAGTACCTGTGTGTGTGTGTGTGGCACGCCCCCACAATGGTACTTCATTTCCTCTTATGGACTGCATGCTCATGCTAGTCTAGATAGCAGACTTGTCACTTAGCTTATCAGCAGGCTAACTAATGCGAAGACTAAATCAGCAGGCTAACTAATGCGAAGTCAGGTCACATTAATGAAATTTAAAAAATGCTTGGTCATTGCTCTGCAAGATGGGAACATTGAGTCATTTATTCTAGAAGAAAATAAATACACTGAAATCCTGAAACTAAAAAAAGAAAAAACTAATACCACTTCTGTCCATTGGATGGCAGTGTCTTCAAGGGACAACACCGTGGCCTCCCTCACGGCTGAGCGGTCCTGCATCGCTCACAAGCTCAGCTGCTGTTTTGTCCAGCGACAAATCACTTTCCACCACCTCCATCTCTTTCTTATTACTGAAATCCTTTTGTAGCCGCTTGCCATTTCCCATTCAAATCTAGTTTGACATTTGAAAAAGAAAAAAAACATAATCATGCTGCCTACCTCACAAGCAGACAAATCCTTGGCTGGCTGTACAATGGGTACTATAATGGTCTGTAAATCTCAGCTTCAAAGTCCAAATCATTTCCGCACCATTCAAACTGCCAGTCTTCACAGCCAGGGTTCCGAGCAGAGTCCCTCCGTGCTGTTTTTCCGTAAACAGGACGCACAGGAGCATGCTGGGGAACTGTGACAGCAGCATGACTGTGGAAGTGTCTGCAGTCTTGTTACACATGGGAAAGTACACTCTGTACAACACAAATGCACCCTATTCTCTAGGAAGGCATGTGTCAGGTGTTGCTGGCTTCCCCTGTACACACCTTTAGATGTTTACAACGTGCTTTAATGTCAAAATTGCCCTTGATAGGGTGCTTCCTGGTCTTTTTTTCTGAAAACTTCATCAAACCTGACCATTGCTAAGTACGAATAGCCATTCAGAAACAGTTTACATGGTTTCTTGAAAAAGCTGTAAAAATCCTATAAAAATCATCTATGCCATATACGTACAAAACTTATATATAAATATGTGGTAGAGAACTAGCATATATATTTCATAGTATAATTAAATAGCTCCCTAACATACATGGTACTCCCTATAAAAAATATTGATAAATTGTATAAGAATTGTATACAAATATGCAATATATTACTAATCAACATATACATGTATAAAACTTTGCGAGTATGATCATATATAATTTTTACAGACCTTTTGCATATGGGATGTTTGAAAATGGAACTGTGAATGAACTGGATAAGTGGCCTGTTTTTTTTATTTTTTTTAACACAACCAACAAAAGATTTAGCCTGGGTTTACCTGCTTCCATCAGTAACCATTGGTATAGCATTTAAACCTGAAAGGTGCTCTTACTCAGAATTAGCAAAATAATTCAATTATGGCATGTGCATGGATCCCTAACCCTTTATCAGGAGCAGCTGAAGTTTACATTTTTTTAAATCCGTAAATTATATATGTACCTTTAGGACAGGTACGCACGCTGCAGACCTCCTTTTTCCCCAAATGAGGCACGCCTCAGGAGAAAAGGCTTCCACACACGGACTCCTCCCCCTCCCGGTTTGGCCATCACGGTTCTGGACAACATCAAGATGGACTTCAGTGACCCCCCCCCATGAAGTTCCGCAAAGGGTGGTGACCAATCAGCAATGCCGAATGGAGATCGCAATCTTGGTTTCAGCTAGCAGCATACTGTCCTTACAAATAATTTTACGCTTTATGTGCTCGTTTGCAGCGCAACTAATTGCCCATGTGGGACAAATAAAGTTGAAACTTGAACTAGAAATAAGGCTAGAATGTGAGAATCTGCATCCTAGCGGCTGCCGGATGGCTCCTTCACACTGTGGTGCATGGATGAGCCTCCTGGCCTTGGATCGAATGGATTAGGAGAGGCGCCTCTCCTCCGACTCCGCTCTGTGCGAGCTTAGCTGCAGTATGCGACACAAAAAGAAGTAGCTGTTGTCACATGTTTCAGAGGAGGACAGTGGATGTCCCAGCTCTCCCGAATTGGCAGGGTAGTACGGCTGCGGTAGCAGATGGTTGAACATTCCAGTTTGGTGGAAAGTTTTTATATAAAAAATAATTAAATTAAATTAAATAATAATACATTTTTATTTATTTTTTTAATTGTATCCTGCAAAGGCTACTATGTAACAAGGCTTAATGTCTGTTCATTTCAATGGAAGGGACTTCATTGGTGCTGAAGAACAGAAGGACGCAGACTGTCCAATCCAAAGTTCACAGCTCAAACACAAGTTTGCAGCATAAACTATGGCAATGACCAGTGGCAGGTAATGTCAGGCTTCAGGAATACTGTGTCTGGGATTTCATGGGCTTGCTTTGAACAATCCCAGGCTTAATCTCGCATTCATGTTTGTAGGATGTGATTTTTAATATCTATTTTTCATTAAATGTTTTTGAAAAATTGTAGAAAAAATAAAGCTTCTGTCTGAAACAAAGACGACAATTAATATTCCTTACAAATACATGAATCAGACGCAATTATATTCAGATGCCCTGACTATAGATATTAGATATCAATCACATCTAGCGAATTCATGTTTTTATTATTTTTTTTATTACACCCCTATTGACTAGATTTAGACATGAAAAGTGAACCAATGTCTCAATAATTTACTACAACCAATGCAACTGGGGTTTGATGAAATGAAAAAGAAAAGCTTCAATTAAATTAATAAATCTTTATTTCCTTTTACATTAATTCTCTGCATAATTATATAATAGCTATTCTATGTGTAATTATATATATATATATATATATACATACATATATTCTTAAATCACAACACATTTTTAAAACTTATTTTGGTGTGTCTCTCACCATAACATTCTCCATCAGTGAAGAATGTTTCTTTATGGCTTGTACTAAGTCATCTATCAATTCATACTTTCAGTAGTCTCCAGTATAAAGTACTGCAATGAGAAGCAAAAATATACTTTTACTCCATACTGATATATTCAAAGGAGTCCTTTTAAAATCACTGAATATGTTCAAACTTTGACCATAGAAACTTACTCATAAAATCTCTTTTTTATGAATTATAACCTGGACTTCACAAAAACATGTTACACAGAACAGGTGTACATTCACAGTCACATTTATATCTGTGAGCAAAACTCCTTTCTTCCGAAGACTTCTTTTATTAAAAAGATTGCATTCAGCTTGCCATTTACAGCAGCTCGAGACGTTGGTCCATGTTCAAAGCAAACGACAATCCATATAAAACACTGTGGGAAGGATAAAACAATGGCACAACTGACGACAACTGACAAATTAGAGCACAAATTAGAATTAGAGACAAATTAGAGGACAGTATGATGGCTTTTGTGTAGTACTGCAATATCGTCCTGTGTCCGCTTGCAGCCAGCTCGAATGTGGTAGCCGGCTCGAATCGTGGTCTTTGATTCGTGCCACCCCACCATGTGACCGCCCGAATCTTCCTGGAAACACCACCGCAAACGTGGCCTTTATCAGAGATATTACTCTTTTGGTATTGGTAATGGTGCTTAGCGGCCTGCTGAAATAATGGCACAACACGCTCACTTTTCCTGAACTTTCATCTCATGGCAATAACCAGAGGAGGAACGCTGCCTGCGATTAAAGGCAGTTATGATGAGGTTCGCAAAATGTCCGACAGATGAACAGATGAACACAGTGAAACAGCCAATGCACCGAAACGGAACAACACAATCACTGGGAATGCTGAATATCCTTCAGTATTACATGACAGCTGTGGAAAAACACGCAGACACGCACAAACTCACACAAACTCGCACACACGAACAGACACTCACTCACTCACTCGCACGCACGCACGCACGCACGCACTCTCACACACACACACACACACACACACACACACACACACACACACACACACACACACACACACACACACACACACACACACACACACACACACACACACACACACACACACACACACACACACACACACACACACACCATAAAGTGTACCACCAGACCCTTACCCAAAAACCTGTATGGACGCTGAATGTTGAGAGGTGTTTAGCGACAGCGCTGGTGAAATCTGAAGCCAGCAGCAAAGAGTGCAAAGTTTTACATTACATCAGGTTGCTACACAGACCCGATCCAGAAGAGAAACATATTCTCATGTTATCCATATGCACAGGCGGGTACTTCCTGAAGCAAACTGGTTTAGGTACCAGTATGACACTATGACACCCAATAGCTCTGGACTACACTTTCCATCAGCACCTCTGATTGTGTACCCTTCGGCCTACTGAACTCCCGCCAAACTCCAGTAACAGCGCCGACTCTTAAATGTCAATGAGGTCATCGCCGCTCTCGTCGCTCTCCACGGTCAGCTGCCGCGTCCACCACTTCTTCACCTCCGAGCCCGAGGACGCCTCGTCGCTGACGGGGTTCATCTTGCACACCACTGACTTCACGCTGGTCCGTCCTTCAGAGAGCAAAGCCACAGAGGAAACTGAATGACCTGCAGGCACAGGGGCTGCACAGCCAGAGGAGAAAAAAGTCTAAGGCAGACATTGACACCCAGCCAAATGTGTGTGCAAAAAAAACTGTGCTTCAATTGACAGTAAAGCCTAATTTATACTTTGTTGCGCTACACTTTTGGCAAGTGCCGCTCAACAGAAATGTACAGACGTATTTTCAACTTAAAAGGTGGCGCACCTGTAGATTTTGTTACGTCGCAGACACGGTCATACTTTGTCATGCAGTGCGATTGCACTGTTTACAAATTTAAACAAATGGTCAGGAGTTTGGTGTCTTGTTACCATAGAGACAACGGAACCCTCCCCGCAGGCCTTCATTCTTGTCGAGCGACTCTTGTCAGAATGGAAATGCGACAAAGTATAATTTACTTAGATTTGTACCCCAGGAAAAACGGACACTGGGTTCTTGGTATTCAGAGTGAACATGAGAGATGGAGTGAAAACCTTTGTCCAATGAATGTGTTCCACAATTTAGAAGTGAAAATGGTTGCTGTTTATGGGCATGCAGAGGTGTAGCATTATTAATGATTTATGCTTTCAATAACTTCACTATTGTCTGCCTACATTCTGCATTAGTCTCACATAAAACAAAAGGGCAATATTTTCTGAAATTGTGTGGAAATAAAATTTAATCCAAATAAAAATATCACGATCAAAACAGGCTTCCATAGATGCCGTCTAAAGAGTGACAAATGTACATTAATACCCAGAAAACATTACACTGCAACATGAACTCCAATTGGCTAAAATCCCTAGAGCAGTGTAATTTCCCACTCAGTAAAGTTATTGGTGATCTGTATAGCAGAAATGTAGATGGATGTGTTGGTTTTGCAGCACTGCTCTGAGAATGAGGGGGGTGAATAGGGCGAAGACGGGGATGTGGGCGGCGGGAGGCGGGCACGGAGCAGTGCTCACCTGCTGGGAGACGCCATTGGCCCAGCTTCCTTTGGGGCTTGCCGATGTCGGTGGAGTCCTGTCGGTAACCGCCCCGATCTGACAGTGTGGGGCTTAGGAGCTGCTGCAGGCTGCCGATCTGCTGGGAGGATTCAGAACAGCACCAAATGCCAAACATTCAATAGGAGAGAACACACATTCACCCAGAGATAACACACATTCACATGAAGATAACACGCATTCACCTGTCTTTGAGATAACACATTCACCCAGAGATAACGAGCATTCACCCAGAGATAACACACATTCACCCCGAGATAACACACATTCACCTAGAGATAACACTCATTCACCTGTCTTTGAGATAACACATTCACCCAGAGATAACGAGCATTCACCCAGAGATAACACACATTCACCCCGAGATAACACACATTCACCTAGAGATAACACTCATTCACCCTGAGATAACACACATTCACCCAGAGACAACACACATTCACCCAGAGATAACACACATTCACCCCAAGATAACACACATTCACCCCGAGATAACACACATTCACCTAGAGATAACACTCATTCACCCTGAGATAACACACATTCACCCAGAGCTAACACACATTCACCTAGAGATAACACTCATTCTCTCAGAGATAACACACATTCACCCTGAGAAAACACTCATTCACCCTGAGATAACACACATTCACACAGAGATTACACTCATTCACACAGAGATAACACTCATTCTCCCGGAGATAACACACATTCACCCAGAGCTAACACGCATTCTGCCGGAGATAACACACATTCACCCTGAGATAACACATATTCACCCTGAGATAACACACATTCACCCTGAGATAACACATATTCACCCTGAGATAACACGCATTCACCCTGAGATAACACACATTCACCCTGAGATAACACACATTCACCCTGAGATAACACGCATTCACCCTGAGATAACACACATTCACCCTGAGATAACACACATTCACCCTGAGATAACACACATTCACCCAGAGATAACGAGCATTCACCCGAAAATAACAGGCATTCGCCTGGAGATAACACATTCACATGGGGATAACATACATTCACCCCGAGATAACACACATTCACCCAGAGACAACACACATTCACCCAGAGATAACACACATTCACCCCGAGATAACATGCATTCACACAGATATAACCCTCATTCACCCTGAGATAACACACATTCACCCAGAGCTAACACACATTCACCCTGAGATAACACTCATTCACCCTGAGATAACACACATTCACCCTGAGATAACACTCATTCACCCTGAGATAACACACATTCACCCTGAGATAACACACATTCACCCTGAGATAACACACATTCACCCTGAGATAACACGCATTCACCCTGAGATAACACACATTCACCCTGAGATAACACTCATTCACCCTGAGATAACACACATTCACCCTGAGATAACACTCATTCACCCTGAGATAACACACATTCACACAGAGATAACACTCACTCACACAGAGATAACACGCATTCTCCCGGAGATAACACGCATTCTCCCGGAGATAACACTCATTCTCCCTGAGATAACACTCATTCTCCCTGAGATAACACTCATTTTCCCGGAGATAACACTCATTCTCCCGGAGATAACACACATTCACCCAGAGCTAACACACATTCACCCAGAGCTAACATGCATTCTGCTGGAGATAACACACATTCACCCCGAGATAACACACATTCACCCTGAGATAACACTCATTCACCCTGAGATAACACACATTCACCCTGAGATAACACTCATTCACCCTGAGATAACACACATTCACACAGAGATAACACTCACTCACACAGAGATAACACGCATTCTCCCGGAGATAACACGCATTCTCCCGGAGATAACACTCATTCTCCCTGAGATAACACTCATTCTCCCTGAGATAACACTCATTTTCCCGGAGATAACACTCATTCTCCCGGAGATAACACACATTCACACAGAGCTAACACACATTCACCTAGAGATAACACTCATTCACCCTGAGATAACACACATTCACCCAGAGACAACACACATTCACCCAGAGATAACACACATTCACCCCAAGATAACACACATTCACCCCGAGATAACACACATTCACCTAGAGATAACACTCATTCACCCTGAGATAACACACATTCACCCAGAGCTAACACACATTCACCTAGAGATAACACTCATTCTCTCAGAGATAACACACATTCACCCTGAGAAAACACTCATTCACCCTGAGATAACACACATTCACACAGAGATTACACTCATTCACACAGAGATAACACTCATTCTCCCGGAGATAACACACATTCACCCAGAGCTAACACGCATTCTGCCGGAGATAACACACATTCACCCTGAGATAACACATATTCACCCTGAGATAACACACATTCACCCTGAGATAACACACATTCACCCTGAGATAACACACATTCACCCTGAGATAACACGCATTCACCCTGAGATAACACACATTCACCCTGAGATAACACACATTCACCCTGAGATAACACACATTCACCCAGAGATAACGAGCATTCACCCGAAAATAACAGGCATTCGCCTGGAGATAACACATTCACATGGGGATAACATACATTCACCCCGAGATAACACACATTCACCCAGAGACAACACACATTCACCCAGAGATAACACACATTCACCCCGAGATAACATGCATTCACACAGATATAACCCTCATTCACCCTGAGATAACACACATTCACCCAGAGCTAACACACATTCACCCTGAGATAACACTCATTCACCCTGAGATAACACACATTCACCCTGAGATAACACTCATTCACCCTGAGATAACACACATTCACCCTGAGATAACACACATTCACCCTGAGATAACACACATTCACCCTGAGATAACACGCATTCACCCTGAGATAACACACATTCACCCTGAGATAACACTCATTCACCCTGAGATAACACACATTCACCCTGAGATAACACTCATTCACCCTGAGATAACACACATTCACACAGAGATAACACTCACTCACACAGAGATAACACGCATTCTCCCGGAGATAACACGCATTCTCCCGGAGATAACACTCATTCTCCCTGAGATAACACTCATTCTCCCTGAGATAACACTCATTTTCCCGGAGATAACACTCATTCTCCCGGAGATAACACACATTCACCCAGAGCTAACACACATTCACCCAGAGCTAACATGCATTCTGCTGGAGATAACACACATTCACCCCGAGATAACACTCATTCTCCCTGAGATAACACTCATTCTCCCTGAGATACCACTCATTTTCCCGGAGATAACACTCATTCTCCCGGAGATAACACACATTCACCCAGAGCTAACACACATTCACCCAGAGCTAACATGCATTCTGCTGGAGATAACACACATTCACCCAGAGATAACACACATTCACATGAAGATAACACACATTCACCTGTCTTTGAGATAACACATTCACCCAGAGATAACGAGCATTCACCCAGAGATAACACACATTCACCTAGAGATAACACTCATTCACCCTGAGATAACACACATTCACCCAGAGACAACACACATTCACCCAGAGATAACACACATTCACCCTGGGATAACACACATTCACCTGAGATAACACACATTCACCTAGAGATAACACTCATTCACCCTGAGATAACACACATTCACCCAGAGCTAACACACATTCACCTAGAGATAACACTCATTCTCTCAGAGATAAC
The DNA here is from genome assembly GCA_029718625.1 of Synaphobranchus kaupii. Classification (NCBI taxonomy): domain Eukaryota; kingdom Metazoa; phylum Chordata; class Actinopteri; order Anguilliformes; family Synaphobranchidae; genus Synaphobranchus; species Synaphobranchus kaupii. The sequence continues at coordinate 33,129,363 of CM056384.1, read as the reverse complement.
ACACATTCACCCAGAGCTAACACACATTCACCCAGAGCTAACATGCATTCTGCTGGAGATAACACACATTCACCCAGAGATAACACACATTCACATGAAGATAACACGCATTCACCTGTCTTTGAGATAACACATTCACCCAGAGATAACGAGCATTCACCCAGAGATAACACACATTCACCTAGAGATAACACTCATTCACCCTGAGATAACACACATTCACCCAGAGACAACACACATTCACCCAGAGATAACACACATTCACCCTGAGATAACACACATTCACCTAGAGATAACACTCATTCACCCTGAGATAACACACATTCACCCAGAGCTAACACACATTCACCTAGAGATAACACTCATTCTCTCAGAGATAACACACATTCACCCAGAGCTAACACACATTCACCCAGAGCTAATATGCATTCTGCTGGAGATAACACACATTCACCCAGAGATAACACACATTCACCCTGAGATAACACACATTCACCTAGAGATAACACTCATTCACCCTGAGATAACACACATTCACCCAGAGCTAACACACATTCACCTAGAGATAACACTCATTCTCTCAGAGATAACACACATTCACCCAGAGATAACACTCATTCACCCTGAGATAACACACATTCACACAGAGATAACACTCATTCACACAGAGATAACACGCATTCTCCCGGAGATAACACTCATTCTCCCGGAGATAACACACATTCACCCAGAGCTAACACGCATTCTGCCGGAGATAACACACATTCACCCTGAGATAACACGCATTCACCCTGAGATAACACACATTCACCCTGAGATAACACACATTCACCCTGAGATAACACACATTCACCCAGAGATAACGAGCATTCACCCGAAAATAACAGGCATTCGCCTGGAGATAACACATTCACATGGGGATAACATACATTCACCCCGAGATAACACACATTCACCCAGAGACAACACACATTCACCCAGAGATAACACACATTCACCCCGAGATAACATGCATTCACACAGAGATAACCCTCATTCACCCTGAGATAACACACATTCACCCAGAGCTAACACACATTCACCCAGAGACAACACACATTCACCCAGATACAACACACATTCACCCAGATACAACACACATTCACCCAGAGATAACACTCACTCACACAGAGATAACACGCATTCTCCCGGAGATAACACGCATTCTCCCGGAGATAACACTCATTCTCCCTGAGATAACACTCATTCTCCCTGAGATAACACTCATTCTCCCGGAGATAACACACATTCACCCAGAGCTAAAATGCATTCTGCTGGAGATAACACACATTCACCCTGAGATAACACGTATTCATCCTGAGATAACACGCATTCACCCTGAGATAACACGCATTCACCCTGAGATAACACACATTCACCCTGAGATAACACACATTCACCCAGAGATAACGAGCATTCACCCAAAAATTACAGGCATTCGCCTGGAGATAACACATTCACATGGGGATAACATACATTCACCCTGAGATAACACACATTCACCCAGAGACAACACACATTCACCCAGATACAACACACATTCACCCAGAGATAACACACACTCACCCCGAGATAATATGCATTCACACAGAGATAACACACATTCACCTAGAGATAACACTCATTCACCCTGAGATAACACACATTCACACAGAGATAACACTCACTCACACAGAGATAACACGCATTCTCCCGGAGATAACACTCATTCTCCCGGAGATAACACACATTCACCCAGAGCTAACACGCATTCTGCCGGAGATAACACCCATTCACCCTGAGATAACACGCATTCACCCGGAGATTACACACATTCGCCTGGACATAAGACGCGCATTCACCCAGCATCTTGGGCTGCTTGCTGAGAAATTATGACTGGTGTGACTTTTAACATGCACTTATAACTTGGACCATGACATGGATTGTTAGTCTTAGGCAAAACAGACTTGATTTACAAGTATATTATGTATTCAGAATATTTTTTGCTGTTTTATTTTTTCCCACAGCACCATCTTAACTCACTCACTGCCGAGGGCGCATAATATGCGCCCAAACTGCCAACGTTCTAGACTGCCAGGGGCGAATATATGCGCCCAACACGCATCAAATGTTGAAGCTTCATTTTCTAGCCAATTACAATATTGTTGCTGGGTAAATATTTCATGAAACATTGAATAAACGTTATGTGGTATGTCAACATGTGTTGTGATTGGTTGAAATTTCATATAATGATATTACGGAGCTACAAGTAAGCTAGCTAATTTGCTAGCAAATTTGAAGAGAGCCACCTTAGCGGTCGTGTCTAGATAGGATAAAGGAGATTTCAAGAAGTGGTCCCCTAACCTATGACCACATTTGTTAGCCAAACTAAGGCTAAATCGTTTGGAAACTATAACCCAAGGTAACATTGAAGCTTAAAACCCCCTTTGATTTAACGTTACGTTATATGCTTAACTTCAACAAGCTGTAACGTTAACGTTAGTTAACTTTAACGGTAGGCGCCTAACATTAGACAGCAAACTAGCTAACGTTACGTAGGGTTTCCAGTTTCCCAACTTTTATTTGGACTTAACTTTCTGTCCAAACGATTTATCCTTCGTTTGGCTAACTTAATGCGCTATAGCCAGTGCTTCGTGAGGCAGAACGAACCACTACACTGGCAAATATAAAAAAGTTAACCTACCGGCAAATTTTCTCGCATTCGCTATGCTACTTCTCATAAACTACATTCTCCCGTGATATTCTCTTTGTCAAGTTTCATTCCCACAACCGTCACTACGTAAATCCATAACGATTAATTCAAGTGAGCCAATCCATTGACATGCCATTCAAACGGTACATGCTTTCTAAAACGTATCTTTCCTGTTTTTTCACTGCTTTTCGACAACGTGACTTGTCTTTCCCACTTCAAACGCTGGCTATAGCAAGCAAGATAGAAAGAGATGGGAGCAAGCGTTCAATTTGAATTTTGATATTGTGAGGAGTAGTTTTTGGGATTTGAAGATGAGGAAATAAATGAAAGTGCTGAGAGAGGTGATCTGAAGAGGAGGGAGCCGACGATTAATTGATTGGGCCGTTGAGAGCTTATCAATCCTTATCTTATGCAATCTGTTCATGATCAGTGCTGACCTGTTCATTTTGAATATGCTTATATTTTCAAATGTCTAACGTTATTTAGTGTTCATTATTACTATTATTATATAACTTTACCAATCTACACATGTCTATAATTTATATTTATTGTTCATCATTACCAATCAAAAATGTACAGATAGGCTACAATGTGCATTTGAACTCTCTATCTTTACTAATATTCAATTTAGTCTCTGCTAATATGTTAATTTTACGAATTAATCTCATGTTTAATTGAATGGCATACACTTTACATTAAATAATGAATTTAACTGTTTACATTGTTATTGGTCTTGATGTTGTCAATAGCCTATGAACAAAATAAAAAAACAAAAAACCTTATTACTGGCATCTCTGTGATGATGTTGACTGTGTTGTATGTGTAGCTATGACGGCCAAGGAGTGGCAACACATTTACTAATGTCTACTAATCAACTAATTCCTAATAAAAATAAATGTCTAAAGCTAAAACAAGGTCCATGTACAAGGTTTAAACATTTGTCATGTGAGTTTAATCATTTAGAATGTTGGGCGGCCATATTGGCTTGGCAGTCTGAGTGCCCAGTGTTCCAGAATTCCATGGCAGTTAGTGAGTTAAGAGCCTTTTAATGACCTTATGTCGCTGGCGGACATAAATCGCTTCTTCATCTTCATATCGCATATGTACTGCTCATAATAGAGGTTTCAGGGGTCCACTGCAGCCTAATCAGGCAATAATGAAATGGCCTTTAAGTTTAACGTGTGTCAGAGGGGCCTACCTCAGGCTGGGAAGGGTTGTCTTGGTTGTGCGCTTTGTCGTCTTCGCTGGGCAGTGTGGTTTCGATGCTCGGGGGATTGAGGAAGCGGCTGAGCTCCTGTTGCTGGCTTTCTCGAAGGCTGTGAATGATGCTACAGGACTGCTGCTGCTTCTGATGGGAGGGAGGCATTCACACACACCGTTACTTACACATGCAGCGCAGGGGCTAAGACGCTAAAGTGTAAGATCAAATGAGCGGTCGGGTGAATTTGCTTTGGCACTGAGCAGTAGGAACACTGTCCTCACAGATTACTGTACAACCCTGCTGGGGTTATTTGTGCATGTATGTATGTGTGTGCACGTGTGTGTGTGTGTGTGTGTGTGTGTGTGTGTGTGTGTGTGTGTGTGTGTGTGTGTGTGTGTGTGTGTGTGTGTGTGTGTGTATTTGTGTGCACATTGGGGCCGTTTCTAGACTGCTTTAATTGGGGGGGTGTTGGTGGGGCACAAGGGGGGGATGAAGTAGCGGGGGTTCTGGGGGTCCTCCCCCAGAAAAATTTGAGCCTTTTAAAACTAATTTCCTGCATTTCTACACAACCTCACACTGGGCATTTTCTAAAATAAAATGTTTAATTTATGAACATTTTGAAGATTTCTTTTTTTTTCAAAGCCCTAGATGAGATTTGAGATGCTTTCATATAAAGCTAAAGCATATAGCTAATCAGTATATTAGTGGATAAGATCATTTTATTACATTTTAAACCCATCTGTTACAGTTATGAAGAAGAGACAGCATAGATTGATCAAAGAAACTGACCTCTTTCTCTCTCTCGCTGCGTCTCCATGTTTTATATGGCCAAACCAACTAATCAGATATTAGAGAAATATATTATTTCGATGTGGCATTTTTACGATTGGCCGAATCGTCTGTAGCTTAATAGCCTACTGACGGCGCTACGGGCACCGACTTCATATTGTCGGATTTTATTTTTTCTGGATTTGGCTTCAAAATGGCCAATAGGAAAGCAGTGCATTTTTTGATGACCAATGACAAAATTACAGAAAACTATGAATGCTCAAAAAAATAGCTATAACGGTGATTTTTTCAGAGTTTTCATTGGATGGGCAGATGATTTCTCTGGGTGGGCAACGCCCACCCCAGCCCACCCGTAGACACGCCCCTGGTGCACATGCACATATAAGCATGAATGTGATTGTATTGTTGTACATGTGCTACAATGTAATGTGCGTATATTCGCACGTATGCACGTGTCCGTGTGTGAGAGAATGTTTGCGCGTATATATGCACACAATGCATGTGTGTGAGAATGTATGCACGTGGCTGCGCGTGTGAGTGTGTGTCACTTACGGCCCGGATTCGTTTCAGGCACTTCTTCAGCCACATGCGAATGGTCTGTTTGGCCACTTCTTCCTCTATGGTATACTCCAGCTGCTCACGGGCCAGAAGCTCCTCCAACTGCAAGCTCTTCCTGATGTCCACTGAGCGGTATGACAGCATGCTGGGACCACACATCATATTACATATAGCACTGGCTGCATATTACCTGATGGTGCATTACACTGAACTGCATTACATTACATTACAGGCATTTAGCAGGCAATCAAATCCAGAGCATTTTTTTTTTACATAACATCCATTTATACAGCGGGATATATACTGATATACTGAAGCAATTCAGGTTAAGTACCTTTCTGGGAATCGAACCTGCAAGCCCAGTTCCTTACCCCAGTTCCTTACACTGCCGCCCTGCATTAAACTTCATACTCTACATCAACATATAAGTTACAGTTCCTTGCACAGCATATTGCATCATTTCACATGGTAATTGCAATTATACTTCTACTTGCTGACCAGTTATCTTAGAAACTTGAATCCATTGGTTGCCTCTGCAATTATAGCTCAGAAGACATGGTTCCACGGTACCTCCCCTCATCTTATGTCAAATGGCCTTGCGCTCTGCCGAATCAGTGTTATTAGAGACAAATCTAATAAGACGCCCACTGGTTTCTTATTTTAGGCTACAAATTCCAGAATCTGTGCAAAGTCTAATTAGCTTGAGGTCTCACACCTACGGCAGAAGGACTGCGCGTCTTTCCTGAGTCACCGGCGTATAATTGCTGAGAGACCGAAACGACCGAAAGTGGATGTGTGTCAGTGGAGGTGTCACGGGCCTGTCTCCCCTCCCTCCATCAGCTCTCGCTCACACCTCAGCACGTCGTGGAAGGTGACGTCGCCCCCGTTGTGCAGCCTCTCCATCTCGTAGCACATGTGCTTGAAGAGCAGCTTGTCTTTGTCCAGGTCCACCTCCAGCCTTCCCCTCAGGAGCCGCAGGAGGAACTTGATCCGCGACGTGGGGATGGCGCCCTGACAGGGAGAGTCACATCAGGTCACATCCTACTGCAGGGTACACATTACCGAAACTCACATCCCTAACCTCGGCTAAAGTCACACCCCCGCACCTCACCCAAAATCCCATCGCAAGCCTGACCCAAAATCACGTCTTGTACCACATGCAAAACCAAAACCTGTAAAGTGACCTAATGGTCCTGCAACATCAGCCACAGCAAACACAAATGTTTTTTTTTCTGGCACAGAAGGAGAAACATGACATATATGTCCATATGCTGTATATCACAAATTATATCGCATTATAGATTCTGAAAAGATTCTCCTCTTTCGCGGCTTCAGACAAAGAGTAACAATTTCAAACAGACAAACGGTGCCAGTCCACGCAGGTGGTTCTCTTGTTTCCTGCTGAGGCTTTGTAAGAAAAGCACACCCTCGTTAACAGGACCTGATGATAAAATGAAGGGGTGACAGGGCGCACCTCTCTCTTGTCATCCACCATATTCCAGATGATCTGGAAGTGCCGTAGATCATTGTAGCTCAGCAGCTGGTCTTCCTCCGTGGAGTAGAAGAGAGAGAAATTCTCCACAATGATAGCTGTAAAACGGAAAGCAGAGATTCAGAAAGCTGAATATATCTGTGTTCAGGAAACATGCCTCACTCAGTGTTCAGAAAACATGCCTCACTCCGTGTTCAGGAAACCACTAACTTTTGTGGTTAGCGAAGGGGCAGACAGTCTACAAAACCAGGAGATTATTTTCTGAAAAGTTTTCTGGCTGGCACATACGCTCATTGTAATTCTTTCAACGTTCTCTCTGAATATTAAGCCATTGTGCTCTAAAATGAAGAAGATAATTTAGTCTGGAGGGAACATTATCACTGCTTGAAGGGAAAGAAATAATAATCTTGAAATGACAGTAGGAGAAGTATATTATATCAAGTATTTTGGCCAATAAGACCTAAAACAGGAGGAAATTACATAAGAATAATAAGTGTTTATGAAACAGGAAATTGTCCCCAGTGCGCAAGGCTGTACAGAAAGGCTTACCCACGAGCAGGTTGAGCATGATGTAAGCGATGATGACATAGAAGGAACAGAAATAAATGAGGGCGCCGGCGTAATTGCCGCAGTCCGTCTCCCAGTAGCGATGCTTGTCTGGCGTACAGAACGGTGGCTGCACCTGCGGATCAAGAAGTGTTTAACGCTCACACTCATGCCGTCAAACAAAAACAACCAAACATGAAAGTATTCTTCTCAAATACACTTGATACCGGATTTAAATTTAGTTTCGGGGAGTTACTGTGATAAATAAAAAACAGGGTACGTTTTGCATTGGATGTGTCAAAAGATTAATAGTAACGCCTTGTATGAGGACCGTTGCAAGCTCGAAAGGTCCAGCTGATGACATTTAGTACACTTCTTGCCTCTGCCCTGTAGTCTTCAAATGAAATTCTAAATCTATGTAGCATGTTAATACTGTAGATCAGTTAATTACATTCGACTTACAGAGAACAACGCAAGGCTGCTTTGGATAGTGGAACATCTCCCTGACGTACAGTACACGAATGCATATCTGCATTTATGAACAGCCCTGGTGCATGGCTGCATTAATTACCAGCTGCGAGTAGCCACAGACTACTGGGTGAGGTGTGGTCCAGAGTGGGTTATAGTGTCCCACACAAAAGAACAGTTAAACACTCTGAAGGGCTGAGCCGCCAGGACGGTTCTCCACGGACGCCGTCTATGAGCCGCAGGCAGATTGGCGAGCCACGCCCCTTACCATGCAGTCATGCATGATCTTATTCCAGTCCTCTCCTGTGACGATGCGGAACAGCACCGTGATGGCCTTGCCCGCCGTGGAGAAGTTGGCGTGCCTGCCAGTTAAACAAAATGCACGTCTAAGCCCGGGTCCTTGGCCGAACAACATGACAAATTGCAGCTGAGCACAAACTAGTAAGTGCAAATATTTCCTGGAGTGCCACTTTTTTTTTCTTCTTCTGCTGCTACTGCAGGAGATGTTTTGTCAGGCGTGACCTTTTTGTTTTCGGGAAGGGCGCCGAATTCTACCTTTGGTTTGTCATCACCTTCCCACTTTCTCGTGAGTTACGAGTTTTGGCAGCAGCCTAAATTACCAAATCAGTTTCTGAATAAAATGAAGGTTAGAAAACACAGTTCTTGCTAAAGCAGCTATCCAAAGATAAGGACAAAGTGCACTCTGGTAGATATTCTGTCATCTAATTAATAACACAAAGAAAACCCACCCAGTTTAGTAGAAAGCTCATGTGAGAGAAGAAGAATAAAAAATGAATGGTGACACTTTGGCAGTTGCACATTTCCTCCTTGTGAAATGTAACAGACTCCCACTGCTTTGCCAGTGTGCAAGAAGAGCCTGTGAAGGGAGCTACAAGTCTCACAATCTGGCGTGACGCTTCACTCCCTTATTCGTTAAAAAACGCTTAAAGCGGGCAGACCTGTTAATGTTCTCTCCGTACTTGACGGTGCCGAAGAGGACCACCCCGGCGAAGGCGTAGCAGAGGAGGAGGAGGAACATGCCCACGATGATGAAGAAGCTCTTGTACATGCTGACCACCACTGTGAGCAACAGCATCTTCAGCGTAACCTTGGGGGAAAGAATGAGGGGGGGTATGCGTACGGAGACTAACAGCGTCAGTGTTAGACGTTCTGCAGAGATCTTTTACACAAGTATTACACACATGAGTATTTCCCTCCCTGGGATGGCAGTGTAGTATAATGGATAAAGAACATGAGTATTTCCCTCCCTGGGATGGCAGTGTAGTATAATGGATAAAGAACATGAGTATTTCCCTCCCTGGGATGGCAGTGTAGTATAATGGTTAAAGAACATGAGTATTTCCCTCCCTGGGATGGCAGTGTAGTATAATGGTTAGAGAACATGAGTATTTCCCTCCCTGGGATGGCAGTGTAGTATAATGGTTAGAGAACATGAGTATTTCCCTCCCTGGGATGGCAGTGTAGTATAATGGTTAAAGAACATGAGTATTTCCCTCCCTGGGATGGCAGTGTAGTATAATGGTTAGAGAACATGACTATTTCCCTCCCTGGGATGGCAGTGTAGTATAATGGTTAGAGAACATGAGTATTTCCCTCCCTGGGATGGCAGTGTAGTATAATGGTTAGAGAACATGAGTATTTCCCTCCCTGGGATGGCAGTGTAGTATAATGGTTAAAGAACATGAGTATTTCCCTCCCTGGGATGGCAGTGTAGTATAATGGTTAAAGAACATGAGTATTTCCCTCCCTGGGATGGCAGTGTAGTATAATGGTTAAAGAACATGAGTATTTCCCTCCCTGGGATGGCAGTGTAGTATAATGGTTAGAGAACATGACTATTTCCCTCCCTGGGATGGCAGTGTAGTATAATGGTTAGAGAACATGAGTATTTCCCTCCCTGGGATGGCAGTGTAGTATAATGGATAAAGAACATGAGTATTTCCCTCCCTGGGATGGCAGTGTAGTATAATGGATAAAGAACATGAGTATTTCCCTCCCTGGGATGGCAGTGTAGTATAATGGATAAAGAACATGAGTATTTCCCTCCCTGGGATGGCAGTGTAGTATAATGGATAAAGAACATGAGTATTTCCCTCCCTGGGATGGCAGTGTAGTATAATGGTTAGAGAACATGAGTATTTCCCTCCCTGGGATGGCAGTGTAGTATAATGGATAAAGAACATGAGTATTTCCCTCCCTGGGATGGCAGTGTAGTATAATGGTTAAAGAACATGAGTATTTCCCTCCCTGGGATGGCAGTGTAGTATAATGGATAAAGAACATGAGTATTTCCCTCCCTGGGATGGCAGTGTAGTATAATGGTTAAAGAACATGAGTATTTCCCTCCCTGGGATGGCAGTGTAGTATAATGGTTAAAGAACATGAGTATTTCCCTCCCTGGGATGGCAGTGTAGTATAATGGTTAGAGAACATGAGTATTTCCCTCCCTGGGATGGCAGTGTTGTATAATGGTTAAAGAACATGAGTATTTCCCTCCCTGGGATGGCAGTGTAGTATAATGGATAAAGAACATGAGTATTTCCCTCCCTGGGATGGCAGTGTAGTATAATGGTTAAAGAACATGAGTATTTCCCTCCCTGGGATGGCAGTGTAGTATAATGGTTAAAGAACATGAGTATTTCCCTCCCTGGGATGGCAGTGTAGTATAATGGTTAAAGAACATGAGTATTTCCCTCCCTGGGATGGCAGTGTTGTATAATGGATAAAGAACATGAGTATTTCCCTCCCTGGGATGGCAGTGTAGTATAATGGTTAGAGAACATGAGTATTTCCCTCCCTGGGATGGCAGTGTAGTATAATGGTTAAAGAACATGAGTATTTCCCTCCCTGGGATGGCAGTGTAGTATAATGGTTAGAGAACATGAGTATTTCCCTCCCTGGGATGGCAGTGTAGTATAATGGATAAAGAACATGAGTATTTCCCTCCCTGGGATGGCAGTGTAGTATAATGGATAAAGAACATGAGTATTTCCCTCCCTGGGATGGCAGTGTAGTATAATGGTTAAAGAACATGAGTATTTCCCTCCCTGGGATGGCAGTGTAGTATAATGGTTAGAGAACATGAGTATTTCCCTCCCTGGGATGGCAGTGTTGTATAATGGTTAAAGAACATGAGTATTTCCCTCCCTGGGATGGCAGTGTAGTATAATGGATAAAGAACATGAGTATTTCCCTCCCTGGGATGGCAGTGTAGTATAATGGTTAAAGAACATGAGTATTTCCCTCCCTGGGATGGCAGTGTAGTATAATGGTTAAAGAACATGAGTATTTCCCTCCCTGGGATGGCAGTGTAGTATAATGGTTAAAGAACATGAGTATTTCCCTCCCTGGGATGGCAGTGTTGTATAATGGATAAAGAACATGAGTATTTCCCTCCCTGGGATGGCAGTGTAGTATAATGGTTAGAGAACATGAGTATTTCCCTCCCTGGGATGGCAGTGTAGTATAATGGTTAGAGAACATGAGTATTTCCCTCCCTGGGATGGCAGTGTAGTATAATGGATAAAGAACATGAGTATTTCCCTCCCTGGGATGGCAGTGTAGTATAATGGTTAAAGAACATGAGTATTTCCCTCCCTGGGATGGCAGTGTAGTATAATGGTTAAAGAACATGAGTATTTCCCTCCCTGGGATGGCAGTGTTGTATAATGGATAAAGAACATGAGTATTTCCCTCCCTGGGATGGCAGTGTAGTATAATGGATAAAGAACATGAGTATTTCCCTCCCTGGGATGGCAGTGTTGTATAATGGTTAGAGAACATGAGTATTTCCCTCCCTGGGATGGCAGTGTAGTATAATGGTTAGAGAACATGAGTATTTCCCTCCCTGGGATGGCAGTGTAGTATAATGGTTAGAGAACATGAGTATTTCCCTCCCTGGGATGGCAGTGTAGTATAATGGATAAAGAACATGAGTATTTCCCTCCCTGGGATGGCAGTGTAGTATAATGGATAAAGAACATGAGTATTTCCCTCCCTGGGATGGCAGTGTAGTATAATGGATAAAGAACATGAGTATTTCCCTCCCTGGGATGGCAGTGTAGTATAATGGATAAAGAACATGAGTATTTCCCTCCCTGGGATGGCAGTGTAGTATAATGGATAAAGAACATGAGTATTTCCCTCCCTGGGATGGCAGTGTTGTATAATGGATAAAGAACATGAGTATTTCCCTCCCTGGGATGGCAGTGTAGTATAATGGTTAAAGAACATGAGTATTTCCCTCCCTGGGATGGCAGTGTAGTATAATGGATAAAGAACATGAGTATTTCCCTCCCTGGGATGGCAGTGTTGTATAATGGTTAAAGAACATGAGTATTTCCCTCCCTGGGATGGCAGTGTTGTATAATGGTTAAAGAACATGAGTATTTCCCTCCCTGGGATGGCAGTGTAGTATAATGGTTAAAGAACATGAGTATTTCCCTCCCTGGGATGGCAGTGTTGTATAATGGTTAAAGAACATGAGTATTTCCCTCCCTGGGATGGCAGTGTTGTATAATGGTTAAAGAACATGAGTATTTCCCTCCCTGGGATGGCAGTGTTGTATAATGGTTAAAGAACATGAGTATTTCCCTCCCTGGGATGGCAGTGTAGTATAATGGTTAAAGAACATGAGTATTTCCCTCCCTGGGATGGCAGTGTTGTATAATGGTTAAAGAACATGAGTATTTCCCTCCCTGGGATGGCAGTGTAGTATAATGGTTAAAGAACATGAGTATTTCCCTCCCTGGGATGGCAGTGTAGTATAATGGTTAAAGAACATGAGTATTTCCCTCCCTGGGATGGCAGTGTTGTATAATGGTTAAAGAACATGACTATTTCCCTCCCTGGGATGGCAGTGTAGTATAATGGTTAAAGAACATGAGTATTTCCCTCCCTGGGATGGCAGTGTAGTATAATGGTTAAAGAACATGAGTATTTCCCTCCCTGGGATGGCAGTGTTGTATAATGGTTAAAGAACATGAGTATTTCCCTCCCTGGGATGGCAGTGTTGTATAATGGTTAAAGAACATGAGTATTTCCCTCCCTGGGATGGCAGTGTAGTATAATGGTTAAAGAACATGAGTATTTCCCTCCCTGGGATGGCAGTGTTGTATAATGGTTAAAGAACATGACTATTTCCCTCCCTGGGATGGCAGTGTAGTATAATGGTTAAAGAACATGAGTATTTCCCTCCCTGGGATGGCAGTGTAGTATAATGGTTAAAGAACATGAGTATTTCCCTCCCTGGGATGGCAGTGTTGTATAATGGTTAAAGAACATGACTATTTCCCTCCCTGGGATGGCAGTGTAGTATAATGGTTAAAGAACATGAGTATTTCCCTCCCTGGGATGGCAGTGTTGTATAATGGTTAAAGAACATGAGTATTTCCCTCCCTGGGATGGCAGTGTTGTATAATGGTTAAAGAACATGAGTATTTCCCTCCCTGGGATGGCAGTGTAGTATAATGGTTAAAGAACATGAGTATTTCCCTCCCTGGGATGGCAGTGTAGTATAATGGTTAGAGAACATGAGTATTTCCCTCCCTGGGATGGCAGTGTAGTATAATGGTTAAAGAACATGAGTATTTCCCTCCCTGGGATGGCAGTGTTGTATAATGGTTAAAGAACATGAGTATTTCCCTCCCTGGGATGGCAGTGTAGTATAATGGTTAAAGAACATGAGTATTTCCCTCCCTGGGATGGCAGTGTAGTATAATGGTTAAAGAACATGAGTATTTCCCTCCCTGGGATGGCAGTGTTGTATAATGGTTAAAGAACATGACTATTTCCCTCCCTGGGATGGCAGTGTAGTATAATGGTTAAAGAACATGAGTATTTCCCTCCCTGGGATGGCAGTGTAGTATAATGGTTAAAGAACATGAGTATTTCCCTCCCTGGGATGGCAGTGTTGTATAATGGTTAAAGAACATGAGTATTTCCCTCCCTGGGATGGCAGTGTTGTATAATGGTTAAAGAACATGAGTATTTCCCTCCCTGGGATGGCAGTGTAGTATAATGGTTAAAGAACATGAGTATTTCCCTCCCTGGGATGGCAGTGTTGTATAATGGTTAAAGAACATGACTATTTCCCTCCCTGGGATGGCAGTGTAGTATAATGGTTAAAGAACATGAGTATTTCCCTCCCTGGGATGGCAGTGTAGTATAATGGTTAAAGAACATGAGTATTTCCCTCCCTGGGATGGCAGTGTTGTATAATGGTTAAAGAACATGACTATTTCCCTCCCTGGGATGGCAGTGTAGTATAATGGTTAAAGAACATGAGTATTTCCCTCCCTGGGATGGCAGTGTTGTATAATGGTTAAAGAACATGAGTATTTCCCTCCCTGGGATGGCAGTGTTGTATAATGGTTAAAGAACATGAGTATTTCCCTCCCTGGGATGGCAGTGTAGTATAATGGTTAAAGAACATGAGTATTTCCCTCCCTGGGATGGCAGTGTTGTATAATGGATAAAGAACATGAGTATTTCCCTCCCTGGGATGGCAGTGTAGTATAATGGTTAAAGAACATGAGTATTTCCCTCCCTGGGATGGCAGTGTAGTATAATGGATAAAGAACATGAGTATTTCCCTCCCTGGGATGGCAGTGTAGTATAATGGTTAAAGAACATGAGTATTTCCCTCCCTGGGATGGCAGTGTTGTATAATGGATTAAAGAACATGAGTATTTCCCTCCCTGGGATGGCAGTGTAGTATAATGGTTAAAGAACATGAGTATTTCCCTCCCTGGGATGGCAGTGTTGTATAATGGTTAAAGAACATGAGTATTTCCCTCCCTGGGATGGCAGTGTAGTATAATGGTTAAAGAACAAACATGAGTATTTCCCTCCCTGGGATGGCAGTGTTGTATAATGGTTAAAGAACAAACATGAGTATTTCCCTCCCTGGGATGGCAGAACCAGTGGGACACTCTGTGGTGAACTAGTGAGACACAAAGTACTGAAATAGGTGACCGAATTCTGTTATGAGAATACTTTGCTCTACAATCTAAAAAACACAGGCAAAGAGGCTAGTAGAGGTCTACTCAGCCCTGGTTGTGGAGGGATCAAATATTTTTGGGCTTAACTGATCCGGTTTAGCCCTGCACAGTTCTTACAGTGTTTATGGGTTAAAGAAAGCAGGAAAAACTGCAGAGTTAAGTAGCCCCAAAAATTATTAAAGTGACTTGGATATCTGACAGTTACTGATGAAGCTGACACGGTTCTGAAGCATCAATGCACATTATGAGTCACCTCCAGCTCACCAGGCTCACATACTCACATGCTTTCCACAAATGGTGAAGAACCTGAACACTATCACACAGGTGCCCATCATGTAGGTATACGCATTCTGTGGAATCGAATCAGATACAAAAAGGGCCTTTTCATTCCAGCTCACTGGACTATCCAAATTCAGTGATTTTCAATTCACTACAATTAAATTTTATTTGTATAGCGCTTATTAAAAAGGATATTGTCACAATGCAGCTTTACAGAGATCTGGGCCTGAACGCCCACAAAGAGCAAGCCTAGGGTGACTGTGGCAAGAGAAAATCTCCCTGGCTGGTAATAGGAAGAAACCTTGAGCAGAACCTGACTCAGAGGGGGGAGCCCATCTGCTGCTGGCTGGCACCGGTGATTCCAGCTAACTGCTTTAGAAACTACTTCAGACACAAGCACTACAGTTTAATACACACTGGTGGAGTGTAACACTTACTTCATGCTATAAGGAAATGGCTTACCAGTAAAGCGAAGTGCAGAACAATCCATATCATTCCCAAAGAAGTCACCAGTAGGTCATAACGGTTCCTCCTGCTTTGCCAGTACCCGGCTGGTGACATGGCGATCAGTTTCATCGTCACCTAGAACCATGGCAGAGCCCTGTTATTAGCTTTGAAATATACAAAAGTTAGTTCCAACCACGCATTGTGATTGGCCGAGATTCATTTCATGAGTGCTTATATACAGTTTTAACATCACTGGGACCTCATCACCGGCCGGTATTATCCGAATCGAATAATGTTAGTTAGAGGATATCAAGTTACCAAAGCTGATACACAACGTCATATCATTCAGTGTGTAAGTGTTGACAGAACAATATTGGTGACAATACTGGACAATACCAGCTGCTAATTTACCTAAACCTATAAGCCAGCTAGCTACGAACACAGATCATTAGTTACTTTTGTCATTAACAATAGCCTAGCTTATAACTAACAACTGAGAGAGTAGGGCTGTGTTCGGAATCGCTCCCTATTCACTATATAGTGCACTATTTAGGGTATCGGCCATTTTGTAGGGTGTCCAAAATTCAAAATGTCAAATTTGACACCCTCAATAGTTCACTCAATATCCCCCACAATGCACCACAAAATGTAGGATACAAACGATGTACACTACATCACTGGAGACATTTTTTTTGTCAAGATGGCGACGGCTGAGCCTGTGCTGGTCTACAAATGTAAATATAAATGCAAGTTTCATCTTGTAGCCTATATTAAATCAGTTTAGTCAACTTTATAACCGAAATATAAATAAACGCGGTAGATTAAATATATTACAAAGTGTTAACTATTTTTTTAATTTAACAATTATTACTGTTTAATGGAAAATGCAACTTAACTAGCTAGCTAGCTACCTAGTTACCTAACTTACCTATCTACCTAGAACGAGACAACAAAACCCTTGTTCAAAGGGTTGCTAAGTAACCTGCTCAGAAACGGTAGTGTCCGAAATCGTCTCCTCCTTTCACCAGTGAATCCCTATCTAGTGCTCTATGTAGATTTCCCTAAGTAGTGTATGGGCCTATTTCACGTCGCTATGGTAAGCTTCTGCTCCAGCAAAGCAGTGTATGACAACTTCCTTTTGTATTAAGGGCAGCTAAGATCACACAACTGACAACCACAGAACTGTACTTAAGTTACAGTTTACTTAAGTTAGCTAATGGTGTTCACGTCTTTCTTAAAAAAATTACCAAAAATGGACATGAACGATGTTCACCGGCTAACGGACATTCACAGTAAAACCAAGGGGTCGAAAGTAAAGAAGGGATACAAGCCCTTTCATGAGCAGTTCATCTTCTACTACCAAGGCAAGTGATTGTAACGTTAACGTTAATCTACGTTAATTAATTTAGCTAATAATAATTCAAAAATTTATATATGACTTTTCATACAAAAAGTGTAGCACAATGTGCTAATATACTACTAACAAAGTGTTTCCCAGAAATATATGCTATGCTCATTCATTGAACATAACTTAGTCAAATGTAAGCTTGTAGCTAACGTTATGTATTGGTCTATGTCTAGCTAGATATCTTGATATGCTCTTTTCAAGCATTGTTCAATCCACCCACATGAAGTTAAACTTTATCATAGGTCGCTTGTACTTTGCTTCGCGTTCTAATGTCAGCAGCTACTGTCAACTAGCTAACTTGTCTGTTTAACAAACATTTCTGCTTAATGTTACTGAACATAAATCTAATGTCTGTACTGAGCTAACAACACCATCGTCTCTAATGCTATAGTTTCCAATGTGGTAAAACGAAA
This sequence comes from Synaphobranchus kaupii, assembly GCA_029718625.1. Lineage (NCBI taxonomy): Eukaryota > Metazoa > Chordata > Actinopteri > Anguilliformes > Synaphobranchidae > Synaphobranchus > Synaphobranchus kaupii. The sequence continues at coordinate 33,112,009 of CM056384.1, read as the reverse complement.
CCGGAAGAGGCGATACACTGTTTTTGTTTACTTCCGTTCTAGGACAGCTTGACGTGAAATAGGCCCTAGGGAGGTAGGCCTATTTTTCCAGATGTTCCCACCTCATGATGCAAATCTAAAATGCAATTTCCTTCGTTTAAAATATGTTACACTGCGCGAACAAACAATTTAAAAAGCAAGACAGAGGGACCATTGCATATAGTTACGTTTATATTTATTGATTTTTATAGACTTATTCAGCTGAAGTGGAAATATACTTCCGCGGACCTTGGGTCAAGCATGTTCTTTTTGCGTTGTCAAGAAAAACCCTGGTTTAGTTGTTCATTCTATTGCTCATTACGAGTTCTATTCAGTCCGTTGTTATGGAAGACATCTTGTCGTTAGTTCTACAAAAGATTTGAAAAAAAATACCAGGAATAAAATAGTTCCTTCTCGTTTTTATACCATACAATAGGCACCAATTTTGGTTATAGAAAAATTCATAGAAAAATAATGACCACCTCCCAGCCAATCAGAATCGAGTATTCACCCAGACCATGGTATAACGCTGCTTTAAGTCTGTTTATTATGAAAAGATGTTTGCACACCTAGTAATGTAACATGGGTGCTTGGAGAAATGATACATAGTATCAAGGAAGGCTCCTGCACACTGTCTCTTGGCAAATCTCTAAGTCTGTTTATAATATAATTCACTTAGAAATTTCAGTCTCAATTGCCGACTCTCCAGGTTTGTATAAGGATTTAGATCAGATGTTTTTCATAGCTGCTGTTTTCACCTCCAATAGTTTTCCAAGTGTGCTTTTCCATATCTACTTTCTTTTTTAAAGTGACCAACATGAGTACCACAATAGTCTTACCTCCAGCACAAAGATGAAAGTGAAGATAACTGACATGGTTGCCAAGGAAAACGTCACTGGGTCATCCACATCCCACTGAAACACACACACACACGCACGCACAATCAATCACACTCAAGTTTTGAGTGAGCTTGAATATGAAGTGGGGCCTTGTTCAAGACTGAAATCTCTGATACCCATGGAATAACTGACTTGCCTCACCTTAACCGAAAGCAACACAGACTGTGCGAGGACCAGAACGGCAATACCCCGCTTGAAGAAAGGGTGCTGAGTGATGTCATACATCTTGGCACGGAAGCCACCATTCTCTGTAGAAAGCAATGAAAAAAGAGTGATACTTTTATGTGGACATTGAACCCGAGCTGTACAAAAAGGCAGAGCAGAAAAACTCTGGACACTTTCCTATAGGAATCGATCACATTGTAGGCACCCAATCAGAGAAAGGCACACGGGTCAATGACAAATAAGGTTTTCAAAATGAAAAAAAAAAAATACTGACCAAAATGGATTTTAAATACATTATTAATTCCACAAGAATGTATCCTGTGTATTTATATTTGTTTCATAGCTTTTAAGGTGAAATAAATACATTTTTAAACAAGATTTCAGATTTTACCACACAGAAATGTCAGGTGGCGCGACCATATATGAATTTTGAATAATACACTTTTAATGTATTTACCACTACTGAAAACCTGCAAATATGAATCATTGTAGTGTGTAAACATCACATGGTAAATTCCACTTTAATTTCTTTATTTATGGCTGTTTTATTCCATTTATAGAAACAGCCACTTCTTTTTGTTTTCAAACACCTTATTTTCCATAGAGAGAAAGAAAACAAAAATTCTAACAGTAAAAATGATTTGTATACATTATTTAAAGATTTTCAGTTATATTTCAGATTTAATTTTGCAGACTGCAATGGGAATGGATACATTTAAATGTAAATTTGCTGGTCGCACCACCTGACCATGACCAGTCGCGCCACCTGACATTGTGCTCAATTTAGTGAAATTCACTAAATAAAAAGAAGGATATGTAAATGCATTTTACTCTGGTTTCATTTGGCTTTTATTTGAAACCTGAGCATTTTATACTGGAACTTAATCATACAATTACAATTAATTCAGGCCAGCAACAGTTGTAATGTCAATAAGACAACATTTGATCAATGCTTAAAAAATATAACTGAAATATCAAGTCTCAAGGAACACATTTCAATAACGAGGACTTCATTTCATTCAGGTCAGCATTCAAAACAATACTGCACATTCAACATTTAAAACAATACTGCCACAATGGTAATGTCAACAAGATAACATTTGATCAATGCTTTAAAAATAAAACTGAAACATGAAGTCTCAAAGAACACATTTCAATAATGAAATGCAACTGGATAATTTTTTTAAACTATCTCTATGCCATGCTGTTTTGTAGATTGTATGGCATCTACAAAAATGAATGAAAAAATAATAACTTAAAAGGTACAATATGCAACTTTGAGTATCAATTTTGGTTATATAGTTATATAGTTAATTAACATCACTTTTTTCAATTGGTTTAACTAATTCTAGTTGCGCCACCTGACATATTGGTCGCACCACCTGACTTTTCAATTTCAATTCAAATCTAACAGGAATTAACTTGGACACCTATATACATTTTTGTCCTTGAAGTCAAGGTTATACATACACTACTCACAAAAAGTTAGGGATATTTGGCTTTCGGTGAAATTTATGGAAAATGTAAGTTCACGCTACAGTGATATTATACGTATCATGAAAGTAGGGCATTTAAGTAGAAGCATGCAATGGTGATTTCCTCATCTCAAACAATTTATTGAAACAAAAGCCAACAACAGTGGTGGGTATACCACAACAAAAATGTCAATGTCTCAATAACTTGTCATGTGCCCTTGAGCATCAATTACAGCTTGACAACGACGTCTCATGCTGTTCACAAGTCGACTTATTGTCTGCTGAGGCATGGCATCCCACTCTTCTTGAAGGGCGGCCCTCAGGTCATTGAGGTTCTGGGGTACAGAGTTACGAGCCTCTACACGGTGAGTCAGCTGATCCCATAGGTTTTCTATGGGATTCAGGTCTGGAGAAAGTGCAGGCCACTCCATTTGAGGTACCCCAGTCTCCAGCAGCCTTTCCCTAATGATGCGACCTCGATGAGCTGGAGCATTGTCGTCCATGAAGATGAAATTAGGCCTGTGTTGTTCATGCAGGGGCACAATGACTGGATTAATGATGTTATTCAGGTAGTATGGGCTTGTCACTGTACCATTCACAAAGTGTAGGGCAGTTCTGTATTGACTAGACACACCTGCCCACACTGTAACACCGCCACCACCAAAGGGTCGTCTGGTGACAACAGTGGCTGATGCATAGCGCTCTCCTTGACGTCTCCAACATCGTTGGCGGCCATCATTTCTGCTCAACGTGAATCGACTTTCATCAGAGAACAGCACTGAGGCCCACTGGTCCCTCGTCCAGCGTAAATGCTCCCTGGCCCATGCAAGACGATGACGCCTGTGCCTGGTGGTGTGGTCAGGTACCCTTGCAGGTCGTCTAGCACGCAGACCACGCTGATGTAAACGGTTTCGAATGGTCTGACGTGACACTTGGGTGCCTCTCACCTCCCTTAAATGTGCCTGGATTTGAGTGGCATTCATCATCCGGTTCCGCAGGGCACTGTTCACAATGAAGCGGTCATCAGTGTGGGATGTGGCCAAAGGACATCCACTTCTATGCCTTTCTGTGACTCTTCCAGTCTCTCTGTATCTCTGTTGCAACCTGCTGATGACACTCTGTGACACTCTAAGCTCAGTGGCCACTTCCCTCTGAGAACATCCTGTTTGAAGCCTCGCAATGGCGAGGTACTGTTGATCAATTGTTAGGTGTCGTCTTGGTCTCATGATGTCAAAATGTGAACAGCATGATGAAGAGGACTGTTTACATACCAATTCTAATTGAACCAGGAAATGTATTGGTCGATTCATGGATCAAACACCTGTTGTGAATTTTGCCGTTCAGCTCCTTGTTAGAGAACAGCAAGTTGTGCAAAAAGTACTGAAACATTGAATAGTTGGACATGTGCATTTAAAAGTTTAGAGAAGGTCAAATTAATTTCACCTGTAAAGGTTATAGTGCATTTTAGGTTCATCCTGAAATTTCACCCGAAAGCCGAATATCCCTAACTTTTTGTGAGTAGTGTATATTTTTTCAATCAAATACACATTTTCTGAATAAAAACTAATTTTCATAGTTTTCCAGGGGTCATACCACCTGACATGGTAAGTTGAACCAACCTCACCATTACTCAAAAACGTCAAATTATGTAATATTTGTGGGAGAGTTATTAACCTTGTTACTGCATGACAGGGGTCCTGTGGGGTCTTCTGTGTGATGTCACACCCTGTTGCATCGTTTTCTTACAGGCACAATACATAAAATTATGTTTTTATGTCGGTCGCCCCCCCTGACATTTGGAGAAGTCAATTTCTCGGACAAAGGTTTTTTTAAGTAATAGAATAGTTTTGAAATAGGACTGTTAAACTACTTTCCGCAATCTAACATAAAATCATGCCAAACTATTTGATTAGGAATTTTATTGAGAAAATTATCCTTTTTATTGCAGTTTTGTTCTCTGCATGTATGTTCGGACGGTCGCACCACCTGACATTTTGGGAATTTAGAACACCAAAACTCGAAAAATAAATTGAATTTCAATAAAATGAGAAGGGTTTCTCATAAAGGAGATATTGTAGTGCACTTTGATATATAACATGTTTTTTTTTAATTATTGTTTTTAGGAAAGTAATGAATTCGGAGACAAAAAAATCACGTCATGTCATTGACCCACACACAGGTTTGGACATTTTGACTGTCAACACATTCGCATGCAAGAACAAGACCCATATACCCGCATCACGGAACAGTCATGGAATTAATATTGAAAATAAGGAAAGGCTCCAGGTAGAGACTCTCCTTTTGTGATTTCAGGGTTCATTGCAAAGACACATGAGAAATGTAAGGAGAAGAACTATACGTATATACAAAACCCTACTTTTATAATTAAGCATCCTGTATATAGATAACGGTGGCTTAATACTCATTTAAAGTTTCCTCTGGAAAAACTAGATAAAGGTTCTAACAATTTCATTCATGGAAATATTTTTACTGGATGTAAACGAGCACAAATTAGTGTGTGCCCTCACACGGGTGTTGAACTCAGTGGCCTCTGATTTATATTTTTAGAAAACCATTGTAGGTGTCCTGAAGAATTTCAATTAAGCCATTGGCTGACTTTATAAAAGTGAAGACTCCCTGGAGGATCATATATAAAATAATTTGATGGTTATGCTTGAATAATAGCATAGACAGGGTAAAAAGTACTTCTCACAAAGGGAAACTGGAATTTGCTGTCAAGCTCATGATGTCAATCTTCTTTTATCCCTCACGTATTGATTTGAGTTTAGAGCTTTCTCCCAGTGCAGACTTGTGTGGGTGCCAGACATTTAAATCAAGATCCAAATCTCTCTGTGGTTCTTCAGGCCCTATGGCTATAACTGCTATTTACCACCTCGTTTGATTTAGTGTGTGTTATAACTGACCTTCTCACACCATTATAACTAACCTTCAGAAAAATACTCTTTTTGAATCTTTCAGATTTTTCTGCCTCGATAAATTGTACTTTTACAGCTGGGTTTCTGATAGCTTGGCCTTCACTGGAATATAAGTACAGTATAAACCACCCAATCTGCTCCTTGAACCTCTGACAATTCATTTTACGTCATTTAAAAACGGCGACGTCTGCACACTGAAAATGAAGGGTCCTTTTCAAAAAAAGAAACAGAAATGACTTAAAAATTAAAGAACTGTACTTATCCTTAACATAGACCACATGTTTAGCCTTGCCTGATTTAGTAATCAAGTTTTGGGGGAAAAAACTGTTTCTGTTGTTATAAAAGGAAACACTCCCCTTTTTTGACCACATTTTTAGCTTAAGTAATCAGACACGTTTTGTGTAAAAAACCGACCCTGCTTGTTACTAAAGGAAACAGTAGTGTTACACAGCAATGAAAAGAGAGTGTGACAGCAGGTACAATATAAGAACCAACACAAATAATGCTGAATAGAAAGCCAAAACCCTGGCACCTGAAAAGTACCGATAAACTTCTATCAAGAATCCATACACTCCTGAAATCCTGTATTGTTGGCATTGGCTGAAAAATGTTAATGGAAATAAATGGACACAAGTTATGATAACATATTTAGCCTTTATATTTGATAACTCTAAGCCAACTTTTAAAAACTGTACTGAAAATGTAATTAAACTGCTTTGACTATGCTTATTTTTCCATTATATGCCCTTCCATTAGCAGACGCTCTTATCCAAAGTGATTCACAGAAGTAAATCGTTCTGCTCCACACAGGATTAGATATGCAGGATTACAATATATGGACTTGTCAATATTTCCAGATTTCCAGTTTTCAGGTAGTCGCCAGGTAATTACTAATCTTTATATGTCTTTGCGACTGCTGCTCAGGATTTTGCCAGACAAATAACCAAATCAAAGAAACAGATCCATCCCAATCACATTACACTCTTTCACAGACCCTACCACATCAACGCCAGGTACAGGGGGGGCATCCTATTAAAGGATGGCCTGATCACCTTTTTAAATTGAAGTTTTATATACTGTGAGTACCGAGTGTTATTTATTTATTTTTTTACACTGGATAGCAATTATTTAAAGCTTTATTGACAGTAATAAATCCCTCACACCCTAATCACGAATTCACGAATGAATAAATCTCCTCATTGTATTAATCATTCCCACAAGGACAGCTTGTGCATTAATCTTCCCCAGACTCACACCGGTGTAACAACACTCAGTAAAAATTGGCGTTACATATTTACCGTGACCTACTGGCTTCTGGAGAGAGGCTGCAGACATCATATGAGTCCAGCCATTAGGCTTGACCACTCAGGAACGGCACTGGGACATTTGTGTAGGTAGAGGATGGCTTAAAGTCAGACAGATCTTAATGTCTTCTCCATGAAATATGCTTTCCACGAGATTTGCAGAGTTACACCCGAGAGGCTGAGCTGACACTGTTCTGATACTTTCTAGAACTTTCTAGAACTCTAATCTCATAGTATCGGGGCTAAAATCAGAACATACAACCGGCGTCTCAATGGGAAGGCATCTCTCCATTTCAGCAAGACATCTGACATCTGTATATGCGCGTTACCACTACTAGTGAACTCATATTCACTCACATACGCGCGTTACCACTACTAGTGAACTCATATTCACTCACATACGCGCGTTACCACTACTACTGAACTCATATTCACTCACATACGTGCGTTACCACTACTACTGAACTCATATTCACTCACATACGCGCGTTACCACTACTAGTGAACTCATATTCACTCACATACGCGCGTTACCACTACTACTGAACTCATATTCACTCACATACGCGCGTTACCACTACTACTGAACTCATATTCACTCACATACGCGCGTTACCACTACTACTGAACTCATATTCACTCACATACGCGCGTTACCACTACTACTGAACTCATATTCACTCACATACGCGCGTTACCACTACTACTGAACTCATATTCACTCACATACGCGCGTTACCACTACTACTGAACTCATATTCACTCACATACGCGCGTTACCACTACTAGTGAACTCATATTCACTCACATACGCGCGTTACCACTACTACTGAACTCATATTCACTCACATACGCGCGTTACCACTACTACTGAACTCATATTCACTCACATACGCGCGTTACCACTACTAGTGAACTCATATTCACTCACATACGCGCGTTACCACTACTACTGAACTCATATTCACTCACATACGCGCGTTACCACTACTAGTGAACTCATATTCACTCACATACGTACGTTACCACTACTACTGAACTCATATTCACTCACATACGTGCGTTACCACTACTACTGAACTCATATTCACTCACATACGCGCGTTACCACTACTAGTGAACTCATATTCACTCACATACGTACGTTACCACTACTACTGAACTCATATTCACTCACATACGCGCGTTACCACTACTACTGAACTCATATTCACTCACATACGCGCGTTACCACTACTACTGAACTCATATTCACTCACATACGCGCGTTACCACTACTAGTGAACTCATATTCACTCACATACGCGCGTTACCACTACTAGTGAACTCATATTCACTCACATACGCGCGTTACCACTACTACTGAACTCATATTCACTCACATACGCGCGTTACCACTACTACTGAACTCATATTCACTCACATACGTACGTTACCACTACTACTGAACTCATATTCACTCACATACGCGCGTTACCACTACTACTGAACTCATATTCACTCACATACGCGCGTTACCACTACTACTGAACTCATATTCACTCACATACGCACGTTACCACTACTACTGAACTCATATTCACTCACATACGCGCGTTACCACTACTACTGAACTCATATTCACTCACATACGCGCGTTACCACTACTACTGAACTCATATTCACTCACATACGCGCGTTACCACTACTACTGAACTCATATTCACTCACATACGCGCGTTACCACTACTACTGAACTCATATTCACTCACATACGCGCGTTACCACTACTAGTGAACTCATATTCACTCACATACGCGCGTTACCACTACTAGTGAACTCATATTCACTCACATACGCGCGTTACCACTACTACTGAACTCATATTCACTCACATACGCGCGTTACCACTACTAGTGAACTCATATTCACTCACATACGCGCGTTACCACTACTAGTGAACTCATATTCACTCACATATTCCATCCGTATACGTGCGTTACCACTACTACTGAACTCATATTCACTCACATACGCGTGTTACCACTACTACTGAACTCATATTCACTCACATACGCGCGTTACCACTACTACTGAACTCATATTCACTCACATATTCCATCCGTATACGTGCGTTACCACTACTACTGAACTCATATTCACTCACATACGCGTGTTACCACTACTACTGAACTCATATTCAGTCACATATTACATCCGTATACGCGCGTTACCACTACTAGTGAACTCATATTCACTCACATACGCGTGTTACCACTACTACTGAACTCATATTCAGTCACATATTACATCCGTATACGCGCGTTACCACTACTACTGAACTCATATTCAGTCACATATTACATCCGTATACGCGCGTTACCACTACTAGTGAACTCATATTCACTCACATACGCGCGTTACCACTACTACTGAACTCATATTCAGTCACATATTACATCCGTTAACGCGCGTTACCACTACTAGTGAACTCATATTCAGTCACATATTCCATCCGTATACGCGCGTTACCACTACTACTGAACTCATATTCAGTCACATATTACATCCGTTAACGCGCGTTACCATTACTACTGAACTCATATTCACTCACATACGCGCGTTACCACTACTAGTGAACTCATATTCAGTCACATATTCCATCCGTATACGCGCGTTACCACTACTACTGAACTCATATTCAGTCACATATTCCATCCGTATACGTGCGTTACCACTACTACTGAACTCATATTCAGTCACATATTCCATCCGTATACGCGCGTTGCCACTACTACTGAACTCATATTCAGTCACATATTCCATCCGTATACGCGCGTTACCACTACTACTGAACTCATATTCAGTCACATATTCCATCCGTATACGCGCGTTACCACTACTAGTGAACTCATATTCAGTCACATATTCCATCCGTATACGCGCGTTACCACTACTACTGAACTCATATTCAGTCACATATTCCATCCGTATACGCGCGTTACCACTACTACTGAACTCATATTCACTCACATATTCAACACCACTTTTTTTTCCCCAGAGCTTCAACTTTAAACATTTTTTCCTATGCTTTCTGTTCCGTCTCCCTGGCAAAATCAACGAGCCCATGCATAGATACACAATTGGAGCCCTGTTACCAGACCAGACCATGAGAAAGTATCTGAATGCACTTTCAAGTAGACTACTCTCAGCTACATCACCGCACCCTTGGTAATGCCTTGAAACCAGCTACATCATCGCTTTACCAGGGAAGCATTGTTAAAAGGTCAACAGGACCTAACACCATCCATCACAAACTGTGGCCAGCAGGTAATTTCTCACAGCCGGCTCCCGGTTGAATGCGCTGCTAATTCTCTGGAGCTCCTTCAACATCATGTCGATGCTGTAGGATTCACCAGTGCTGACTAAGCCATTGATTTTCCTGTTAGCCCAAGGAGAGGTATAAAGTGGCCTGCGCAAAATTCCTCTGTTCCTGCCATTCCCACAGCTAAAGTCCAAACACATCCCCTGCTCTCCATTCAAGATAAATTGATACATCATCGAACCGTGCAATCACCTTTTCCACCCTCCCTCACACTGGCTGTTATTATCTCCTTTGCTGAACAAATGAGCGTTCGGCTGGATCTGTTTGCAGCTGTAGCTAGTGCTGCGGCTTCCCGACTGTAGCCCGCAGCCTTTCTGATTCAGCCTTTTCCTCGCTGGCGTTTTTGGCATAGCTCTTCATTCCTTTATTACTGGAAATATAAATATGATTATTCACTCCCCTGTGTTACAATTCTCAGTGGACCTAAGCATGAATGGGAAAAGAATGAGTCAATGAGAAACTGTGAAGGCATGAGAGATTTGTTCTTTTAGTACAATCCAAGCATATAGAGTCCAGATCAGATTTTGCACCTAGATTAAAAAAAAAAAAACGCACGCACGCACACAGATACACAGACACACATCCTGTGTATTGTAATGCAGCCCTAACGAAAGGAATGACCATGTATTGAGCAAGGGGAGTCTCCATACTGACTAAGCACTGATTCAGTGCATCTGGGACCGCTGAGATGTCCTGCACCATACTGCAGCTCACTTGAAGGAACACTTGAATTTTGGGAGTCCAGTGTTTCCATGGAATTTAAAACAGTGCAGATATCTATAGAGCTCCGTAGTCCCGCCCACTTTGGTGACGAACTTCTGGTGCCACTTTTCGGAAAAAATATAATGGGAGTCAATGGACTGAAAAAGTTTTTTTTCTATATTCAGGCAGCTAGACGTTCAAAACACCCAAGAGAGGGGTTGTCATATTTTTAAATATAAAATTTAAATTATGTCCAACAAATATACAACAAGAGCGTTTTCAAAAAAACAACCAAAACGACTACAACATCCGGTCTACTCACTTGCCCACCCTGCTGAAGTGAAAGCCATAAAGCTGACACTTTCGACATGGCCAGACTGATAGTGATTCTCGCCCTTGGTGATACTGTTAGTTTCACTCCCATAATAAGACAAAGTGATTGCCATTTTAGCTAGCAGAGCGACCGGTAGCTTCCATAATAAGTTACAAGAGCAGACCGAGTGTTAGCCATTTTCGCTAGCAGAGCGGCCGCCCGGTAGCGACTTCGTTAGCTATGTACGACCGGGAATTCTGGGTAGTGTAGTTATGTTTGTCAAACTCCGTTAATTATACGATTAAAATTTGATTTAAACGCAGTGATGAGTATGTAATGGAATATGTATCACATATATGTAAAAATTTTGGTCCAATGTCATATATCATCATAAGGGTGAGGGGTTGTTCCCGAAGCAGGGAAAAGTAATGGCTTCCGGCAGTCTTCCGGGATCAGCCAGGGATAGGAGGGGGCGGGACTACGGAGCTCTATTACACTTACCATTTGCCTGACCTGCGTTTGTGTAGTACACATAAATCACATAGAAGCCAATAATGGATCTCATTGGACATTTGGCTGTGCCATGTAGGGAGGAATTGTGATATCCCACCATGCACTTCTGCAATGGTAGCCCTGCTCCCTAGGGAAAAACACTGCCCGTCCGCTTTTGTTCTTTCCAACCTACTGACAAACCTCTCTTTCTCAATATCTTTCTCTCTACCAGTCTAGAGTACTCAAGTGACTACGTCACGCTGGTTTTGGAAGTAAATTCCCCATTCATTTAGAGCGTAGACATTAACTAAAGCTTACTTTTAAACCATTTCTACTGATTATGTCTTACCGACAATTTCACGGATTGTTCAATATAACGCCCGTTCGCAAACTGTCGTTTTTCTGTATATTTTACGTTTTAGTATTTTTTTTGTGAACATACCAGCGCTGGCACTGTTATATATAGTATATATATAATCAGATCAAAAACGTCTACGACGTAAAAAAAAGCCAAGTTACTCACGCATAGCCTACATAGCGCTGTCCATAAGTTCTTAATTCCAACTTGCAAAAACTAGGCCTGCCCTTAAAAGTCTTGATATCAAAATGTGGCCAAGTTACAACTAACAATATTGCCTATCGTAGCTCACACTAAATAAACTAGCTCTATTCCAAAGCAATGCTATCCAAACTTTCCTAAATTATTTAATGCAACTTGGCCCTGTGTTTCTTCATCTTTGCATGTGAAGAGATGGAACATGGAACAACATATGATTTCAATGAATGTTTTTAACAGTTGATGAATAATTACACTCCATGGGGGTTGCTGGAAGATAACTGGAATGCTCCCTCATTGTGTATGTATTGGTTGTACTGGTCATCCCTGCAGAGCAGCAGGAGATAGGCTCTTGGTATGCGCTGAGTGACAGCACGACGAGATTGCTTGAATTCACATGGGGCTCTCATAGAAGCAGCCCTGGATCTGGTAGTGGGTGGACAGCCCACAGCGATCAGGCTGCTTAATTAAGCAGAGGAACAAAGAGGAGCTGAGCCGCTGTGGATACAGAGACCTGTACACTGGTGTGTGTCTCTTTAGCCCCATATCTCAGCCTCAGGGCTTAGAAAACGCAGCCCTACTGCCTTGTTTGAGCTGGGTAATCAAATTACAGACACACACATAAACACATACACACACACGCGTACAGACACACACACAAACACATACATATGCATGCACGCGTGCACGCACGCACACAAACACATACACACGCACACACACGCACGCACACGCGCACACTCGCTCTCTCTCTCTCTCTCCATGCTGTAAACTTTTAAGTGTTCTGCTCATCAGTCTGGGTGACTCCACTGTATCACCAAGACGGATGAGACTGCGTTCTCTTAGTGGCTCCCAGGAAACTGTCATTAACGGCAGGGCACCGAGACAGAGACCCGGTCAGAAAAAACAAACGGGTAATATATCTGCTTAATAACACATCAGAGCCAGAGTCTGCTCCATCGTGTCTGAAAGCTGCATCTGTATTCACTAGGCCGGTGATAAAACCGCAGCTTCTCAGTGGGCCTTTCATCTCCTTCAAAGGGAAACTAAAAGAGCGTGGCCGGCGTAAGGGGACTACGTGGTGCCGCAGAACAAGCTGCGCTCTAACCAGCCGCTTCTCACCGGTGCCTCTAGACTCCACACGTTTGTAGCTCTCTGGCGAGCACAAGCGTATGTTGACTATCGCAAATAACTTCAAGGCCCTCTAAAATCACCTCACGGTGGCCAAGGGCTTCACACCTATAAAGTGTTTAACCTTTCAGACCTCTATCAGAACCCATTAAACTCTACTGAGCAGCTATTTAACACTATAGTTGATAGACGCATCTCTATATTGTGATGGCATTATTTGTATGAGAGATCATGGAGCTACATGTAATTATCTGTTTGGTTCAGCATATACATACACATCATAAGACCTGCAAGCATGCATAAACTAGATAAATGGTTATGATATGAAAGTCCAAAATATGTCATCTGTGAGATGTCGGAATAGGAACAAAACATTGGGAAAGGGGAAAATTTTCACGGACCCCCAAGGAGGGCGTCTTTGGGAAACCCCTGCTCTAGCACACTGACCTGGACGTGGGGGCAGGTGGAGGGGTTGAGCTATCTTCAGCCTACTCTTCAGGTCCTCCCATCTCCTCTGGTCCACAGTCAACAGAGCAGTGCCCTGGGGGATGCAGAGACACTTAGCTCACTTCCAGAGCCTCTTCAGCTAATCAGTGACATTACATGACATTACAATTTGGGCATTTAGCAGATGCTCTTATCGTGAGTGTTTTACAGCTTTTTCATTTTTATATCATATCCATTTAAATAGCTGGGCATATACTGAAGCAATTCAGGTTAAGTACATGAGCGGCAGTCTTACCTGGGAATCGAACATGCAGCCTTTAGGCTCCCTAACTGTTACACTATGCTGCTGCCCTTAACATAACATAATATGACCGTGCCGTGATAACGTAACATAATATGACCGTGCCGTGATAACATAACGTAATATCACTGTTCAGTGACAACATAGCATAATATCACTGAGCCGTGATAACATAACATAATATCACTGTGCATGATAACATAACATGATATCACCGTGCCGTGATAACACAACATAATATCACCGTGCCGTGATAACATAACCTGAGGGAAAGTGTGGCTTGAGTATCAAAGCATTTATTGGTCTGCCATAATCACCACATTTCATAGAACATCAACATTGAAATGGAAAGTTTTTACTCCAATAAAAAAAGATGCACACAACACTAACATTAAAGTACCGAACTTTCGCTCCCCGAAAATTCCCCACACGGACACACACATCCTACCTTGTTTTCGTTGAAGTTGGCGATGACCACGCCCACAAACAGGGTGAGTCCGATCATGCAGCCCAGGAACACAAATACGTGGATGTAGATGCCGTGGATCTGCAGTAGGTGACAGGAAAGGTCTCAGAGCTCTGAATGGAGCCCAGACAGCACAGATACGTAGGGCCGACGTAGGCGCTCTGGCGCGTTCCGTCTGTGGGAGTTAGTTGCGACTTGCATGGAGGTAGTTTGACCATTCGGAAGATGATGCGGCTTCATTGCATACCACCGAATCAGATTTGTGTCAAAGGTATCAAAGAAAACATCATGAGCGTTGCGAACGATTAAGTGTGCATAGCAAGTTCTGTCGGGTAACTCTTGCTGTAGCCGACTATTGGTCGTCTAGCAACCATGTGTCTTATACTCAACCAATCACATGCATATACCTCTAATGGAGCACCCTTTTTAAACCAAGAATCAGTCAGTGCTGCTTACTGCTATCACCCTCCACCACCCCAGCTTCCACCTGTTGTTTGGATCTGCTTTAGTACGGAGGTCTGTTCATCTCCTGTTTAGCGGGGGGAGATGCCCGTGCTCCAGGGTAGTACCTAAAGCAGATCCATTCAGCGCCAGACCTAAATAATCATGCAGTACATTCATTCATTAAACATGTTATTTGAATACGTGAGTTGTCCTGACAGAAACATTTTTGACATAAAATAAAATATTGTGCAATATTCTGTACCTGTGCAAACTGTTTTGTTTGATACTTCATACAATATTTGATGCTTTTGACACAAATCAGATTCTATAGCAGAGCAGCGGAAAGCAACCTAGCCACGACATTTTTCTTCCTAATGGGCAAACTCCCTCCACGCAACGTCGCGACTGTCTCCCACAGACGGAAAGCGACGGAGCACCTACATCGTCCCTATGCATACGTGCTGTCGCAGGCACTGTGCATGTGAAAATATGGGTTTGGCGGGAAGGGGTGCGCCGTACCGGTCCTACGCGGTGAATGATGACGTCTCGGACCTCCACCCAGCCCTTCAGGGACAGCACCTCGAACAGGGCCAGCATGGCGTTGCCCACATTGTCAAAGTTAAAGTTCCGTGGGTTTGCCCTGGGGAGAGAGGTGGGGCTCACTAACTCACACACACAAAGCTGAAGGGTGAAGCAGCACTTAAAAGGAAAAAATAAAAATAAATCTGTGTCCCCTGATAGCATAAAAAAAACTTTTTTTTACAGAACCGGGTGTGCAATTAAAGACTGGCAAGGGGTCAAAGCGATTCCTTTCAGTCCTCTTTCAAGTCTGGCCATCTCTGAATACAAATTACCGCCGATCATCAAAATAATGCCTCCGGAGGGACCCATTTAATGCAGTCCATTTCTCGATCCTTTTCTGACAGCAATAACAGAGTATCTTTCTCCCTTTCCTGAGGGGCGCGCGCGGCGATTCTTGTTGTACATGGACGGCACGTCTCCCTGATCAAACGGCGGCGTGGCTCTCTGCGCAGCTTTACGGGCCCTTACAGACGGATTGATGGATGCGCTCTGTGACTCAGCCAATTCGCCGCCCTCCCCCCCTTTGGAAACAGCGGAAAGCGGCACTAACTCCATTATTAGCGCCGCTGCTCCATTATTCCCCCGCGCTCGCGGGAGGCGCATCGCGGGAGGCCCTCTCCGCAAGGTCCGGAAGTGCTGACGGACGCGTGGGAGTCGCTGTCCGGCTAAGAACGGAACACTGCTCCCCGGCTCCCTGCTGGTTTCCCTGGCGCTCGTCGCTCTTCTCCACAGGACTGCGCCGTTTTAAACGCGCCCCCCCCCCTCTCTTCTGTCAATCTCCTCTTCGCTTTCCTATTAAAAAACACTAACGATATTAAAAGAATCGCTCACCACACTCGCGGCACCCAGAAGCCTGGTTTCTTCTCTCCGAGCTTCAGTTTCAGGTTCAGGTTTTTGGAGACGCTGACGTTGATCCGGAATATTCCGTGACAGTCCTTCTGCAGTAGATACGAACGGAGAGCGGAACTGTTGTCAAAACTTTATGGATGCCAGGTCACATGCTACTTTAGCTCCTGTGGCCCCTGGGGGAAGAGACGGCGGCTTGCTCGTACCCGTTCGTCGATGTGAGGATCGTTACACTTGGCGAGCTTTCCGGCGAAGAGCTGCACTCCGAAGCTGGCGAAAACCAGCATCAAGGTGAGGAGGAGGATGGAAACCTACGAGGAGTAGTCAAAGGTGCCATTTAAGGCGAGCTCCATACCTGAAAAGCACTTCTCACAGCATCTCATTGACACTGGCATTAACTCCTTTGCGTAGATGCATAGTGATAATGGCGCCGGCGCCATCATTTTGTTCAACTGAGACATTCGTTGCTCCTGCAGCCAAACTATTAGTGGAAATCACAAACTCTGTGTTTTAACTTTATTGGTAGACGATTCGTGACGATTTCTGCGCAATACGGAGTTTCTAAGGCCGCATTTACACTGCAGGTCTTGATGCCCAGTTCCGATTTTTAGCCTATATCCGATTTTTTTGACCGCCTGTTTACATCTACTTTTGAAAGTGACCCATATCCGATACCTGTGTTTACACTTGCTTAACACTTGAAACAACCCCCGCATGCGTACAAGAGGGTTTGGTTACCGAAACGAAAAAACGAAAGTAAACAACCAGCCGGCACTTTCTCGCAATGGACGCAAACGAGACCGAAATAATAATTCAAGCAATTGCTTTCCGAAGCATCTTTAAAGGTCCGCAAAATATATATATATATATAATTTCACTTGCGCCGTTTTTTTTCCACCGGAGAGTAGTTGTGCACGTGAAAGTAACGTTATACGTCATTAAAATGCAAAAAAGTACAAGATCGTCGCATTTTCAATGACGTGCGAATCACAATGACAGGGAATATCCGATCTGTCCGTTTAGATGGCAGTCGCATTGGCAGATATCCGATTCATATCAGATTTATTTCCACATATGATTGAGGCCTGAAACGGATCTGAGAATATCCGATTCCATGTGCTTTTTTCCTGTTTACACGTTCATAATACATATCCGATCTGTGCCACATTCCGCAAAAAATCGGAATTGGGTCACTTTTACCAGGTAGTGTAAAGGCAGCCTAAGTGTCACTATTTTCCCGTAGCAAGTCCATTTAACAAGCACCCCCCCACCCAGTCTATACCTACCCATGCATGACATAGTGGACAATATGTCTGAGTTCATAAATATATTTATTCATCATATAAAATTAGAATTCCATCATAGCAACAAGATAAACCCAACAATAGCCTGATTGTATGCCAGAAAAGCCCTGCTCACTCAAATGCAAAATAAACTGTGAAAGTATTCTCTCATTCTACCATGTATTCTACTAGCAATATATGCTACTAAATATTAAATAAATATGTAATCTTACCATTGGTTTTACACATCGAGATGTTTCTTTCAAAATTCAGTGGTCATTTATTGTCTGGTACAATCGGTTTGAGAAATGTACAACACTTTATACCGCTATTACACTATCTGAGTCGACTCGTAATACACCCATGCTCTGCAAGCCTGACTCATTCATTACAGTTCATTCTGGTTTAATTGTCGGCTCTTATATCCAATAGAGTACATTATAACCTTAGCAACAGTATATGAAATGTCTTCTGGGGTGCTTTAAACAATTTACTACAGCCCAGCGTAACGGCAGTTTTCGTTTTAACGGTCTCGTATTACGCAAGCTCTATAAATAACGCATTAGGGAGGGGAGTTTCCCTTTATCGATATGTAAGTATTTTTGCGTCCAAAATGCTGTTGGTCTCGCTGGCTACATGTACGTTCGTTTTTCCACTCGAGCAATCTCTTTCCAATATGATTGATAGGCCACTGTGATATCAATGTTTTTATCTTAATCCATCAGAAGGAGCAAATGTATATGCTTTATAATGGACAAAACACATTTTATTCATTTTATGACATGTTTTGCATAGGGGTTTTGGACCCATAGATATCTACCCCCTATACTGATGAAAATATAGTAATCCCCACTTGAAAATGAGCCAAAACTGTTGATTTGTAGTTAAATGTATCATAATTTTCTTTATTTAGAGCAGTGCACAATTTAGCCATTTGGATAGATTTGGAGACACTAATGGACAACAGGGTACACTGCCTATATTTTGCATCATAGACCTTTAGTAGTTCTGCATATCATCCTCAGATTTTGCACACTTGTTGACATGGAGTTTATGATCCAGATATTTACCTCTTTCACTTATGTAGCTCTCAGTATTTTGTTGAAAACTAAAGAAAAGCATTTTGTTTTGCATTTTTCCAAAGTTTCTTTGCATTTGTGGCACTTTATTTTGACTTAAATTATGAAAATAAACAAATCTAAAAGTTTGTATTGTAAAGGGTACACCGGTCTTGTTTCATTTAAGCCATTTACCAAGTTTATGTGATGCTCACACCTGGAGTTATAAAGCCTTTAACAAGGCACCCCCTAAATAGATGAGAATTGACCAAATTTGCCATCTGCGCCAAGGGGTTAACAGAAGGACTTGTTTTTGTAAAGCTTTTGATTAAAGTGTCAAGTATTCAAGGTAGGCGAGCACATGATCAATTAAATCTGACTCTCTTAACAAAATACAGTGGTAAGCCTGAGCCAGGCAAAACCTCGTTAAAAAACCTGAGGTTTCCCATGCAGCCCCGGCCCATCGGTGCAGTTAATCGCAGTGACCGGTCCCTGTTACGTAAGCTGACGAGGATACGTGCGTGCGAGCGTGTGCGTATCCAGTCTCCGTCTCTCACCAGGAAAATCTCCTTGAAGCCCTTGAGGACCTCACGCACCACCTTCCTCATCTGGGGCACCAGTTTGAAGATGCGCAGCGGCCGCAGGCAACGTAGCATCATGAGCAACTGAGCCCCCGACTCGGGCGGGACGTTGGGGGGCAGCCAGCACAGGAAGATCAGGCTCACCTGAGGAGAGACCGCCGGTTACAGCTACACAGAGGGCTTTAGCCGCGACACGATTCAGACGCAATCAGCGTTTCTCTTACTAAGTATATGAAGATGTCCATGACTCCTCCGAAATCTCTGATGACCGCCGTGGGGGTGAAGAAGAGCCCGTCGGCCATGATCTTCAGGTTGAGCTCGATGCTCATGAAGATGACGAAGACGTACTCCCCGATCTGCAGGTCACGGAAACACAATGGCGCAGATAGGAATGACGTTAAGTCATCGGAGATAGATGTCGGCTGGTAAATTTCTGCGCCGTTTCTGTTTTCATGAAAAATGATGCATGTAAAATGGAACTGACAATGCTGAGCACAATGGGGCCGGGAATGACTGCAGCTACGAGGGGAAAAGCTTTCTGAATGATGTTAAATTATGTAAAAAACAATGCTTTGTCAAGTTCACAAACTACAAATGTGACTGACGGAATGGTTTAACAGGGGTAAACTATGTTAATTAGAGGGGTTTTGCATGTCGCCTACCAACTGCAAGATGAAGAGCTGGACTCATGGAAGCGCTAAGATGGTGTCTTTTGTTAATGTGTTGTTTAAACATCCCTGATTACCTGCAGGGTCGGGGCGTGCATGACCCTAGTGAAGGGAGACTCGAACATCATGGAGATGCAGGAACAGATGGTGACCACAATCATGACCCAGTCCAGATAGGTGACCAGGCCCAGGAGATCACTGAAGAACACACATACAGTCACTATCACACAAACACAGTGACTGTGTTTCTGAGAGCTGACTGTGTTTCTGAGTACTGAATCACATGTGAGATTTTCATACGCAAAGAGTTGGTACGCTCAAATATACGCTCATTTTTACAACCATATTGATAAATGAGGCCCAGTCAGCACTCAAACACACTCAGCACTCAAACACAGTCAGAACTCAAACACACAGTCAGCACTCACACAGTTAGCTCTCAAACACAGTCAGCACTCAAACACAGTCAGTGGCAGAAATTCACAAACACAGTCACAGTGGCAGAAATTCACAAACACAGTCACAGTGGCAGAAATTCACTAACACAATCACGGTGGCAGAAATTCGCTAACACAGTCACAGTGACAGAAGTTCGCTAACACAGTCATGGCTTCTTACAGACAGCCCTGCAATCTCAGCTCATCTAAGGTGCTGTAATTAGCAGTCTTACATAAGGTTGACCCGATTTCACACTCTGCTGAGAAAAACATAATTTCGGGCTTTTGCAACAGGCACAAAACAGCGCCCCCGTCAACTCATCATGGAGGGCGGATTCTATTTAAGTCCTTTGAGGCAAAGTAAATCTGATGACAAGCCTTTCAATCTGATTCTCATATTGAAAAGCTCCATACTAGATGCAATCTGATGCCATTTAGTGGCAAAAGGTTGATTTTGCAGCATACAATTTAGCTGTTTTTGCTCATTTCTTTATTCCAGTGAATATAATAATGAATCTACATCATGTTAGCTAGTTTTCAGTCTTAGGTTTGCACTTTATATGAGTTAGTGGATATCACTAAACCATTTCAGTTTGAGGAAAGGCAACGGCCAAGACAGAAATACACAAATATGGGAATAACATGTATGCACTTTGACATTAACGCCAGATAACATAAAATTCCCAAATGAAGTCAACCAGATCTATATATCTATACATAGAAAATATAATTCCCAACTTACTACAACTGATGATACTTTGTGTTTTTCACAGCTCCTGTTATTGGGTCTGTTTTTGACCTGCATACAAAGCATATATTACAATATTACCCATGATGCACAAGTAATAAGTAAATTATGTATGTTGCTTGAACATACTGTTTGACAGAAAATTTACAGAGCTATAATTCATCCATGACTCAATTTCAGGTCCACTGACACTCAATCAGCTTTGAGCCTGTGCTCATTTTGAAAGTGATTCATGTACAGGCAGTTAAAATGAATTATACCAACCGCAGTCTTTTTGACTTGATTTTATTATCCGACCCTCATCTTTAAATGGACAGTTCACTTTCTGGGGTTTTAAAAAATATATTATATCAGGTTTAGCGTACAAACTTATGAGGCTGAACATATGAACAAATTAACTTTATAGCGCTTATTCACAATTATAAACATAAATATCAGTTTATTCTTCCCTTGACTGCAGCAGTCTCAAAGAAAAATATAGCAATATAGGCCTACACATGTGCAACCTCTGGAGGAATAATTTTGCTGTACAGGCTGCTCTGGAGTTACTTATAGTGTCTTTAAAACGTTTTTCTTTGCTTTAGACCACAAACCCCAGAATGCCCCATACCATCGTAAAGTCAGCAGGTCATCAGCGACATCTCCAAATAGTGAAACACCCCACCCATAAAAACTGATTGGGCCTATCGACGCTAAATCACGCTAAAACTGAAATAATATTTAAATAGAAACTCCAGAAAGTGAACTATCCCTTTAAAAGCATTTTCTTAAAAAAAGATAAACACGTACGCATTGAAGCGGGCTCGCACCACCACTCTGCAGAAGTTCCTGAAGCGATGCTCTCTGCCCACGATGAACAGAGGCTTGTCAAAGTAAGGGTGGTTCTCCCTCAACTCCTCTTCCTGCACCTTCCTGTAAAAAAAAAAAAACCGCAGACAAAATTGGACAGACAGTTAGATACACTGTGGACATACAATTGGCATGTGTCAAAAGACGCTCAATATATCTAAAATATAAATCGTGGAACTGCTTTGCACATTAAAATGGATATGCACTGATATGGAATTCATTCTCTACCCGTAGTCCTAAGATGACCTTCTTTTTGTTTATAGCCCCTTTTCCCCTTTAGTGCTCTAAAAGAAAGCCTCAGAAATGTTTACAATAAATGGATAAAATGGGTGGCAGGAACTAATGTTTTATGTACAATGATATATGTATTACTTCAAAACATATGAAAAACATATTCCTTTTAGTTTTAGAAAGTCATTGTGCAACACAAGCACCCAAACTGCATCATCAAATATGCTCAGTAATTTTGATACACGATGTAACATATGGAAGATCCGTGTATGCGTTAAACGAAATACTGTTCCCGCATGCCATAGTCTCAATGTCAGCATGAAAGGCCTGTAAGATGAAGAGGTATTTCCGTGCTACTCCAGGATTAATTTCACAAGAAATTTACGCAGTGTTGAGTGAACGAAGCACCACCCCGCACGGAAATGTCCCAAATTGCAACACAGGATGCTACATTGAACAGTACCGGGCCAAACGGTGCAGTCGGTGACCTATACTGTAGTGTAAGGGCAGTGCTGAGGAGATTAAATGCCGTAGGAGGGGAATGTAGAGCTGAGCTGTTTATGCGAGTGTGGAGAATTCCCTGGGGGGTTGCCGAGCGGAGACACTGATTTGACGTGGGTGTTTGGCGCTCTGTGGGGGTTCGGTAATGCGCGCTCTGTCAGCGCTGTCCTTGTTTCGGGGGGCCCGTGTACGGACGCGGGGACACACAGGGCAGCGTGCCGGGGACCCCGGTCTCCGGTCCTCCTACCGCTTCATCTCCGCCTGCTCCTTCTTCTCCTGGATCATCTTGATCTCGCTGTCCTCCCTCTGGGCGTTGCGGTAGCGCACCGTGCTGGAGTGCTGGGGGAGGGAAGACAGTATACTCATACACTCAGCGTGTGTGACGGCGTGTGTGTCACAGTGTGTGTGACGGCGTGTGTGAAGGCGTGTGTGTCACAGTGTGTGTGACGGTGTGTGTGAAGGCGTGTGTGTCACAGTGTGTGTGACGGCGTGTGTGACGGCATGTGTCACAGTGTGTGTGACGGCGTGTGTCACAGTACGTGTGAAGGAGTGTGTAACAGCGTGTGGGATGGCGTGTGTGAAGGAGTGTGTAACAGTGTGTGAAGGAGTGTGTAACAGCGTGTGGGATGGCGTGTGTGACAGTGTGCAACAGCGTGTGTGAAGGTGTGTGTAACAGTGTGGAAGTTTAATTAAAGTAAAATAGACTGTGTGCCTTTGCCCAAGTAGAAAGATATTGTATGCATGCTGACAACTGGAAAAGTGTCTAAAATAACTGTTCTGTAGCCATAATAAAGAGGATGCTGACTTGTGTGCATGGTGCTCAAGGTCGTTCTGACCTCACGTCAAATAAACATCAAAATATCTGTTCTGAAGGGAGGACCAGTCCTTATCCTGTTTTTGCCTAGCTGAAAAGAATAAGTATGATGGCTTGTTTATGTTAACTTCAGAATAGACACTGACTGCCAATGATGTGTTTGTTCTCCATGCATGAAAAAAAACTTGAATTTCACCAGTCCGAACCTCAGAGTGGCTTTATTCCGCAACAACAGTGTGTGTGAAGGTGTGCGTGACAGTGTGTAACAGCGTGTGTGAAGGTGTGTGTGACAGTGTGTAACAGTGTGTGAGACAGTGTGTAACAGTGTGTAACAGCGTGTGTGAAGGTGTGTGTGACAGTGTGTAACAGCGTGTGTGAAGGTGTGTGTGACAGTGTGTAACAGCGTGTGAGACAGTGTGTAAGAGCGTGTGTGAAGGTGTGTGTGACAGTGTGTAACAGCGTGTGAGACAGTGTGTAACAGTGTGTGTGACAGTGTGTGTGAAGGTGTGTGTGACTGTGTAACAGTGTGTGTGAAGGTGTGTAACAGCGTGTGAGACAGTGTGTAACAGTGTGTGTGGCAGTGTGTAACAGCGTGTGTGAAGGTGTGTGTGGCAGTGTGTAACAGCGTGTGTGAAGGTGTGTGTGACAGTGTGTAACAGCGTGTGTGAAGGTGTGTGTGACAATGTGTAACAGTGTGTGTTAAGGTGTGTGTGACAGTGTGTAACAGCGTGTGTGACAGTGTGTGTGAAGGTGTGTGTGACAGTGTGTAACAGTGTGTGTGAAGGTGTGTGTGACGGTGTGTAGGACAGCATGTGTGAAGGTGTGTAGGACAGGGTGTGTGAAGGTATGTGTGGGATGGCGTGTGAGTGTACTCACGTCCTGTGTAAGGGTCTCCAGAGACTTGCCCCGGCTGATTCTCTGGCTGGTGGAGCCATGTCTAAGGGACCTGGAGTAAGAGAGACTTAGAGCCTACACACCCTCAGCCACAGTTCAATGTACTGCTCATGTTCTGCACTAATTCCAGTTTAAACTGTGCAGCTCAATGTCCTAAAGGAAACAGTAAGAATAACAACCAAACAATGCATGAGTACTGACCTGCGCTCCTGGCGGATGTGATGTGTTGTGTATGAGTACTGACCTGCGCTCCTGGCGGATGTGATATGTGATGTGTTTAGTATGAGCACTGACCTGCGCTCCTGGCGGATGTGATGTGTTGTGTATGAGTACTGACTGCGCTCCTGGCGGATGTGATGTGTTGTGTATGAGTACTGACCTGCGCTCCTGGCGGATGTGATATGTGATGTGTTTAGTATGAGCACTGACCTGCGCTCCTGGCGGATGTGATGTGTTGTGTATGAGCACTGACCTGCGCTCCTGGTGGATGTGATGTGTTGTGTATGAGTACTGACCTGCGCTCCTGGCAGATGTGATGTGTTGTGTATGAGTACTGACCTGCGCTCCTGGCGGATGTGATGTGTTTAGTATGAGCACTGACCTGCGCTCCTGGTGGATGTGATGTGTTGTGTATGAGTACTGACCTGCGCTCCTGGCGGATGTGATGTGTTGCGTATGAGTACTGACCTGAGCTCCTGGCGGATGTGATGTGTTGTGTATGAGCACTGACCTGCGCTCCTGGCGGATGTGATGTGTTGTGTATGAGCACTGACCTGCGCTCCTGGCGGATGAGATGTGTTGTGTATGAGCACTGACCTGCGCTCCTGGCGGATGTGATGTGTTGTGTATGAGTACTGACCTGCGCCCCTGGCGGATGTGATGTGTTGTGTATGCCTACAGACCTGCTCCCCGGGCGATGTGATGTGTATGAGTACTGACCTGCGCCCCTGGCGGATGTGATGTGTTGTGTATGAGTACTGACCTGCGCCCCTGGCGGATGTGATGTGTTGTGTATGAGTACAGACCTGTGCCCCTGGCGGATGTGATGTGTTGTGTATGAGCACTGACCTGCGCTCCTGGCGGATGTGATGTGTTGTGTATGAGTACTGACTGCGCTCCTGGCGGATGTGATGTGTTGTGTATGAGTACTGACCTGCGCTCCTGGCGGATGTGATATGTGATGTGTTTAGTATGAGCACTGACCTGCGCTCCTGGCGGATGTGATGTGTTGTGTATGAGCACTGACCTGCGCTCCTGGTGGATGTGATGTGTTGTGTATGAGTACTGACCTGCGCTCCTGGCAGATGTGATGTGTTGTGTATGAGTACTGACCTGCGCTCCTGGCGGATGTGATGTGTTTAGTATGAGCACTGACCTGCGCTCCTGGTGGATGTGATGTGTTGTGTATGAGTACTGACCTGCGCTCCTGGCGGATGTGATGTGTTGTGTATGAGTACTGACCTGAGCTCCTGGCGGATGTGATGTGTTGTGTATGAGCACTGACCTGCGCTCCTGGCGGATGTGATGTGTTGTGTATGAGCACTGACCTGCGCTCCTGGCGGATGAGATGTGTTGTGTATGAGCACTGACCTGCGCTCCTGGCGGATGTGATGTGTTGTGTATGAGTACTGACCTGCGCCCCTGGCGGATGTGATGTGTTGTGTATGCCTACAGACCTGCTCCCCGGGCGGATGTGATGTGTATGAGTACTGACCTGCGCCCCTGGCGGATGTGATGTGTTGTGTATGAGTACTGACCTGCGCCCCTGGCGGATGTGATGTGTTGTGTATGAGTACAGACCTGTGCCCCTGGCGGATGTGATGTGTTGTGTATGAGCACTGACCTGCGCTCCTGGCGGATGTGATGTTGCACACTCAGGATGGATCGCTCCTTGGCTGGCTGGCCCTCAAAGGAGCCACTTAGCATGCGCTGCCTGGTGCAGGCCCTGCAGTGCGAGAGAAGAGCATTGTGCCATGTCTTAGCCAGGTCACATGACCGCTCACACCTAAAACATCCTCTACACACACACACAGACGCGGCTCTTCTGGATGCACACAGAGGGCAGCACTCGCCAAAAGCTTCTGGAGCTGTCTGTTTATGGCACTCAGATGGATTTCTCATAGCTGTGTCCCTACTCTGCCAGTCTGCGAGCGTCCAGTGGGCCACCCCCTCCCCTCGCCTCGCCTGCCCGCTCCAGCACAGGGACACTGACGCATTACTCATCCCAGCTCTCAGACACAATGAGAGAAAAGGGTGTAAATCGAACCCCCGGCTGCGCACTAATGATTATTCCATCAGTTACAGCCTCACTGTAAGAGCTGCTTTTCCGACAGCCATTAATTGGCGAGCCGTGTAGCGGAACTGTCAGATGACAGCATGGGTTTCAGTGGGGGGGGGGGGGGGGTCTCTGTTGTTTACGGGCTGTCCATGTCATTTGTGCCTCTCTGTCGCGGGATGGGTGCATGTGCGTTCACTTCAGGGAGGTGGCTCATTTGTACTGATGTGCTGTAGGCCAGATCGGGGTGTTGCGGGGTGGGGTGGGGCGGGGCGGGGCGGGGCGTTAGTTTGGGGCTAGTCAGAGACACCCTACAGTACATTCAAGGACCCCCTGTTGAAAACCCATGTTCTTTAGTATGGTATGTACCCCAGTCATACATCCTCTTACCAATGAATGAACTGAACAAACCTGTGACATTTGCAAGAGGGAAACCATTCAGAAAAGGTACAATGCACAATGTGAACAAACTCTTCAATGAATCATTTCGAATGAATCAGAAGGGCATCACAGAAGTGCCTGCCTATCAGCAGGACTGCTCCTAATTTGTACAGGCAGCACAAGACATCAATCTTACCGCAGAATCTTATTGATGGTCGTCTCCTTTTCAAGGAGATTCCGAGCGCGGATGCTGAATATCGATCTCCGTAGCTTTGAAGGAGGAAAGTAAAAGAAAAAGAGAGAAATGCAGTAGCTGGCAGAACAGTGTAGTCTTTAGGGAAACCGCAATTGTAAGCAAGTTTCAGCTCCAAATCCCATGTGGGGGCACTGAGTTGTACCCTTGTACGCATGGACATTACATTACAGAGTTTAGGGTTTCTTCTCCTGCAATATTATGTGCTTCTGTAAGAGGCTGAGGGCACCTAGGGCTATTCTCAGAGTTTACCTTACAATAATTATTCAATGTTCAATATACCCCCAGTGGCGTTTTAAATAAGTGCATACAATTGAGTGACACGTCTTTATACTTCCATCGGCAATAATCTCCAAGCATTCCTCCACTGACCCATGGGCTGTTGTACCTTGGGAGTTTGTTTTCCAAGTGTCAGAATTACTAATTATTAAGTATTACTGAAACAAAGTAACAGAAGCTCAAACACAGTGGAAGTTTTTGTCTCGCTGACAAATTTTTATTTATTTATTTTTTGCCAGGATAAGGATACTGACTTTACCGTTATTCGTGTCGCCTGTGGATTTCCATGGAACAAATGTATGGAGTCCTCGTTTTGATTAAGCCCGTTTTGTGTCATGTTACGAAATAAGGAACCGTTGTCGCTATAACATTAGGACCGTGAATAAAATTGTGAGTTTTAACACTTTCAAACAGTATATTGTGTGACCAGATTATTTGAAAATA
Source organism: Synaphobranchus kaupii (assembly GCA_029718625.1). NCBI lineage: Eukaryota > Metazoa > Chordata > Actinopteri > Anguilliformes > Synaphobranchidae > Synaphobranchus > Synaphobranchus kaupii. Next base: position 33,083,872 of record CM056384.1, on the reverse strand, counting down.
TCACTGTAAAAAAACACAATTAATGCAAATAAACAAAACCACTTCCGGCCCGAATAGTTAAGGTGCTTCCGGCAGGTGCTAGTTAAGGGCTGAAATAAATAAGTAAAACCTTAAAATTAAATTTCAGCTGGTTTTAGATACTCCTTTTACTTTAAAGGCTCTAAAATGTACTTTTTTTTAAGAGAACTTTTCATGCACTGTCTCAAAATATTCACTCACTCTTCTTTTTTCACATTAAGAGCCACAATTACCTCAGTGGCAACTGCCAGAGGAGGAGACATGAACAGAATGTGCTTCTCATTGGCTGAGAAAGAAAGCGGCCATTTTCCACATTAACCCGTCACAGCAACTGAACACCGAATGTGAACACTTACACAAGTAACAATGGAGCACTGCCCCCGTAAATTTGATCCTCTTCTGATCATCATCTAAAATGCTCTACAACGCTCTGTTCCCTTCCTAAAGGAACAATTACTCCTGGTGAGAGGTTGTAAAAACGGAAACTTTTCCATACTTTTTCATATTCAGATGTTCAGATGCCCTGTACATAGATTATGCGTTAGACTGAACACAGGAACCTCTAGAATGTATTACCAAGCCTGAAGCCGCTGATGAATACTCAAATGTAATGTAAGCTTCTGCAAAGGGTTAACCTATTTTCCCTTTGAAATAAACAGCACATGCTTCCATAAGCAACCTTAGAAAATTCAAAAAGTATGAATGGCACATGACCTTTTATTGTACACAGTTACAATTAAAATTGCATTACTGCCCCTTAATTACAAGACTTAACTTTGAAATTATAAAACTTAATTACGTATAGAAACGATCGTAGTCTGATAGAAGTTTATCATTGTTAATTAGTTCTTACCATATAAAACGTGTGTGCTAACAACACTAAAACAAATGTGGTTGTGGTGGAAAAGTACTGTAGGGAACCTGTAAATGTGATTGACAGGCAGCCGCTACCTTCTGATCTATGTATTTGTTCTCCTCGATGGCGGATCTCTTGGAGTGATCACAGGAGGAGGACGAGGCTGACGGGAGCCTTCGGAACAGACAGCTGGTGTCCTGCTGCTGGCGATCGATGAACTGCTTCATGAAGCTCTCTCTGCGCAACACGCACAAATACACAGAAACGTGCAAATGCATGCACACACGCACACACACGCACACACGCACACGCACACGCACACGCACACACACACACACACACACACACAGTTTCAGCGGAACATTGTGATCATAAAAATGTCCAAAAGAGACCTGAAGCAGATGGTGCGTGGGAGAATCAATAGAAGAGTGAGAGGACCATGGCAAACACACAGCTGTGCTCAAGCGGTCCCTCTATTCTCCTTTGGGTTCATATTTGAGCGGAAACACTTCCTTCTCTTGTATAGTTTTATTAGTGAACTGATTATGGTTTAATTGCAGATAGTCATCCCCCATGTTGCCCTTGGCTTGCTCTGCGGGGGTTTAGGCCAGGGTAAACTGTGAAGCACATTGTGACAAATCCTTTGTAAAATGTGCTATATAAAATTCATATTACACAGACTGATTGATCCAGGTCCAAGTTAAACATGACGATTCAGCCAAGATGTGCTCAGGGTGGGGAAGGGGGAGGGGGTTCTTTTAGAAGCATAAAATATAGCCACTCAAGCATGATGTTGCCATTGATCATCAGGCTTCCGACAGCCCAAAAATAATTGGCAATATTAGGCTAAAAATAAAAAAAGATTAAATGATGATAGCAGGGCCTCCTGAAAACTAGTTGATTGGCAATTAGTATACCGGTATGAATATCTCTACTCCTTGCCTAATTCAACCATCTCATACACTCCGAAAGAGTCAAAACCACATGTGCATGTGTTTTTTTAATTAAGTATTTTTTTGGCGTCCATTTTGTCTCCTTTGTGAAGTTGTTGCTAGAGATGACCACACAGGCCCGCCCTCCCTCCCCGCACCTGATCCTGGGGACGGTGAAATCCGAGGGCAGCTTGGAGATCTTCACCATCTGTGGCCTGTTGGGGAACTTCTCGAATATGCGCAGCCTCAGAGGGAGTTTCTCCTTAGTGTCCGCGTTGGCCTCGCTCTGCTTCAGCTGCGGAGAGGTCGAGGGAGAGTAAGAAAAGCACGCCTGACGCTCCCCGTTAAAAAAAGAGCTATGACACCTCCACTCAAAAATAAAAACACCACTCAATGCCTTCTGCACTTATAAAGGCATTACTTTTCTGAGGGATTTTCCTGTGATGCTCAATAATCTATCCAGATTCCAGAGGCTTGAAATTGCGTGCCAAAGTAATTATTGAAAATGACCGGCTTGTCTATGGGGACTGAGCCAGCTCTAAGCAAAAGGTCACAAATGTTTTCTGACCTCGCTGAATCATAATCCATGTTTTCCTGTGACTACTTTTGTGTGGAATTGAATGTGTTGTTCAGAGAGACTTTGTAATTTTCAGCGGAAATGTGGCTTTAAAATGTGCAAATTATGTCTATAGTCTTCTTAACAAAGGCACAATGTTGAGGTGAGAGGAGGGCAATAACATCATTAAACTCTTCTGACAGCTGTGTCATAGGCTGCTATGATTCGTTACACTACAAATGTCGTATCACAACTCCTAATCTGTTTGGGCCTCTGTCCAGTATTAAAGGTATGTCCTTTTAGTTCCTTTTTATGGCCAGCCAAGCTATATACACTTATGCGCACATTTTCTCAAGTCTTCCTGACCGTTGATGGGTGATGGATTCAAATTAAAATACTGGGGTATTTAATGAATTAGACGGACGCACAGAGAAATGCACTGCATATAAATTGATAATGGTAATGCAAAGAACCCTCATTACAACATAAAGCTCACCAATTAGCATGCCTCAAGTACATATCTTTTGCATTCACGTAGTGTCATAGTGCCACAAAATGATGCGCTGAATGTGGATTTAAGAGCCGCTCTGACAGAGTGCTGCCAGCAGATGGCAGCAGCAGCACCTAGATTGTCACCAGAGCCACAGCAGACAGTGGGGAAAGGAGAAAATAGGAGAGAGAGAGAGACAGTGTGTGGGTGTGTAATAAACATACTACACTATATTTCAAATATACTGCATATATGAACTAGAGTTATAGCACACACTTGAAAATAAGCTGCTGAAAAAAAGTGACAATGGGGGCAGTTACATCTATATATGTCGCTTTAGATAAAAGCGTTTGCTAAATGACTGTAATGTAATGTAATGTAATGTATCAATTATGAAAGCAGCTCATTGAAATTCTTTGCCTGGAAACTCGCAGATAAAAGTGATGAGTTTCTGATTAGGGTGAAAGCCACCTAAACTTGGCTTTCTCTTGAACGCTTATCATTTGAAACAGGCACACTGGTCACGGCCAACTCGGTTCTGTCTGCCTTCGCACGGACGGTTGAAATGCTCGTGGAAAGGAGAACGGATCGGGAGAGAGTCGCCCGGGGCGGACTGGTATGAAAAGGAGGAAAATGTATCCATCTGTCACCTAGCGAGTCCTTTCTGCACTACAGCAGGTTGACTGAGTGGGGCAGGCTAAGGTTAGCCTAATTTTGGTTAGCCTAAACCGGTCTGTGAAATGGAATTAGCTAGTGTAATCACTTTTTTAAATTTTTTTTAATCCTGCATTCATTTTCACAAATGGCGTAATTTTGTAGCAGGAGCATTGAGTACAGGGAGTTCTCAGAGGGGGTACCATCACAGGAAACTGATTTGGACACAAAGCACCCCAGCAACATCTCTTGGTTATTTGCAGCGAGCGTCGACACACACAGCAGGAGAGATGCCACACGGGTCCTTTGGGTGCTCCAGTCGATATGAAAAGTGCTTGACCCTCTTCATAAATATCTCACGCTCTTTGAATTTGGATCTCCACAGCGGTTTGGACACACAGTGACACTCTCCTTGCCCGCAAAGCGATGGCCCGTGTTCAACCCCGTATAATTGACAGTATTCCAGCGCAAAGCACGAGTGTACTGCTGTGGTTTCCGTACCAAATGCAATTTCCCAACAGAGAAGTTACACTCAAAGTATTTTGAGTATGAAACTAATGGAGTCAACAATAATGTTTTGTGACTTCAGTTTTTTGTATTTCAAGAGACTCCTGAGGTTGCTTGTGAGTTGTTACCTTCTGAACAAAATTTCAAATATATGTTTGCGCAGAGCTTGAAATCAATTTTTGGTTTTTCTGAGAAAAGCAGTTCAAAAAGAAGCCACCTGGGAAAATTGTATTTGGACATCGGAGCTCTGGGCCTCTTACTTATAAACTGCCTATCTGTCCAGCCAAACACATTTCATGGGTTTTATGTGCTCACAGTGCCATGCGGGATGCTGTCTGAGTCAGCAGCATAGCGCTATTGATGCTACCGATGCTCTGTGTCCCTGCACTGCTGGCTGGTCCTGCATTGGACAGGTTGACACACACACACAGCACACGCTCGTGTATCCTGGTGTATTCCCGGGTTACAGAGGGAATTCAAGTTGTAGCAAACAGTTCTAGAAGTGGAAAGGGACCTCAGATGGTGCATCTAAATTGTGGAATGAGGTTGTGGAATGATTTTAATGGCTGCCTGCCTGACCCAACTAATGGATAATGGCTAATGTCTAGTGTCTGATTTGACCCCTAGGAGGAAGTAGACATGTTTGTATATGTGCATGTACTGTATGTACTAGTTTTGACTTATGTTTGTCTCACTTGAGTTGTACTGAGTTGTATGTTGCTAGTGATGGTGTCTGTGATAAAGTAATTTCCCTTTTTGGGATTAATACAGTTGTACTACTACTATTACAAATAAACAGAGGTTCGGTGCAATATTTTGAAGAAAGCTGAAAGAAATTTTATGTGTTTTTATATTAGATGTTGTCTGATTTTAATACTGTAATGTTGTATTAGAATTTTTTAAATATTGTGTAATTGTTTCTTTTCCAAAGTGTACTATCAATGCCCATCAAGGGACTGATGTTGGAAATTAGCTTTAGCTAAAAACATGTACAATGCATCGGCAACCGTGAATGTTTCTTTGTGCCTGTCCCTTTCAAATAAACAAATAAACAAAACAAACAAAAAAAAGGTGATTCTGGTATCTGTGGATAATGTTAGGGGTTCAAATCACTGTTCCTGAGAATAAGGGGCGCCAAGGCATCCCCAAAGAGTTTCAGCTGCAGTCAACAGTGGCATCCAAAAAGAACACATTTCACACAGAGCGAATGCCTCACTGCAAAATCAGTCCAGCAGGTTGTGTGGAACTCCACCATCAACAGCAGATTCCGAAAACAGGCCACTGGAAGCCACTTTGGAAAATACTCTGCTCCCACAGAATTCCACAGAAGATGATGGATGGAACTTATAAACATAACTTTTATGACATAAAACTACTGTGTCAAGACTTTGTGTGAAATTGAATCTGCTACTGCCACCTCACGTACAATTACAGCAGCACTCCAGCGTAGACAAGGCTGATGTATCCTATCACCATTATATCGTTACTGTTACCAGGAACAGGCTCACTAAATGACTTTGACCTGACTGCAGGTCAACAGACAGACAGGTAAAAGGAAACAAACAAACCGGCAGATGGGAGAATGACAACACAGACGCTTGGACTGGAAAAATTAAAGCTGGTAAAATGGAAAATAAAGCATAAAGATTAGCATAAATCAAACCAGCAACCATGACCATGACAACAATGCCCTATAAGAGTTGAGCGAGAGATCAGCTGTCAAAATTTCTAATCCTTTGGAATGTTCCTTTGGAAGACCATGACAATGCTGAGTATTATTTCAGAAGCAATGACCTCAGCTTGATGCTTTATGGCTGTGAGTGTTGGAATCACACACGAGTGGCTCGTGAGCCAGAAAGCATCCAGACCAGATGCCCTTTATGGAATTTCCTGACGGAGACGGACCTCAGGCCAAGAACTGCCCCAGACAAACACCAGGCTGCTTGTCCAAACAGCGAAGCGGAGAAGAGGTGACGATGGATGTAACATATGCACAGAGCACCAGCAGAACAGCCCAATGCTGGACAGATGTAACATGCACCAGCAGAACAGCCCAATGCTGGACGGATGTAACATATGCACATAGCACCAGCAGAACAGCCCAATGCTGGACGCAGATCCAGGAGGGGTCAGGACAGAGCAGACTGAAGGAGAGCCAAGGGGGAAGCCTCGCACGCCACCAAGGCACGAAGAGACTGAACTCTAAAACAGTTGAAAGGCAAACCAAACCCTGAATTCAGTGCACGCACACACTCACGCACTCATACGCACAGACACGCACACACACACACACACACACACACGTACACACGCACACACACACACAAACATGCACAAACACACACACAAGCAGGCACACACACACACACACACACACACACACACACGCTCACATGCACACGCACATACATGCACATACGCACACATACACACAGACATGCAGGCAAGACACACACATACATTCACAAACACGCACATGCAGACACATACACACACACACACACACACTCACTCACATGCACACACACACACACGCACGCACGCACGCACGCACGCACGCACGCACGCACGCACGCACGCACGCACGCACACACACACTCCCTGTAGTTTGCTGGGGAAACTTAAAAACTGCTGCAGTCATCTTTTACCTGCATTACATTTTGGGAGCTTGAATTCTGTGCTGAAGCTGCTATCAATTTATATCAGGATGGCTGCATTGTTTAAGAGCAGAAGTTTGAATGCCCCATCCCCAAGGCCCCAATCAGTGGGCTCCACTCCGCAGGACTGCCACGGCTGAACACTCAACTCTGTACCGGAGTGTGATCCGTTCTGTTCTAGAAGAAACAAAAGCTCAACTCTGTACCGAAGTGTGATCAATTCTGTTCTAGAAGAAACAAAACTCAACTTTGTACCGGAGTGTGATCAGTTCTGTTCTAAAAAGAACAAAAGCTCAACTATGTACCGGAGTGTGATCAGTTCTGTTCTAAAAAGAACAAAAGCTCAACTCTGTACCAGAGTGTGATCAGTTCTGTTCTAGAAGAAACAAAAGCTCAACTTTGTACCGGAGTGTGATCAGTTCTGTTCTAAAAAGAACAAAAGCTCAACTCTGTACCAGAGTGTGATCAGTTCTGTTCTAGAAGGAACAAAAGTTCAACTATGTAACGGAGTGTGATCAGTTCTGTTCTAAAAAGAACAAAAGCTCAACTCTGTACCAGAGTGTGATCAGTTATGTTCTAGAAGAAACAAAAGCTCAACTTTGTACCGCAGTGTGATCAGTTCTGTTCTAAGAAGAACAAAAGCTCAACTCTGTACCAGAGTGTGATCAGTTCTGTTCTAGAAGGAACAAAAGTTCAACTATGTACCGGAGTGTGATCAGTTCTGTTCTAGAAGAAACAAAAGTTCAACTCTGTACCGGAGTGTGATCAGTTCTCTTCTGGAAGGAACAAAAGCTCAACTCTGTACCGGAGTGTGATCAGTTCTGTTCTAAAAGGAACAAAAGTTCAACTCTGTACCGGAGTGTGATTCTGCATGCACTTTTTAAGCAATGAATCTGATCAAGTCTCCTCTCCATGTGTGCCGTTAAAATATAACTCACATAACTACTCAGGTATCTTCTCAATATGGTATGAGTAAACAAGTCCCACAAAAATTATTATAGTGATTTAATCAGTAATAATGGATATCCATCAGATAAAATACAGCTTTGATCCACATTACAGGAGAACAAACATAAAGACTGTGTGTACAGGAATGAACCTCATATCCCAGAAAAATGATTCACTACATTATATTACATCACTCATTCTAACATATTCAGAAGATTCACTTGCCCAGGGAGACTTGCATTACATTTAAGGATTCAGCAGATGCTCTTGTCAAGGGCGACTTAGACAGCTTGCATTTTTACATACAATCCATTTATACAACCAGATATATTTACTGAAGCAATTCAGGTTGAGCGGCTTCACTTAAAGTGATACTGCAATCGCTTTTCTAAGCCCTTTTTTACAGCTTCAATTTGAACTTGGAGCCGTGGGTAGGTGTGGTTATATGACGATGATGCCACAAGGTCATATTATGAATATTCACAGTCAATGAGCGAAAGGGTGTGACTGACTCAATCCCCTTCCTGCTCTCTGCCGCGGAGCTCTCTGCTCACTTTACTAGCCGAGACTCCACCTATTTTTATGCTAAGGATTTGGGGACGTCAAGAATCCCCGGAAATACAGCGCATGGTAAGCCGACACAGAAACTCAGACGACACCCACTTCGACGCAATATGAGATTTTCGGATAAAAACTGTTGTGTATGATCATAGTCTAACCAAAAACATTGGTTTTCAATTCGAAAAGTCGGTTTTTGACTGCAGTAACACAGTGACAGTCCAGCTGGGAATCGAACCCACAGCTTTTCAGTTCCAAGCCCAGGTCCCTAACATTATACTACACTGCCAGCTCACCGGAAACTTCCAGTACTCGGCTGAATTCTGCGCCGTGTACATTCGGAAGCACAATAAACGGCGCATCGGACGGGCCTCGCGTAAGTCCCCCTTAAAACATCGAGGCATATGACAGAAGAGCTCCTGTAAGCAGTGTTTCAGACTCTGGTCTCTGGTCTCCTGTGTAGGACCGCGAGCCCCAGCGCACATGCTCCGGAGCAGCGGCCTGAATGATTTACGACACCTTCCTGCGGTTGGGCGGATCAAGAGCCGGCCAGGCGCATCCATCCTCATTAGCGCAATGCAATTAAAAGCCTTTCATAACTGCGAACAGCCTCTTTAATAACAATGGATGCGGAATGCTCGGGGGGACAATGGTGACCTGATGAATGGGCTGCACACAGGTAACCTCGCCCAGGACAAATACGCCCTATCACTTCTCATTATCGGCGCAGACAGTAGAGCGGGCGTAGTGCCAGCCCGTTCAGCCGTGACACCTGCAGTTCCAGAAAGGGTTCGGCAGTCTGACTCATTAAAGTGAACCAAAGACACTTCTATTAAAAAAACGAAATCTCTCAGGTTAACATCACTTCTTACTTTGCGCTTAGAACTGAAACTAAATTATTCACTTGAAATGATAGGAAATTGGTATTTGAACTCAAGCTTACTGTGACAATTTGTGCAAATCAATTTTACCTGCATTAAAATGTTTTGTATGTTGTCCTTCATCTTTATTGCAACTGCATAATTTTGGAACGCAAATAAGCAGAGATATGAAAATGCTAATTTTCCATCCTTGGTTGCATCTCTTCCCCAACTTGTTTTTCAGAGTATGTAGTGTGTGAGAAGTTTGCATTGTGTCATTCAGTATTTGTACGTGGTTACATTGCACTGAGCTAGTAAAGATTAGGGGTCTTATGGTATGTATATGTAGTTTTTCTATACATATCAAAAAACTGTACACTGCAATTACATCATTAATTTGCAGGAGGAGTAATATCTAGTGATTTGCCTCATGTAAATTGTGAAAATGCACAAAATACACTGGCCAAAAAAAAAGTCGCAGTTGCACCAGTCATGCATAGTGCCCACTGTACAAGCCTCTGGAGGCAGTGTTATGATCTGGGGTTGCTTCAATTGGTCAAGTCTAGGCTCAGCAACGTTATGCAGCAATAAAATGAAGTCAGCTGAGTACCTGAATGTACTGAATGACAAGGTTATCCCATCAATGGGCATATTCCAGGACGACAATGCCAAGATTCATCGGGCTCAAATTGTGAAAGAGTGGTTCAGGGAGCATGAGGAATCATTTTCACACATGAATTGGCCACCAGAGTCCTGACCTTAACCCCATTGAAAGTCTTTGGGATGTGCTGGAGAAGACTTCACGGAGTGGTTCGACTCTCCCGTCATCAATACAAGATCTCAGCCAAAAATTAATGCAAGTCTGGACGGAAATAAATGTTGTGACGTTGCATAAGGTTGTCGAAACAATGCCACGACGAATGCGCGCCATAATCAAAGCTAAAGGTGGTCCAACAAAATATTACAGTGTGCGACTTTTTTTTTGGCCGGGCAGTGTATAACAATTTCATCTTTTGTAGTTGAAGTTTACCTTTATGCTTTCTGAAATTAAACCCAGGGAAAGGGTTTGGTTGGACAATCCAAGTATGCCCCAAAATGATATATGTTTTAACATTATCTAGCTAGGAGTTCAATACTTTCCCCATATGTCTTTTTGTCAGAACATAAACTGTGTGCAAAATAGAATAAACACTCTTAAAAACTTAAATGAATCCAACCTCTAAACAGTTGGTTTGCCCGTTGCTGTGGAAAAAGCCGGCTGCCTGCGTGATCCATCATAGACCAGCCAGCACAATGCGTATTGATCTGCCCTGCCGGGCGGGGGGAAGAGAACCGGAGGGAGCGGGAGGCAGGAGAGATATGAGCAGAGCTGAAGGGGGATTTTGTTTGTTTATTTATTTGGATCTCCATTAGCTGTTGCACATGCAGCAGCTACTCTTCCGGAGGTCCCCACAAAACATTAAAAACATGACCCTGTACAGAACAGTAATGGACGCAAAAAACACAAAGATGTAGTGCTGTTGGTCAATGTGACCACAGCTAAAGCAAACAGCAGAGATGTGAAAACAAGTGGCTCTATGCACGGCGGCTATACTACGTATTTATGATAAAATCTGACTTACAGTACTTCCGCCACAACACAAATAGCAGCCAGCAAGTTAGCGAACTCTGTTTCTGTCAGTAATTTCGAGACACACTGTATCTTTGTGACTCAGTCAGATTTATTAAATATTTGACCATTTGTTGTGTTTACATTATACGCTCAAAAAGTGTAAATTCAGTCAAATTATAACTGCGCACGGAGCATTGCTAACCAGCACAAATGGCTCTGAATCACGTAGTGTTCCGTAGGGCGAATGCATAAAAAAACATAACATTAGATAGTGTAAATAACCTAAAAACTGAATTTTTGAAGTTTATACCTGCTACTTTGTAATACTGTTTAAAAAAGGTAAAGATAGACAGGACAACATATAAGCAGGAACATTTTCAAGATAGCTGAATGAGTGAAAGGCTGCTTTCTATGTTCATTAGGCCAGGCCTCGATGCTTCTTTCAAGCAGCAATAATTGGGGAAATTTCTCAATGATTATCGATATACATCTGCACATTTCAAATGCAGAAAAAAAGTAGACTTGTTGAAAATAGCCTATAATAATGATAATAATAATGCTCAATAATAAGGATGCCAACAAAAGCTCATGAAATGCAAACGTTTGATTAAAATGAATTGGGCATTTAGCCTATTGCCCCACAAGTGAAGCCTTTGTTTTTCTTTTCTTTTCCGATTTATGCTAAACTACCGAGCTCCCCAAGGCATAGGTAAAAAAACTAAAATCTCAACGTGGAAATCTGTGCTCTCGGTTTTGCCATGTGTAGGCTACATAGGCCTACAGTTTTGCAATCCGTGCATAGCATGTGTGTGGTTTTTCAGTGAAATCAATCGTTTTTGCAATGTTAAATGCATTTGTGAATAAAGGGTTCATTGCAGAAAAGTCAAGATATGAAAGTATCATGGCTACGATTCATACTCGAGGAAACGGGATAAATATTAAAGCGATATGACAGCAACCTGTTGGCATATCATAATATTGGCATGGCAGGGGGTGTTGTGGCAGGACATGAAGCGGGGCTCTGGCGAACCCCACAGTTGTGTCAATATTCATGTAATACCATGGGTTAGAGTACCATATCGCTTTTATAAAATGGTTTGGGCCTATATCTCTTATAATAATCCACCAAAGAAAGGCAACACAACATTAAAAGTATTATTTTTTATAGATTGCGTGGTGTGTCTCTGCTGAATTTATCAGGTTACTAAGCAATGCGGGTTTTGCAATCCGTACATACGGTTTTCCACGTTAAGATTTTTTTTTCCACATGTGCCTTAGGGCAGTGGTTCTCAAACTCGGTCCTGGTATGCTGGTTTTCCACAATTGCAATCCCAATATTTTAACTAGCTGTTAATTTTTCTTAATTAGGTGTTTTTCATGTTTAGAGGGGTTATTTATGACGGTGGCCGAGAAGTGTCGAACAAACTGCATAACGGAAAACACAACTGCAAAAGCCACAATACAAATGCAAAAGTGACAACACAACTGCAAAAGCCACAACACAACTGCAAAAGTGACCACACAAATGCAAAGCCATAACAACGGAAGTGAGCAACAACGGATGTTGATAATGAAACGTGCTGACTATTACAGTATTGCCTACATATGTGGAAGAGGAAACTTCTTGCCCGTTTGAGAAGTAAGTGAAACGTTGTTCGACAGCTAACTATGATTACTATCGCTATGTGATTGTCACAAATGAAGGTTATGCCTAATATCCTCGCAATGAAATTTGCCCTTCGATTCCTTCACTGCTACATATGAGCATTTATTTTCCACTGTCAATGTTGTTCAATGTATTTATATTTTCATTAATATTTTTGTACTTATAATGTATCCTAGTTTTTCATCACTATTGCACAAAATTATAAATAGGCTAAGCAATTTACAGCCATGTTGACAATACAATAGCTAGTCCACATGCAAACGGAGCAGAGAAGAATGCTTGGATGTGGTCTGTCAGGCGCTTCCAGTGCGCACCGAAACACCAAGCCACTGAGCGCCGTCAGTCGCCGGCGTTTCTACTGTGGTCTGCGGTCGCCTTTAGTCATCTTGACAGTGGAAAATAAATGCTCATACATAGCAGTGAAGGAATCGAAGGGCAAATTTCATTGCGAGGATATTAGGCATAACCTTCATGTGTGACAATCACATAGCGATAGTAATCATAGTTAGCTGTCGAACAACGTTTCACTTACTTCTCAAACAGTCACAGGGGTGCCTTTCCCAAAAGCATCTTAAGGCTAAGACGTCGTAAAACCCTTCGTACGAAGCTTCTTGAACTTTGGGTGCGTTTCCCAAAAGCATCTTAACTTAAGACGCTCTTTGAAACGCTTGTAGATTAACGATTAGGCTACTCCAGACCAGTTTTAGAAGCCCTTAAATCACATACTTTATTTGATTTTTCGTGTTAGTGTTCATTTCATTTTACGGTTACCATAACCACTGATTTTTTTATTTTTATAGTGATGTTAGATGCAACAATATTTACGTTTATTTATTTATTTTTAATTTACTTATTTTTATATATTTGGAAATGACCCAACAAGCCATTCCTTAAATAGCCCTATAAATAAATAAGTTTGAGACAATTAAAATCAGTGGGAAAAAGATTTTATTTCAAAAGTAACTTTGACGTGCCTAACCGGCCATATATTAGGCAATACAGTGGGGTTCGCGTCTCCCAATCTATCGCCTCCCGTATCAGCAGCACCACAGACAGAAGTACAGAGATGTAAAATCCAGGGATCAGAAAGGAAAAGTCCTGCTGTTTCTTCCACCCATGAACTCAGCTAGCTGATTTCACTAATTAGTTCCACCTCCTGGCTGAAAGATTGTGCAAATTAGCAATTAGCAGATTCACCTCAGTCTTTAGTTTGTTTAATTTGAACAGGTAAAACACTTTTACCTCTCTTTTTGTAATTGTGTGCAATATATAGCACAATGTGAATATTTGACTTTTATTCTTCATGACATGCATAGCTATTGCTAACATAATGTGGCTTCAGAAGGTAAATAATCCCTCTAAACATGAAAAACATCTAATTAAGAAAAGTGAACTACTTGTTAAAATTCTGGGATTGCAATTGTGGTTGGAACGAAAACCAGGATATACAGGGGCCCCCCAGGACCGAGGTTAAGAACCACTGCCTTAGGGGCTCCCTATAAACTTATGTATAGAAAAGAACGCGTCTCATTCAGCCACGCATTTTCTCAAATACATATCATCGGAGCAGGATAAGAAAACACTGGAACCAATTAGATTTATAAATACAACTTTCATTATACCCAATTCCCATTCACTACTGTGTAAGTAAAAAAAGAGGATTTATAGCCTATCTATCAGACTACAGAGTTGTATTTATCACTCTGGTGGCAGAGTGTTACCTCGCCTCTGTGTGGTCGCCCATTGTAGCCATTATATTACAAAAGCAAATGAATAGATAAACAGAAAACACCAAAAAATAAGTTTTAGCTACTATAATTTGAATACATCAATGCAATATTCGATAGGCTATATCATGACATCTCTAGTGACCCAGAAGCACAGACTGCAAGCCCTTTTACATACAGTCTGTAGCCTATAGATGGGATACAGAAGATCTCAGGAAGTTATGTCCTTATTTGTCCTTATTTGTTGGTGAAACTAACTTAAGAATAGAAAGGTCTTGACAGAAAGTTCAAATAAAAGATGCCTAACTAGCTGTCTAACGTTATGTTAGTTTATGTTAGTTAGCCTACAGCTTGTTGAAGTAGAACATATAGATTAGCAGTGCTAGTTGTTGGTAGCAACATACTTTCATAATTGCATAAATGCGAGGACATAAAACAATTGAAGCCTTTCTGAAGTTAGCTTTTTGCTGCATTTGTGCACAGCCTAGTAATTCTGCGTACACTGTTGTTAATCTTGGCAGCTGTGATACTTGGGATGCAATCTCTCCTGTGTACAAATATGCACTTCCGCTTAAACAGGAAATGAGTGTGCTGGCCGAGACAAACCTGGAAGCGTTGCATGCACAGAGCCAATTGAAGCAAACAGGTGAGGGATGTGAACACAGCCAAAGCAAACAGAAGAGGGATGTGAACACAGCCAAAGCAAACAGGAGACAGATGTGAACACAACTGAAGCAAACAGGATTGGGATATGAACACACAGCTGAAGCAAACAGGAGAGGGATGTGAACACAGCCAAAGCAAACATGAGAGGGATGTGAACACAGCTAAAGCAAACAGGAGACGGATGTGAACACAACTGAAGCAAACAGGATTGGGATATGAACACACAGCTGAAGCAAACAGGAGAGGAATGTGAACACAGCCAAAGCAAACATGAGAGGGATGTGAACACAGCTAAAGCAAACAGGAGATGGATGTGAACACAACTGAAGCAAACAGGATTGGGATATGAACACACAGCTGAAGCAAACAGGAGAAGGATGTGAACACAGCCAAAGCAAACATGAGAGGGATGTGAACACAGCTAAAGCAAACAGGAGACGGATGTGAACATAACTGAAGCAAACAGGATTGGGATATGAACACACAGCTGAAGCAAACAGGAGAGGGATGTGAACACAGCCAAAGCAAACAGGAGAGAGATGTGAACACAGCTGAAGCAAACGGTAGAGGGATGTGAACAGAGCAGGGTGCTGTTCAGAGATAACGCCTAATCTAGAGCTGGAGCTGGCACTGAATGGGAACTGATGAGGTAATCGGGCAAAGCCTTAAAGAACAAATAGTCTCCAGACATAAGACCTTAAGTGTGATTATATTTGGGTTGACAACACTATGGGCTTTGATTTGATCATTTTCATGATAACCTCATCATCATAAAATGACTTTGAAAAAAAGTCTAAAATATGCAATCCATTTAATGAACTGCAGTTCAGATAAGGAAGTCATACTGAGAGGGAACAAAGAAGTGGTCTTGCATATAACTGGCTACAAATAAGGATGTGTACATAAAATAAATACATAGCTTACTGGGGGAGGGGAGAGTATCGCAGGCCTCCTGCCATTGGATGAGAAGCATTATTGGGGAAAGTCTGATCCCTCAGACAGTAATCACATTGATCTATAACAGAATCAGTCCTTTTTGCATTTACCGAGGCCATTATCAGATTCGATTAAGCAATTTGATTCCTTCAATCCAGAGAGCGGCCTATTGACTATGTCATCTTGTGAAATATTTAATGAGTGCGCTTCAAAATTCATGACTGTATTATGAATGGCTTTGTTTATTTCACAATTATCCACGGAACTTTTAATTAACGCCGTTGACATAAACATGCTTTAATGACTTCCTGCGGCTTGTTTATAACTTATTCACATTGGCTAAGGAGCATCAGCATTAGAGAGCAAAGATCTTTACATTATTCTAGTTTCACAGCTCAGACTGCAATGGCAGGGTCTGTTGGAATGCTCACATACACGCTTAAAGCTCTGAACCTATGATTGAGAACTGATTGGGCTATGGGCTTTGCGATACAGGCCTTTGGGTTCACATTCCAGGCAGGGAACTTCAGCCACACACATGGGCAATAAAACATGCAAGAAATATGAAGCACCGCGAGTTTCCCCTGGTTAAAACGTGCGAGCGATTCCCAGCGCTTTTGTATTTCTTTTTGAAACATTAACACCCAGTGGGCATATCATGTTGTTTCTACTGGAGGTGGTCTAGAGTTCATGGGCCAGTAGGAAGACGTTTTCAATCTGAACCAAGCGGAAAAAGCCATGGCACCAGTGCAGTGATGAGGACACTGTACTGTACTGGCTGTTCTCGTTAACGGCGCTCGTCATAAAAAAATATGGTGTTCACTGGTGTCAATCTGGCCACCTAATCATCCCCCCAGTTTATAATTACCTGTCTCAGCAAATGTAATGGGCAAAATGTCTGCTACAACGCTACACATGGGTAGCCGTTCAGGTGAGCTTCCCCAATTCACTGCAGCACTCAGACAGTGAGAAATGTAACATTATTGAAACGCATAACATTTTTTTTATGTTAACAACTCATTGGGTGTGTAATACAGTACTTAAATTAGCTAGAATTGCCAGAAATAAAGTCGACATAATGGGTTAACTCGCAGTCAATGATTGGGATTATTTCATTGTTATTTTTATGATCATTTAACCCAAACCACTTTACCCGTCTGGCTAAGACATCCTTTAAAAATGTCAAAACAGTGTCACGTACGTTAATACTAAATAGCAGTAACTTGAAAACACATAAACATCACGATTCTCATACTGCCACGCACAGATTGAGATTTAAAGCCTGCCACTGCCCTATAAACCATAAAAACACATAAGATTCCCATCCCCTCAGGACTTAACAAACTTACACTATAGTAACTGTGAGAAAAGGGCTCATTGTTTCCCTGTAATTTAGCATCTGATGAGCCGTGTTAGTGTTGCACAGGCTATAAACTCCCAGACCACTTAGCGCGGGCACCTTTTCCACCTGGGAGTCGGGCCGCCCAGGTGCAGAGCAGGCCCTGGGAGAGGCAGAGTGGGGGGGGGGGGGGGGGGGGGGGGCTGTGCTGGGCCTGTCAGTGCTCTTCAGCAGTCCTTTACCGGAGAGGATTAAAAACACCTCTGAGGTGACATTGAGGACCAAGGCGTTCCCCACATGCTGCCGTAAGGCCTTCCGTTTGGATTTAACCACTACTGAGCTCTCCAAAACAAAATGTCTGCTCGAGTCGTCACTGGATAAAGTCGCTGTCAAACCATAATTATGGCAATAGCATAATACCTGGCTTCTGACAGGCAGCTGATATTTCATGAGCATACCTGAATTACCACCCTTATTTAAATTTTTTATTGTACCTTTATTTTACCAGGCTGGCCAATTAAGATCAAAATCTTATTTACAATGACGGTCTGGCAAGAGTCTAAAGAACTCTTGAGGAGGCATAGGGAGGGAGGGTTAAAAATAAATAAAATAAGTAAAACAGAATAAGGACAGACAAGACAGAAACAACAGACAATAGAGACAGGCAAAAGCCAAACAATAGTCAGTTATCAAGCAGCATACGAATACAAAATGCAACAGCAAGAACACAAAACTATTAACAGGTCAACATTTAGAGTGCAAGGCTCGATGAAACAGCAACAAGCGTTCGGCATTAGCAGGACAGAACAGATCATTTTTAGTCAAAACAACAGCATATGTCTGAGATAGTCTTTAAAGCCAGGTAGAGGAATAAAATTGTCCAGTTTTGTACTTTTCTGAAGGGCGTTCATTATATAATTCTTAAGTGCTCCAAATTGGTTTTATATGCATCAAATTTCTCTCGTCTATATCAGCAATTTGCACCCAATAGGTATACAATACTAATCTCAAAAGTGATACAATTGGTTAATAATTGGTTAACTTGCATATATAAAAAAAAAACATAACATTGCAAGTGCTATCATTGCCTGGCTAATCGATGTATTTCTCATTTGTACTGCCTATTTGCACATCCACTACATTACATGGGCAACGTCTTTTAATAAAAAAATTATTTCTCATTTATACTGCTATTGCAGATCCAGTACAATACATGGGCAACTTCTTTTAATAAAAAAGTAAAAAATAGCTGTCAGTTTACCTAATTGCAAGTTTGAAAAACCTTAGAGGCGGGCATAATAACTACACCCAACTACACTTACAAACTAACCCAAACATTGAAGAGATTCAAAATTCAATAAGCAGTATTGGGGCAGTCCCAGTTAAACACAAAGAAGTGAGAAAGCCAAAAACTTCCCCCTCCCACAGCGACAGAACAAGCAGGCCGGACTTGCGCGGAAAGAAGGCGGGCCACGTCCTCACCGGGGCCATGCGCTGAGACGTCACGTCTGCAGCCGGCTCTGGTTGCCAGGCGAGGAACGTGACTGTCACAGCAGAGGGGGAGGCGGCGGGGGGGCAAGCTGCGCGTGTGTGTGTTAGTGACGGACATCTCGTCGTCTGCCCGTCTCCTCAGGGTTCTGGCTCTGGCACACAGTACCCCTGTCACCCTCCTCTGGGGCTCCCTGACTACAACAGATGTGCTTTGTGCTCTCAGGGATTTCACTGTAGATCAAACGCTACGTCTCCTGTGCTAACGACGCTGTGTGTGCCAGCTTAAAACATTCCTAGGGCAATTGAAGCAGCTAACTCAATATTTCCAACTGGATCCGGAAGAACATTCCGTTTGCGAGTTCCATTTCTGAGTTTTCCGCAGCTTTTACAGCTGTGTTTGTCGGCGCGATGTGGGATTCGGGAATTTCTCGAAGCGACGATCAATCTTTCAGACTCCTGGTACCGCTACCACGGACCTGGATCTGCCAGCCTCCTCATTGGCGTGGTCAAGAAAAACAATACGTCCGCTAACCGTGGTCCTTCTTTCAAGGGTCCTTATGTTTCACGGTAAAGCCCAGATGCACAGCAGTTTGTGCGGGAAAGGCTGTTCACTAGATGGCAGTGTGGTTAGATGTAACACGAGCGTCGAGACAGCGGTGCTGGGAACACCACCCTCAGCTCAGACACTTTTTCAAAAGCTCTGTGCCAAACAACTCACACAGCTTTCCCCACAGTGTGCACACGACTCCTTCCTGTAGTTCCTTCAGGTTCAATACGTCTCTTCATCCTCTCCGCTTCTCAAAGATCCTCTGAATCCTTGAGTGCAGTCTCCCTGTGAATCCGTAAGCCCCCCACTCCTCAACAGCTAAACAAACAGAAGTCTCGGAGCTCCTGTAAAATAGCACAGGCAATGTTCCCCCCTGGTCCGCTGACAATGTTGTCCGGTGGTTTTGACTGCTTACATCTGTCATATCATCTGAAAATGGGGTCACTTCACACGGTCACATTGTATCCTATTGACAGTAGTGAACAGGAAGACACTGAAGGTGATGAACGGGAAGACACTGAAGGTGATGAACGGGAAACAGTGGTTAAGGTGTTAAATGCCGTCAATTTCGGGGGATGATTCCTGTTCACCTGAAAACACCCGTTTTTTTTATTATTGTGTAAGTTTATCAGAGCATTGGCTCTCCTGCTAATGTTAATATTAACCTCTAATCCTCTGTGGCTCTACCACCTGCCGCAGTCATTTACAACGCCGGTCTGACACTCAAATCTGTAAACAAGGAAGATAAAAAAAATTAAAAAATTAAAAATTAAAAAAATACTCCTTAGTTTCATTATTTACCCAGAGAAGACACCGAAACCTGACACCCAAGCAAATGGAGTGATAATGAATGCACCGCGACGCCTGTTCCTCCTTCTGTTTTTATTTTTTTATAGTTACCCGACTCTTTCATGACAGCCTCTCTGGTCTGTTTCACATGACAAAACAAGCTTGCCTCGCCTGGAGAGGCGTTTGATGATCACTGGGACCTTAAACTTGGCACACGCCCAGCCGCCTCCGGGGCCAACTTCCCCATTTGATTTTTGTCAGTATGAGATAAATATTTCCCATATCACTTTTTCCACATTTCCCTCTGAGGTCTGGCTCGTGG
The DNA here is from genome assembly GCA_029718625.1 of Synaphobranchus kaupii. Classification (NCBI taxonomy): domain Eukaryota; kingdom Metazoa; phylum Chordata; class Actinopteri; order Anguilliformes; family Synaphobranchidae; genus Synaphobranchus; species Synaphobranchus kaupii. The sequence goes on along the minus strand of CM056384.1, from coordinate 33,063,741 downwards.
GCAGCTGCTGGATGAATTGTTCACTGTGTAACATCAGTCTCTCACAGCGGAGGGCGGAAAAACTGATTTAGACCACGGCTACATGAGTTAACACATAAATAAATACGAAATAACTTCGAAGGTGATGTTTTAACATAGAGAAGGCCCTTCTCTTTACTAAAAAAAGGACTTTAACTATGTGCCGCAGGCCATATTTTGGAGGCCATATGAACCACTGTGGCTTTCCAAGCCAGCATTGTTAATGAATTAAGCCTCACATCTGTAGTTTCTGATCGTGGCTTATATTAATTAGGCTTGAAGGTGCCTCATGCTAATGCAGTAGGTCTGATGGGAAGCCAGTTCATAAACACGTGAAGACACAATCAGAAATAATTGGTAGGTATACAGAGGGCAAGATAGATTAAAGTTCCTACAAAATCTGTGTTGAAAAATGTTGAGTAACTGTTGCGTCTCTGGGAATACTGGCATATCATAACTGTGTAAATTCCTACCGGTGTAAACACGTTTGTCAGTTACCGCTGTTCTGATTTGGATCAATAGAGCGACTGCCCTCTACTTTTCAGATCAAGGCTTTAGTGGAGCCATCGGTAGTTTCATTAAATACACGAGGGAACAGTTCAATTGACTGTGGTGTGCAAAAACAAGGCAAAATGAGCACTTATCGATCGCCCTCACTCACAACACAATACTACAAGTTTCACTTGCTGCTTGTCGTCGTTTGTTTTGAGACCGGCCGTTGACCTGACTCCTTTACAACTAGACATGTTGGCAATTGAGTTGTTAAGGAAGGGGTTTCCAAAACACTTCACAGTGACAATAGTAATGTGTCCAACAAATACATGCCTTTCTCAGGCTTATAACGAGTTGTAGTCTGGTGACAGGACCAGAGAAGCCTTTAGCCATAGAGTAATGTGGGGTGGCATCCTTTCCTTACTGTCACCTGTCAACAGCTGTGACCCCATCTTCCTGGGCTGGCTCTTGATAGGTGGGTAGGATTGTTTTCTCTCAAATGACTGGATGGGTTCTCAAACTCTGTCTTCATAGCTATGCGCCTATAGATTACTCCCGGTCATTTAGCTGCTGCTAATTCTATTAACATGGACATTGGCTGCATTGACCATGCTGGTCATTAAGACCTAGACCCTGAGCCGACCAGAGGAGGATGGGTTCCCCCCTTGAGTCTGGTTCCTCCCAAGGTTTCTTCCTAGTTACACCAGGGAGTTTTTCCTTGCCACTGTTGTCTTTGGCTTGTTCTTGTGGGGGTTTAGGCTGGGTTTTTCTGTGAAACGCATTGTGACAACTAGTTGTGAAATGCGCTATATAAATAAATATTGATTTGATTTGATTTCTTAACCTGACTTGTGTCAAATATGTTTTTGAAATACTTTGACTCTTTAGATCCCTGTAAAATCTGAAAGCAGTCAATAATAATTCACACTGCACGTCACTGAATATTGTACAATATATTGTACATTACATTTTAGACATTTAGCAGACACTTGAGAATGAGCATCCACAGTGACAACAAGATTGCATTTTTTTTTTAATGCAATCCATTTATATAGCTGGATTTTAACAGGAGAAATCCTGATAAAGTACCTTGGCTATGGATACAATGGCAACACCCCAGCTGCCTAGCAATGTGTAGCATCCATCTTGATGACGAGTGGTGGCCATTTTGAGCCAGAATAATGACCACACCTCAGGTGGACTAAGCAGAGAGAGAGAGGGGACCCAGGGAGAAGACTGCTCCTTAGTGGCCCAACACTACATCCAGCAGTAGTTTATATTTCTCAGGGGGTCTTTTTTTTGCCGCTGAGTGTTTTTCTTCCCACTGGGGAGTTTTTAACTCGTTTGCTGTTTCGGGGTTCAGGCCCGGTTTTTGCCCAATTCTCCTTCTGTTTCTCGGTACAACTTTTTGTGACAGTTTTTTGTAAAAAGCGATATACAAAATAATTTGAATTGAATTTAATTGAATTACCCAAGCACTAACCAAGCCCAGCCTACTGAGCCCAGTTTAGTTTAGCTATCGGGCAGAAATTAGCTCCAGGGGTGGTATGAATGCAAGCAGTTTTCATTTCTACAAGGTGTTATTATTACACACCATCTCACTCTCATTAAAAGCAGTTTCCTTTGATGGCATCCGGAACATCTACTGAAAACATGATTTTTCCCACTCCTACATACAAGTTCCCAGAGTTTTCTACATTCAGTTCCAAACACATTGTCAAACACAAATTAAATGCACCACCCATTACAAACTCTACCCCCACAATATGGTGACATATTTCCACATACTCTCCACTTGTTATACTTGACTGGAATTCCTCACATCATTTCAGAGAACCCATCCTCTGTGGCCCCCCTAGTGGTAGTCAGATATGTCCAAATTACAGTAGTCATGTTTCTCTGAAATGATAAACTACAGCTTTAAGAAAACTGAAAAAATTGTTGTTCAGATGGGTCACGGCTTGCGAAAACACCTACCTCTCTCAAGTTGCAGTGCAGGGCAAAAGAACAGGAGGGTGCTAATAGACAAAATCATATATACAATCTTCATATTGCCATAGTTACAGAAAATAAAATGCATAAAATGCACCCTTTATACACGCTAAGAAAATCATTTTCCGAAATAGGAACAATAATATATTTTTAAAACGTTGTACAAACAAGCATTATGTGTTTTTCCGTTGCTTACTGTTTTATGTACAGTACCCACTACCCAGTGTACTATCAGTTTAGTAAAAAACTAATTTTTTTTCTTCAAAATCTCGGGTATAAAAATGTTTAATGAAAAAAATATCCTACCTGGTATGAAGCTACAATGGTTTTCTGGTTAACCTTGAAGAGTTTATCTTATTACATTTCACCAAAGTCCAGTACTCAGTCGACATTTCCGCAGTGACCAACTATCGCACTTGCGGCTGTAATACGTTGCTGTTATGTAAAAACACACGTTCTTTTGTACATTTTTTTTTTTTACGTATATAAAAACATTAGGCCACGTATTTTTAGGCGTATTATGTGATGATTGTGACATAACTGTATTCTGTTGCAAATTTCAAAATGATACAGCCTCTTCTTCAATTCAAACTTTAAACCATGGATGTGCATTGAATATATTTTTTAGATAATGATGCTTAAATAAGGAACTTGGTGAAAAGTGCATTTTGTGGGCCATGGTTAGATCGGGTTAAATTGATTATGCTATTATGGTCTGACATTATGGTTGACCAGGAGTTAAAATGTAGAAAAGTGAAATGGATCACAGCCATTTCTGTGATGCAGTGAATATTAATCTTTGACACACTCACTTTTAAAACACTCCATCTACAGTATTGCAAAGGTGGTTAAGTTACACATGGCTGAAGTAGACTAATGCAACAAGACAACATCTTTTCAAGCTGACCTTATCTGAGATATGGTTATCATGAGCACTATCCTGAACGCAAAAATAAATGGCATGTTCATTTAAATGAATTTAGGACTCCCTCATTAATTAAACCTTAGGACGGAAGACTCTTTAAATAACCATAAAATATTAATGTTGTAAGGAATCTGCGAAAGTAGCAAGCACAACAAAAATGCTGTTCATATATAAATTCAATATTGTAGGGCCAGAAAAGCATAAATCACACCTTAAAGAGGTACTTATGATTACTATAAACTTGCTTATACAGTGCCCTCCAAAATTATTGGGACCGTTGATAAACATCCAAAAAAAAGCTGGATAAAATAAACCACACAGATAATGAGCTACAGTCAGGTCCATATGTATTTGGACAGTGACACAATTTCTGTTGTTTTGGCTCTGTACTCCAGACCATTGCATTTGAAATGGAACAGTGCATCCTTTGCATGCCATGACTTCCAGATGTTTGTGACGCAACAACATCAAAAGACTCTTGATATCTTATATTCAGGTACTCTTACAAGCAATACTATAATCTCTGCATTTGAATGGGTCTCTATGGGAATTGTGGGGTGGGACTAGATTAAGCTGTAAATTACACAGGAATGGTATGGAACACATGGTTGGCTAAATGTCTGTAAGTCATCAAGGGTCTGGGGTATCAAACTAGCCTCAAAACATCACTCTGCTGCCAGATATGCAGTAGATATGGATGGATCACTTTTGTTTCTCCTGACTCATTTTTCAATAGGAAAATAAGTCAGGAGAAACAACCCTTCAATTGATCCAGACTATATCTACTGCATATATTCCACATATTCCTGTGTAATTTACAGCTTAATCTAGTCCCACCCCACAATTCCCATAGAGATCCATTCAAATGCAGAGATTATAGTATTGCTTGTAAGAGTACCTGAAAATAAGATATCAAGAGTCTTTTGATGTTGTTGCGTCACAAACATCTGGAAGTCATGGCATGCAAAGGATGCACTGTTCCATTTCAAATGCAATGTGCTGGCGTACAAGTCAAAACAATAAAAATTGTGTCATTGTCCAAATACATATGGACCTGACCGTAAATTACATTCTCAAAAAGTGGGAAATGTATATGCTTTTAAACTAATACAACTGCTCAGAGAGCAGTTAATTTAAATTTTATCAAGTAATATTTGTATCTCTGCTTTCATACATCTGCTTTGTTATTGAAAATACAGTAACTAAATCTCAACGGATGTCCATTACGTTCCTGTGTGGACCATCAGGTCTTTTTCTCCACAACAATTGCTTTTCCCCAAACTCTGCGCATTAAAGAGATTGCTTTTCCCCCTTTTGCCGATTAATATTTTACCATGTTCGCTTTTTCACCCCGAACATTTACTCAACAAAGATCCCATGGAAGAGCTTTAAGCAGCAAGCACCACTGTGGCATGCTGCAATTCTCTGACCTTGCACAAGGTCGCACGCCGTAATGTTCTATACCGCGGCAGTGGCTGGAAATGTTTGCCTGCCATGAATTAAAACATGAGGAGCCGGAGGAAATGAAGACGCTGTAAGCAGGTGATCACAGGCGTACACATCTACAAACATCTCCCCACAAAGCAATTCCTTTTTTCATATTGTCGCGTCCGCAATCTGTTTCAACGCGACACGAGAAAAGACACTTTTCTCAATACCTTGGGAGCAACCTTTTCTCTATCATTTTCATTTAAATCATACGCGTCTCTGTCTGCATTTCATTGTCATTGGCGAGAGCTAATTTCACGCGGTAAATGCATAATTACAATCAGTGCTGATGAGTGGAGCAGCGAGTGACAAAAGCAAATCCTAGGCAGAGGAACAAAGAGAAGCATATTAAACCCTTCCTGTTATCTCCCCCTGATCAGCATTGTGTGCAGTGCACTGGGCGTTCATTACTGGCACCTCCACGGCTCCAGTCTCATCTCATTGCTAATGATCCTTCCGGGCAAAACATGGCGGCGGAGAGGGGGGGAAAAATAAAGATGACAAATTAAATCCATATTCAAAGATTGCAATTACAAAATGGGGAATGCTTGTACCGGGCATGGTTCGCATCTGAGGTCAGTCTTTCTCAAATTAATTAAACATGGGGCCCACAAATCTTCATCAGACCATGGTTTATTTATTTAGGTACACAATCAGCCACCCTTTTAACTTGAAATATGTGATTTCACATGGATTGGATTAGATTGGATTTTATTTTTTGGGTTAAAATAAGCATGTTGCATAAAGGATAGTATTTGTATACTGTACGGGTATGACAATGAGGCAGCAACAATAGATTCCTGCCTCAGACACTACAAGATGGTGAAGGACACACACATTTCTCAAATTCATTCTCTCTCTCTCTCTCTTCCTTTCTCCATCTCTTTCTCGATTACACTTTCAATGACAGCTTGGGCGTGACAATACCTTGGCACTTGTCACAGCCGCCGTGGGAGCAAATAACTCCTGCATTCCGCCTGCGCGGTGTTTTCTGGGTAAAATAATCAATGTCCAACAAAGCAATCAGGGCCCCGCCTTTCAACGGCACGCTCTTACAGATGCTCATCTCTTCCAAGAACCCAAACGCTGAGACTCGCACTCCTGTCTGGCAGGCAGCGGATTCTGCGTTAATCACAATAATATTCGGGCCACTCCTATAATTTGAAAAATGCTCCTGTCATGAGGGATGCATTTAAACAAACTGCTCACTAACACTTATGGCACCAGCAGAGAAGGAAAAACAAACACATGCATATAATCCATCAGTACGGAATAATTTACTGACGTTTTTCGTCTCAGGGTATTTCAATGTGGCATTGAAATAAAGACAAATGGCGTGCCTGCACTATGGCGCTGACAGATGAGAGATGTAAATCAGAGTTAATTTATTTTGGCGTCGACATTACAAACGCCTAGAAATGTCGGTATGACGTGCACTCGACTAACATTGAACAAAGTAGGCCTAATATTTCCAAAAAAAAAAAAAGAATTCTATCAATTTGCCCCTCTATTTAATTGCTTAAAAATTTCTCTCCTTCTCCACCTAAGCTGATGTGTGGTGAGAGTTCTGGTGCAAAATGGCTGCCGTGCATCACCCAGGAGGGTGCTTTACATTGGTGGCGGTTGAGGAGAGTTTCCCTCTCATCGCTGTAAAGCACTCGGAGTGTGAGAAAAGCGCTATGTAAATGCAAGTCATTATTATTCATTATTATTACTAAAACAACACAATTACATTGGTTCATATTTCACCAATTACAGTAATCTTTGTACTGGGTGTTTAAGGGTATTGCCAAACTGAGGATACAAAAACAGCCCAAAACCCTCTTACATGGGTGTTTATGGTCTAACATATCTATCTTCCATTAATGCTCTGTTAATAAAGCAGACCCATGTGGATTCAATTCCCAAGCACTTGGCAAAACAACAATGTTGATGCACCGACCAACATTTTTAACTAGCAAGACTAATCAGCTACAGCCAATCATAGTGAACTATTCACAAGCCAAGAAGCGAGCACACATTACCCCCTGCACTTGAATCTTTGCACTGGTTGCCTGTGAGATTCCGAATGTATTTTTATATTCTTTTAATGATTTCAAAAGCATTGACTGGCCTAGCGCCAGGCTACATATCTGACCTTTTAATCTAATATCAGCTCAAATGTGCTATCAGATCTTCTGAATATAGTCTCCTTTGTATTCCAAAAAGTAAATTAAAAAGAAGTGCAAAGAAGCTTCCTTTTATTGCTATGCCCCCCACCCATACCATGGCATACGCAGACAGATCAGAAAATCACCTACTGTAGCACATTTACTGATATCTGAAAGCAGAGCTCTGTAAGATGCCTTTTAGATGATTGTACTTTTATCTTTGTTTTTACATGTCTTCGCTATTACTTGCTTTATAATATTCTTATTATACTGTATGTCTTATTTTAACATGTTTATTCATTTGAGGTTGTCTTTTTCAACTGTCTATTCATTTATTTTGTGTAGCAGTTTGAACTGAAATATTTGTATCAAAGGTGATTTAAAAAATTATTATTATGATTATTATTATTCAATGTTGATTCTATGGCAGAAGTTGAAACAAAGCCGGCAAAATATCTCCAATTATTTTGGTGAAATAGCAGAACCATTACTGCAAATAATTGCTGTTTGAGTAGATCCTGATAGGCTATACTTAATCCATAAACTCAATATCAAATGCTTTCCAATGCATCACAATTCAGAAAGAAAATCTGCCTGTTAATCATCAACCGATCTGCAAAGGCATCACGGAGGATACCTTTATGACTATTAAATGATCTACAATCCCAACACAGATGATTACTTCCTGATTATTATAAAGATCCACCATTGATTAACACCATCATAGATGGAAATAGCACACATTATGAAAACAGAATATAACATAAATAATACAATATCAAGCATAATTTTAGTTTGCCAGTAGAGGTCTCTATGAATCCTGCCAACAATTCCCTTTTGGAAAATGACCAGAAAAAGCAACAATGGCTTTAACCATCCTTAATTGGGACACCTAAGCATGTTTTTAATTGCTAAAATAAAAATATATGCTCAATGAATGAAAAATAAGTTAAGATGCTGAACCAGGGCTTAACCAGCCCAGTGCGCAAAATGCCTCAAAATGTCGTTGAAAAGCCATTGAAAAGGCGTCCAAGACGCGTTTCCAACACAATTTAGCCGTCGACTGTTGTTCACTGGGAGGCTAGTATATTGTACAATACTGACAAGCAAATTAGGCAATTAATCCTGATTGAAAAGGCTGGAAATGCGGCCAGAAAGAAGAGACTCCTCAACGAGGAGGCCCTGAGGGTTAAAGCGCTGACGCCCCCTGGGACCGAGGTCAGCAGCTCCCGATGAGAGGCGGTCAGAGTATAACTCAACACATGCAAAATGACACCATACACCAGGAGACTCTCAAAAACACAATTATAAAACTACAGGCGGCACAGGGATTGCAGGTATGCCATCTGCCAGGTTGCCAGGTTATAAATTGGCAGGCTATATGCCCCATTGCTTTACAGCACTGAGAGTTTGGAACTTTTTAGGGGTCCTCGCAGAAATAACTACGATGATCACAGACTTCCACTCACTACAAACATTATAGCTTCTCTACCCTCTGGCCTCATGTAAGCACACTTCATTCAGATACAGCTTCAGTCAGTCACGCAACAAAACCCCAACCTTGGGTTATTTCCTGTTTCTTATCTTCTTCTTCCCCATCTTATTTTTCATGCCTCCAGTCCCCTTATTATCAATTCTCCCCATTTGTCAATATCTACTTCCACCTAAAGAAGAAAACATATTTTTGATGTAAGGATGTGCATGAATGATGCTGTTTCAGCGAACAGAACTCAATATCCTTGCTCTCACATTCGGGACTTATCTCTTGCTCATATGATAAAATAATAACCAAAAGATTAATAATATTCCTTATAGACATGCAGTTTCTGTGGCAAACAAAGTATATTTTAAAATGCATTTATTATCATTTAACATATATCTCTACATTATACTGTTTTAATTCTGTAATCTCAACTTTTCAGGTTCAACTATTTCATGTTAGTTTGTAGCCCAGATACTTGGACAATGTGGGAAATGGGTAGAATTGCTCTGGGATAGTTTCTGTGAAACATTATTTATGTGAAAGTTTAGTTATCATTTAAAAAAGCACCATTTTATTATAGAGACGATTTTAGAATTTTTTTTTTTTTTTGAGTGTATGCCTTGTGTATGTCAGTTGGCTTTTTATGTTTGAAAATGTTTTATGGAGATACAAATACATTGTGACAGACAATAATAAACACAAACATGAGGAAGACATTGACAAGGCACCGCACAGATTTAGTGAACCCTCGGAGAGGCCAATGGAGGCAGACGTCTCAGCCCAGAGAGGACAGACTGTTCTCTTGCTGTCACCTCCAGGAGATACAAAGATGCATTACGGGGAAATTGCAGGACAGCCGAGTCCTGGCAGCTCAACACACACAGCAGTCTCGATCTGCCTGAGGGATAGAGGCAGGGAGGGTCTGGACGGTCCCCACACAAGAGAGATGTCTGGTGGTGTTACAATGAGTTTATAGGCTTATAAACCACTGAAGCACAATGCGGACAACACACTAGCACGAGCAATTAAATCGTGGTGGGACTTGATTTACTGCACAGTTGTTTTTTTATGATAAAATTTCACAGCCTTACACAGATGGCCAACATTTTTTTTTTCAATTATGCTATTATTTATTTGTCTGGCAATGGCAATAAATGATCTGAAAAGTTGGCCATCTGTTGCTGCTACCACCAGCCTACACCAAGCTTTTTTTGACTGGTAGCAGAAAATGTCGAAGAATTATAGCATGGATTAGAATGTCCTTGTTCAAAGCCGTTTGAATGGAAACAAACCCGATCCTGCTCATCTGCGGTACCCCTGACAGAATTTGCACACACATGCTCTGATATGGGGACGAAACATGGTTCAAGACAAAGGAAAGAAACACCTGAGATTCAGAATTCCTACTTTCACTGTGAGAAGGCATCAAGCAGGTGAAAGGAAATGGATTGTCCATGCTGAGCACATCATCTCTTCAAGTTAAAGGGCCCTATTTTTGCAGTCAAGGCACAACTGTAAAACTCTAGCGCTAATTTGGGGTGGTGTCAAATTAAGGTGTGTCCTGCTCATCAGCTTGCTTTAAAAAAATATATTTAAGTGTGTGTGTGTACGGGGGGCGGGGGGTTCTTATGGCCAATAATAAAACTTGTGCAAAATGCCATAGGGAACTGTCAATTTTGACATGTCTGCTATAATTATCTGGGTTGCTATAGGCACATTTATGGCACCTTAAATAAGCCTCCTCAGGCGACAGATGCTGTCAAGACACCCTGCAAACTAGAGGAGGAAGACCTGGTGTACACTAGCTTTTGAGCAGGTGTATTTTCCTATAAATAATTTCATATACATAGCACGGTTCACCACTTTCTCTCGCTACAGGAAAAGGGTCTCACTCATCATATGCAAAACGAGCGGCAGAATTTTTTTATTATCTTATTTCTAGTGGGGTGAAAACAGCATGTAAGAACCATGTCACCACAACCACAACCACAACTCGTCACCACAACCACAACCACAACCAGTCACCACAACCACAACCACAACTCGTCACCACAACTCGTCACCACAACTCGTCACCACAACCACAACCACAACTCGTCACCACAACTCGTCACCACAACCACAACCAGTCACCACAACCACAACCACAACCACAACTCGTCACCACAACCACAACCACAACTCGTCACCACAACTCGTCACCACAACCACAACCAGTCACCACAACCACAACCACAACCACAACTCGTCACCACAACTCGTCACCACAACCACAACCAGTCACCACAACCACAACCACAACCACAACTCGTCACCACAACCACAACCAGTCACCACAACCACAACTCGTCACCACAACCACAACCAGTCACCACAACCACAACCACAACTCGTCACCACAACCACAACCAGTCACCACAACCACAACCACAACTCGTCACCACATCCACAACCACAACCACAACCACAACTCGTCACCACAACCGATCATCTTAGCTGGATATACCCCAAAAATATTGTATTGTATTATTTGTACATTTTTTCTTATTTATTATCATTTGTGACTAAAATATAGATGGATATAGACTGTATTACACTTTGATTTCACCAGACTATGTAAGCAACATAATCTCCAATTCAACTATGTTTAACTCATGCACTTACGATTCTCCACACCAAACCAACTTGACTAAAATTAACATATGTGATTATGCTTTATCAATATCAATTTCTGATTCAAAAGCCATGCAGTTTATTATATTATTTGGTCTTAAGGGGCTGCCAGCCACAGTCAACACAGACACAGTCCGGATTTGTAAGTAGACCGTGGAAAAATACTGAATACGTCACATGTTGTGCTGAAACACTAATATTAAGCTGTTGTTTTGTTTCTGGGTATTAAACTGAGTGAATTGTCATAAATCCAGTGTCAGTCTAATAATAAAATTATTTGTCTTCAACCTGAGTGTGCTTCATTTTTGTCACATGATTAATGTTAATTTCAGATCCCACTAAACACACAATGCGATGCTCGAAATTAAAACAAATGAACACTTTACAGATTCTTTACTCAAACCTGAGTAAAAGCTACAGTGCAAAGGGGTTGAGTTATGGTTCAGTAGGCCATGCAGGACAAACTAATCAAATGACTAGTTTTCCCAAATTACTCACATTATATATAAGTGAACAAAAACTGTAGGGCACACACTTCCCAAATTCTACTACAGCCTGGATCCATGCAAATTTTAAAGATGATCAATTTTCCCAGCTGTGCCCTATCTTTCATATACTGGAAAAGGAATGGTTTCCCATGGGATGCATTCCAACACATATGGAATTTAGCAGGAAAGCTGAAAGCGGGAACAAGCCATCCAAATCAGGGAGCTTGTGGATCTCTCTCTGTTCTTGGAGTGGTTCCAAAGACAAACCCTGCCATCAGCAGCATGAGCAACACCGTCAACAGTCATTCTGCCTGTTTGGAGGATAAACCGTGGTATACTTTATTCTCATGAACAGAATCTCAAATTCATTGTGTAACACATTTGAAACATAATGACAGTTGTGCAATACAGACATATCACATGATCAAGAATGGGAATCTAGCAGAAATGCATACGGATAAGAATTGCAGGGAAGGTTTAAAATCTTTAGTTTTTTTTCCCTTTTGTATAGACATCTGGTTAACATGTTCTCAAATAATATACTGTACCAAGGATCTTTCCTGGCACAACATTCCTGTCTCACATGAGATAATTTTATAGATAAAATTGCTTATGATGTCTTCAGTTTCATTTTGATCCTTGTTCGTTCTCCAGCAAAAATCCATAAAGACCATTTAACCACTTCGCGCACAACCCCTAGTGGCCATGGCAACGGCGCCAAGATTTTACTCAACTTAGGTATTAATTTCTCCTGCAACCAAACTATGAGTGGAAACAGCAAATGTGTTTTAGATTCATTAGTACACGATTTGTGACAACTCTGCCAAATACGGAGTTTCTAAGTGTCACTATTGTCTCGTAGCTATTCATTTTAACTCACTCACTGCCGAGGGCGCATATATGCGCCCAAACTGCCAACGTTCTAGACTGCCAGGGGCGAATATATGCGCCCAACACACATCACATGTTGAAGCTTCATTTTCTAGCCAATTACATTATTGTTGCTGGGTAAATATATCATGAAACATTGAATAAACGTGATGTGGTATGTCAACGTGTTGTGTTTGGTTGAAATTTCTTAGAATGATATTACGGAGCTACAACTAAGCTAGCTAACTTGCTAGCAAATTTGAAGAGAGCCACATTAGTGTCCGTTTTCTAGATAGGATAGAGGAAATTTCAAGAAGTGTTGTCCTATCGTATGACCACATTTTTTAACCAAACTAAGGGTAAATCGTTTGGAAACTATAACCCTAGGTAACTTTGAAGCTTAAAATTCGCTGTGATTTAACGTTACGTTATATGCTTAACTTCAACAAGCTGTAGTCACGTTAACGTTAGCCAACTTTAACGGTAGACGTCTAACAAGCTAACGTTACCTAGGGTTTCTAGTTTCCCAACTTTTATTTGGACTTAACTTTCTGTCCAAATGATTTATCCTTCGTTTGGCTAACTTAATGCGCTATAGCCAGTGCTTGACGTGAGCCAGAACGAACCACTACACCGTACCATGACTTGTATGTTTTGCTCAGAGTAAGCTAACTTACCGGCAATTTTTCTCGCATTCCGCTACTTCTCATAAACTGTACATTCGTCCGTGAGATTCTCTTTCTTTCATTCCCACAACAGTCACTGTACGTAAGTCCATAAGGATTAATTCAAGTGAGCCAGTCCATTGACATGCCATTCAAATGTTACATGCTTTCTATATTTAAAAAAAAAACGTATCTTTCCTGATTTCTCACTGCTTTTCGACAATGTAACTTGTCTTTCCCACTTCAAACACTGGCTATAGAAAGAGATGGGAGCAATTGGTCAGTTTCAATTTGGATATTGTGAGTAGTAGTTTTTGGGATTTGAAGATGAGGAAAAAAATGAAGTGCTGAGAGAGGTGATCTTAAGAGGAGGGAGCGGACGATTAATTGATTGGGCCGTTGAGAGGGGATCTTATCTTATGCAATCCGTTCATGATCAGTGCTGACCTGTTCATTTTCAATATGCTTACATTTTCTAATGTCTAACGTTATTTAGTGTTCATTATTACTATTGTTATATAACTTTACCAATCTACACATCTCTATAATTTAATTTATTGTTCATCATTACCAATCTAAAAATGTCCAGAGATGATAGTCTATTTAAATGCATTTGAACTCTCTCTGACTTCACTAATATTCAATTTATTCTCTCTGCTAATATGTTAATTTTATCAATGAATCTCGTGTTTAATTGAATGGCATACAGTTGACATTAAATAATGAATTTAACTGTTTACATTGTTATTGGTCTTGATGTTATAGTTGTTGATATTTGTCCTTCACAAAATAAAAAAAAGCCTTATTACAGGTATCTCTGTGATGATGTTGACTGCTATGTGTAGCTATGAGGGCCAAAGAGTGGCAAAGCATTTACAAATGTCTACTAATCAACTAATTACTGATCGAAATAAATGTCTAAAGCTAATTAACAAGGACCATGTATAGGGTTTAAACATTTGTCATTTGAGTTTAATCATTTAGAATGTTAGGCGGCCATATTGGCTTGGCAGCCTGAGTGCTCAGTGTTCCAGAATTCCATGGCAGTTAGTGAGTTAACAAGCAACTCCCCACCCAGTCTCGCCTGCAACTATAGCTACCCATGCATGACACAGTGGACAATAGCGTCTATGTGTGAGTTCATAAAAATATATTTTTTACCACAAAAAATTTGTACTCTGTCATAGCAACAAGATAAAGCCAACAATAGCCCGATCATATGCCAAAACAGCCGTGAAAAGCCCTGCTCACTCAAATGCAAAATAAACATGTAATTATACCACGTCATTCTACCATCCATATCTGCTACTAAATATTAAATAAATATCCAATCCTAATATTGGTTTTACACATAGAGATGTCATTTCTAAATTCAGTGATCATTTATTGTCTGGGACAATCTGTTTGAGAAATACACACCACTTTATAACTCTATTACACTATCTGAAACACAGATCTGACATGCTCAGACACGCTCTGCAAACCTGTCTCATTCATGCCGGTTCATTCTGGTTTCATTGATGACTCTTTTATCCAACATAGGACATTATAACATTAGCAACGGTGTTTTCAATTTCTTATTGGATGTCTTGAACAATAAATTACAGCCGGGTGTAACAGCATTTCTAGTTTTATTAGTTTAGTTTTACGCAAACCACTTAGAATGTACATTAGCTCGCCGAGGCCTAATGGTTGTTTCCTATTATTTCCACAAGTTTTTACTAATTTACTAACTCGTCAGCATGGCGAGAGAAAATGCTTACTTGCTGACATGGATTTGGGGAGTGGGTCAGAAGAAGATACCATAGCATTGATTCTGTCTGAGAATATGCCTGAGGGATATGCATGAGGGACATTTTCCTACTCGATATGCAAGTACTACTGCTTGTGATATTTCAAATATGTACATTTGTTTTTCCACTCCGCCACAGTGTTGTGCTATATGTTTGATATTGTTATTTTCACATTTTGAGTGCATTTCACATACTGTAGTGTAAGTGTTCATAGGTGGCTCAGTCATGTTTTATGTTTGATTTGCCCTCAAAGGGGTAATAAACACTAAATCACATATTTTGAGCTATAAAGCCGAGTCTCCATTTCATAAATCACATATATCCTATTGTTAAAAAAATTTAAAATAATGTAATTAAGCCATGCCACTGCATTTTGTGCCAAAAAAGAGGCATTCGCTGCAACCTAAAGTGAAAAGTTTTGTTTCTTTTTTTCCACGCAAAAAAGTCAATGCCCCATCTCCCCCCTCTTCTGGATCGATGGGTATTCAAACTAACGCTAGCCCTTCCATTTCAAATGGTTTTCCCCCCTTGCTGGCTACGTGCCTATGACGCGTTACCGAATGATCTATCGCCCCTCCCCCCAACCTCCTCCTGTCTGTGCTCTCTCACTGGAACCCAATTTACTGTGCATATGTGCTAGATGAATGTAAAATGTTCCTTGGAGTGAGTATCAATCTGTATATGCTTCAAATGCTTTTCGACCCATAGATATCTATCCCTTATACTGATTAAAAGATTTTCCCACTTGAAAATTATGCAAAGGTGAGTTTTATGAGCCAGAACAGTTGATTTGTAGTTAAATATATGATTATTTATGATTTACTATTTAGCCATTTTTGATGCATTTAGAGACACTAAGGGACAACAAGGTACGATGCCTACATTTTGCAACATAGATCTTTAGTAGTTCTTCATATCACCCTCGGATTTTTCACACTTGTGGACAAGGAGTCTATAATCAAGGAAATGTACAGTTTTACCTGTTTTAGATATGTAGCTCTCAGCATTTCATTGCAAACTAAAGAAAAACATATTTTTTTGCCAATATTTGCTTGCATTTGTCGCACTTTATTTTGACCTAAATTATGAAAATAAACTAATCGAAGTTAGTATTGTAAATGGTACAACTGTCTATTTTCCAAGTTTCTGTGAAGCTCACACCTGGAGTTATAAAGCCTTAAATAGAACACCCCCTAAATAGGTGAGAATTGACCAAATTTGGCATCCACGAAAGGGTTAACAGAAAAACAAATGTCCGGTATAATAAGAATGCACAATACATCCAGTCGTAAAAATGTGTTTGACTTTCCTGACCATCACAACTGTTATTAAAAAAAACCTAATGAGTATTCAGAATCTGTTTAAAGGGTTCCTGTTTTTTTTTTTTTTTTACTTGGACCTATTTTTGTGAACTATTTCCACCATGCTGATCGGTATTGATAATCATTTTGTCACATTTTGTTTCATTGCAGAGCTGTGCTCACCCTGAGAACCACTCCACTCTGCTTAGCAATCCATTCTAATGGGGCCACGGCAAACGAGCCTTGAAATGCCTTCTAAAAGCCCCCATTAAAGTGAATGGGGAATATCAGACCTTTGAAGACGAAATTAAACTTTCCTGTATTTTGAAACTCGATCAATGATTTCATATGAAATAGATGGAAATAGTTTTAGGTAAATGTACAGTAAATACATTTTAATAAATATTTTCCCAAAACACATAATGAAATGTATTTTATCACACAAATTGACTGATGAGGCTTTCTTTGGTCATTAAATCATCTTGGTTTTTCACGTTGAATTCAATGAGCAACAAGCTCTTTGCACTGCACTTTTAGCGCAAACAGTAGAGGCTGTTTCCCGTTGCTTCCTAGGCTTCACTGCCTGGCCTCTTCTATCCTTTCCAGTTCTTATGAATGCTCTATGGTGCGGACGGTAGTCATCTCTCTCAAAGTGCTGGCTGCAAACACGATAATCTGCCAGGCGAAGGTCCTTAACTGATGGATCCTGGTTCATTTGTAGTGCAACCAACCACAGTCTAAGTCTGTCTGTCAACTGCACAGTGTACTTATACTCATTTTGTTATTACAATGTGGAAAGGCACATGACCTTCCCATTTCTCTATGTACTTGTCACCACTTGTTTTTTTGTTCTTTTATGTCTTGTGTACCATTGTTTTATTTATTTATTCTTCTTTTGCACTTCGACACTGTACAGCACATTGGTCAATGTTGGTTATTTTTAAACGTGCTTTATAAATAAATTTGACTTGACTTGACTAGCACCGTCCAGATTCCAAAACACAAAACTTCCTAGGTGGTACGTCCCGACACACGCTTCTCTGCTTGCTGTAGTTCTCAACGAGAACAATGTATGCTTCCGCTAGAAAAAGTAGTCTGTGAACTGAAATACCTAATGCCTAATACCTAATGGACTGATTAAAAATTACGTAAATGAATGTCCCCTTCAGGTTATGCAGTAATTTGCATTTGAGGAAGGTTATTTTATGGGAATTTCGAAGCGGTTCTCGGGTTGACAGCACTGGAACAATGCAAAATCATGTGAGACTTAAACAACCGACAGTGACTGTGAGTGACGACAGCAGCCAAGTCAGCTCAAGCCGGACTGCTTCTCAGAAAACATCAACGAGGGCTTTCGCTTTGAAAGGGTGCCACAATACTAGACAAGAACGCGTGACCAGATTGATCGTAAAAATGATTACCAGGGATTTACAGCCAATATCTCTCGTGTAAAATGAGGGCTTCACCAAGCTGATGGCTTATGTCGAGCCAGGATATGCAAGAATTGACAAGACCTATCATGACTAAATTAATATAGGCTAGTATTTTGTCTAAACGTGAATAGCAGTAGCCTATAAATAACTATGTTAAAGGGGCTATATGTAACAAATTTACTGTACTAAACCATAAAATGACCATGATATTTCATCAGAGATTACGGAAACATGCTAAATCGAAATACTGGCTTCTCCGACAACAATGCTACAGCCAGTATATTCTCCTTTGAAATTTCCATTCCGGGTCGGAACGTCTGTTTTTGTCCTGTGTGATTCACTATTCTCCGAGTTGACTCCGCCCACTGCCCGATCGTCTCTGAGTTGACTCCACCCACTAATCATTTCGACACCCCCGGGTTGCCTGATATGAAACAAATTGGCACACAAACACAGCGCGCTGCAGCTATGGAAGCAAGCAAACAAACGGGATCAACTGCGATGGTACTAGATTCTACCAAACCTAAAAAGCCTCTTCCTCTTTCGAAACAGCTCCACGACCAGAGCCGTGCTAAAACACGGGTAAATCTAGGACTAGCATTTGAAAGATGGAGACAGCTTAGAGCCCAGAAGGCTTTCAAGACGGATGCCGAGTTGGCTAATTTTCTCCTAAACAGGTAAGCATTGAGCTTCAGCTAACATTAGCTAACCTTAGCTAATCTATCACGGCTACTAGCTAGTTATCTATCCTATCTAATGCAAACCAGATACCTGTTTTAGAAGAGTTTATTCCATTTTGTGACTGAATCAATGAATGTGTTCAAATTTCGCTAGCGTTAGAATGCTAGGTAGATATTTTAATGAAGCGTCTAGGTAAGGTATTCTTTGTTTTGAGGCTAACGTTAGCCAGCAAGCTAGCTAAGGGTATTGTTCAAACAAAGGAATTTTGTTGTCTTACATTTCAGAATAATGTTAGCCAAACACTGAGATTTAGGGTACTGAGCTGGCTGAATTTCTCACTGCCACGGTTTAAAACAGGAAGCAGTCCTGAGATCAGAATTAATACGGAGGCGGAGACTTTTTTGATTGTAAACACAGGACTACAGCCAGGCTAAAAATCCTACATAGTGCACCTTTAATGTTCTATAGAACACAGCATACTCTGTTACGTGAGGCGATGTTTTAGCTTTGAATTAAAGCAACGTCTTGTTTTTTTTAGTACGGGATTGCTATAACATGGAGTTATTTTCACAAGGCATTTAACAGTAGGTAAAAAACGCCGGCATCTTTACTGGCGCGAGAGCGCCCAGTCTGTAAATGTTACAGACATGGCACATTTGGACGGGAATAAAATAACGGAGATCCTCTAATTACATTAGCCTACACCACCTCCGCCCATACAGCTTATCCTGTCTGAATAGGGCTTTTGTCATTACTTAAATAAAACATTAGGCCTATTTAATATTTTTTCTGTTTTTTTGTGTGTAGAATATAGAGGCCTATATCTTTTTTTATTTATTTATTTTATTTTTTTATAAAGATTCAGCAAAGCCAGCACCTTATGACGGCTGTTGTATGCTCTCAGTGCTGTAGTGCTGTAGGCTTTATTTAGTCCACTCTGAAGCAGTTTTTGCAATCGTGAGGGCACCCCCTCCCTTGACGTTTAAACGTTTAATCCTTTTTTTTTTTGCACTGTGTAAATGTTTTGTGTTTTTATGAGTTTTGCCCATCCCTAGCTCTTACTGCATATTCATAAATTGCCAAGAAATCTTTGATGAGAAATGTTTGAGGGATTGTTCAAAGCATGAGCCCAGAGGATTAAAGTATTTGACTTCTCCTAGAAAAATTTAATGTTAATACTCATGTGAAAGAGCACTAATACAACTAGTTATATTTCAAAGAAAAGACTGAAAATGTCACACTATTTGTATTTGTAAAACTAGTTAGAAAAATAGCTGTGAGCAGCGATTCCCGGGGACCGAGCAGCATAAGCAGCATTTGTCAAACAGAGACACTCTAAAATGGTGGATAATTCAAGACAGAGTTGACCCAAAAAGCAAAAATCTATGGTTCTAATCAGGGCTTTTGTCATTGTTGCAAGTCTGGAATCTCTGCAGGAGAACAGTGAATTTTTGGATCTCTATAGCTTGTTTAAGTGTTTTATAAAAAATGCAAATTAGCGGAAAATCCAATATGGCGGAATTTATGTGTCCTTGAGGCAAATTTGTTCCTCAGGAGCAGAGGGACCTGTACACCACATTTTGTGGCTCTAGGTCAAACAGGGCGTCGGCAGTGGGTGTATCAATGTAAAAACATTTTCACATGCACTACAGCGCCACCAGGTGTTCAATCTGCATCATAAATTTAAAGATCCAAGAGTTCAGCCATCCCAAGAGCCCTACCAAATTTGGTGATTCTAGGCCAACCAGCTCATGGGAATTTTAGGTGAAAGGGGACAAAAAAAAAAGAATCTAGGAGACTAGGAGAACCATAACCCCCCTCGATCAATTCCCCCTGCTTGTGACAGCAAATTTACACCCCCACTCCGTCCGACATCTGAACCTTGCCCCAGTTTGTGATCCATCTGTGATCGCAAGTCCGCCCCCCCCCCCCCACCCCCCTAACATTCATTCATTGATCAGGAGCCATGGTTTCATCAAGCTTCAGCCAAATATATCCACAGCTTTTCCAATTACCCTGTGCAATCACATACCCACCACTCCATCTACTGGTAGCAGAGGTAACAAAAATGTTGAACATTGCCAAGGGTACACCAAGGTATTCAACCTCTCTCTGAGACAAATACGTAGAAAGACAAATTCATCTTGAGGATTCTTTATTTCACTTCAGTAACCACAAATCATTTTAGGATGAAGGTCAGCCGTTGAATTGGCACGTTGCCAAATGGTGGTATTGCCCTGTCTATTCTTGGAAAGCAATCACAAACCGATTCTATTTATAGGAGGCTCCCACCTGCGTTTCAGGCACCTGTAAAATAGGCAATTTTACAGCGGGAGCACCAGATCAGTCAACTGTGTCTGTGAAATAAATGACTCGGCATCCGGAAACACATCAAGCACGATGGGTCGATTGAGAAGCTGAAAAGATCCTGCCCTTTCTGAAGAAGCGGATATTGATACAGTGAGGAAGGTGTGGCTGAATGAAACCGCCATGTTTATCCAATACCTGCATTCAGGAAAAAACTGGACCCTGAAGCTATGCATTGCTAGTCCTTTTCTCTCACACTAATTGCTGGGAAGGGTTACATTCCTGAGCCAAGTTACAGTAAAGGTGAATAATACTCACATTTACCGAAATATAAAACATGCGGGTGTTTTTTTTGAAAAAACGAAAAAAGACAAAAGGCTAAAAAAAGCACTAAATTTGCATTAGCCACAGTGAAGTCACATTCATAATCTCACATTTTATAATCTTGTACCCCCTCATGTTTATAAACAAAGATCATGTTCCTGACAGAAATTCTAAAGTTTACAGAGTTATTATTCTGAATTCACTGGAGCTCAAAGTAACATTACAGTACACCTGTATATTTCTGAGAAAAATCCAACCAGCTATAATTATTTTTCACACACTATAAATACAATCTCTGTGCGTGTTTTATTTCTTCTTTACGTCTATGGAACAAATTGATAAGTATTATGAAAATAAAAAAATAAAGAATAAAAATAAAGTAAAAAAATTTACACTCAAATTATGCAAGTCAATTACCTCTGGCCTCTTTTCCAGAGAAGAACCCCAGAAGCCTCAACTATTCCTGACAGCACATAAAGTAGCAAATTTCATTCCTGTTGACATTTGGATTAAACAAATCTTTCAAATTAGTTCTGAAGATACTGATCATGAACAGCAGCAAATGGTATATGCATCAAATATTGCACCACTGCTATATAGAATTAAAAATAACAAAGAAACCCTCATTCATATTGTTAAAGGACACCTGACAAGACACCTTACAAAGGGGTCGATTTACTAAGATCCCAAATAAAGGGTGTTATTTTGCGGGTGCAGCCAAATTATTTGCACGCGCTATCATTTCACACTTTGCGGGTGATCAACTAAGAGTCATTATGTAAATGACAGCCACAAACAGCCATATTTAAAAGAGAGATTTTGCATGTTTGGAATGGTTATACTGTAAGAAAACGGTGAAAAGACTGGCAGCAATGTTCCTGTTTTTATTTATTTATTTTTACAGTGCAGCTATAGGCTACTGTTACACTGAACAAGCTGGCGGTTTATTACGAACGGTTTCGCTGGATGTCTCAGTTTCTGCTGGGAGTTACAGATGTTTGTCAGGACTGAAATGATCATGACTATATTTACTAGCACTAAGCCTACTTGTGCCGTAAGTGCCACATAAAATAACATTTTCATTTGATCATGCGTTTTATTTTTTAAGTTTTAGAATAGAATAGAACGCGCAAACCTTTAGTAAATCGACCCTTGAGTATGTGATCACATACAGAATTAAGGAACACCCACCACGTACCTGTTTAAGTTTTTTCAAGTCTTCATCAAGCTCTAAGTTGTCAAGGATCACAGCAACAAAAAGACTCAGCAAAATCTGAAAGATGGCAAAAAAAATTGACTCAATAAATACAACTGAAAAGGCAATATTCTGATAATATTTTCATTCTAAAACATATTGCCTATTTTACTTTGATATTTCAACAGGCAATGTGTTCTCAAACAAGGATCAAAAGCACCACTGTGCCACAGAAAACTCCAGAGCAGTCAGCCCAATCTGAAAAGCAAGATGAATAGAAAACTTGGAGATAATATAGATAATATATATCTTATATAGATAATATAGATGGAGATAAATAGCTAATGTATTAATGCAGTGATTTCTGTGTTGGTCAGTGTAAACAAGGGCAAGATCTAAAGGATGTTTTATACTTATTGTAGAAATATGAGCTGCTGTACCTAAAAAATAAATACAACCCCTGGCAAAAATTATGGAATCACCACACTTAGAGGATGTTCACCCAGGTT
Source organism: Synaphobranchus kaupii (assembly GCA_029718625.1). Taxonomy (NCBI): domain Eukaryota; kingdom Metazoa; phylum Chordata; class Actinopteri; order Anguilliformes; family Synaphobranchidae; genus Synaphobranchus; species Synaphobranchus kaupii. The sequence continues at coordinate 33,040,954 of CM056384.1, read as the reverse complement.
TTTTACTTCGTAGCAAATAAACAAATCACAGATATGACACAAAACTATTTTTGTTTAATAGCTGAACATTCTGGCTTCGTGAAACATACCTCCAACAAATTAAATTAAATTATTTTAATGAATGGCATATTTTTTTCCAGATCGAAAAAATGATGGAATCACTCAATGTTGAGGAAAGAATTATGGAATCCCCTTGTAATTTGCATTTCTAAAACAAATACCGGCACAAGTCTAAAAATGCAAATTAGTCTTCAGTTAAAAGACAGTGCACACAGCGCATGAAAAAAAACAAAAGACAAAAGCCCGACAACAAAATACATTCATCTTAACAAACACGAACACGAGAGACAGCTGGATTACATGTCGCCATTACAGCGTCACGTGATGCCACGTGATGATAACGCATCTTGCCACAGAGCAAAGAGTGTTAAAGCTTTTCTTCAGGAAAGGCATATCAACTCAATGACATGGCCAGCAAACAGTCTGGAATCCCATCTCAATGGTGGAAATTAAAAAAATTGGTCCATGACAAGGCTTCATCCTGCAAAACTGATCTGTCGACCGCTATTCAAGAAAGTTGGAACCAACTTGATGGGGAATATTGTTTTTCATTCGTGAAGTCCATGCCTCAAAGAATTCAGGCCATCATAAAAGCCAGAAGAGGAGCAACAAAGTACTAATTGTGATTTTTTTTGTTGATGATTACATAATTATTTCCTCAACATTGAGTGATTCCATAATTTTTTCCTCTACTTGATCTGGAAAAAAATATGCCATTAATTAAAATAATTTAATTTGTTTGAGGCATGTTTCACAAAGTCAGAATGTTCAGCTATTAAACAAAAATAGTTTTGTGTCATATCTGTGATTTGTTTATTTGCTACAAAGTAAAAAAGCTGCGTGAACATCCTCTGAGTGTGGTGATTCCATAAATTTTGCCAGGGGTTGTAGAAATAAATAATGGTATCATCAAATTCAATTCTTCTCTATTCTGGTGCATGGCAGTTACAAATGTACTTTAATTTGCGGTCTAAAGAGGAGGATCAACAAATACGTTTAAAAACTCTGATGGTGATGCAATTCGAGGTATTTTGGTCTGTGCTTCCAGAAAGTTCCTGCCAGGTATCTGGGTGCATAGGAAACTCATTTCCCAGAGCTCATTCTGACTGCGGCACATTAATAATGTCCAATAATGAGGAGGAGCTCCATCTGCTGCGGTTATTAGCAGATCACAAACAATCTGTCATAGCACAGTCATAAAGGCATACCCAGCACTAAAACAGAGCAAAAGAAGCAGAGAGTAACGCCTGGTACAGTACAGTTCAAATGTCAATACCTGAAGATAAAGAGACTCATAAAATGAGTAATATTATCGAAGTGGATATGATCTGTAGAGACTACGCCGAGCATAGCCACATAATGGCTCTGAATTTGCTCTACTGCAAATGTTCAACCTACTATATTAATGGTTGGGATGTATTCTAAAATGAGCGACCCTCCTCCCATTTCAAGTGAAGTTTTATTTGATTTTGAATGCTATTAAAATGTCAGTCCTGGAGTAGTTTAACTGTCAACTACGCAGTTCCACATTATTAGCACTGCATGGGGATTTCTGAGACAGGGACTTTGATTTGTTAGAATGAGGGTTTTGATGTCAACAGCTCAACAGCGGTTACTGTTACATTTGATTCTACAGTATGTCTTCTAGTCTTAATCACGGAACATTGAATTTTGGAAAATTAAATATGAAATCAGGTCGATTCATTCATTTCCTCACCTTAGAAAGCACATTTCTTTGATTAGCTGAAAATATTCATACTTCTCATTAACAAAGTTTAAAAAATCCATTTAATTGAAAGGTAATTTAAGTGTGAAATATTCAATTACTTGAAAACTGTTACAATTATGTCAGATGCCAATATTTTATTATATCCATGTGGCCTCTGCTAAGAAGAGCAGCTACTTTCTTTTAGTATATCAATTATAATGTATAAAAACTAATAATTATAGAATTATATTAGTGCTGTTTCATTATATTTCTATCATACTTGTATATTTTCAAGCTGAAACCACAGTATTTCAAAGGATTATATTTTTATCATGTAAATTTGGGATTATAAATTCAGTCATAATTACAGAAATTACAACAACAAAAAAAAAAGAAAAAAACATCTGAAAACAGCAATGATATCAAAGCAAAGTATATTGTATACCAAATTAATTTCCTCAGACTGACTGCTCCAGACTGACTGCTCTTGTCTGACATGTTGATAGAAGGGGGCGGGTCATACTTACCAGGGTAGCAAATAGATGGTACAGGATGAAGTAGATGGCAACCACTGGGGCCCACACGTGTCCGACCGCAACCAGGGTCTGGTCCATGACGTCCACCCACCCCTCTTGTGTGAGGATTTGGAACATTGACATGAAAGCCTGTGGAGCAGAAGCAGAACATACATCATCTCACAGAAGAGTGGACCTGAGAAACCATGATATATGAGATAGGAGCCCGTAAAGTAGCCCAACCTCACCACTCCTGGGGCCGAGCATTGTGGAACTGTGGAGGTTAGAGCACCCACTTGAGCTGTGGGTTCATAACCTGGATGGGATAATCTGCTGTATCCCTGAAAAACTATTGTACTTCGGGCTTAGAATTTCTCCTGGAAAATCAGGCCGTATCAATCATGTCCCATAACATTCCCCCTGGGTGAAGGAAATGTTCACAAACAATAATAGTACTATATCAAGTATATTTGGTACATTGTGGGACAACAGCACTTTATGCAAGCATAAGCAATATTTATCTGGTCATTTCTCATGTGTAATTTTATAATACTGTGTGTGTGTGTGTGTGTGTGTGTGTGTGTGTGCGCGCGCATGTGCGTGTGTGTGTGTGTGTGTGTGTGTGTGTGTGTGTGTGTGAGAAAGATGACAGTATGCACACTATAATGTTCTTGTGACAAAATAAATGGGTGTTAACCGAGAGGAAAGTAAGACACTAAAAGCAATATATCTTGCTTCTATAAAAGCGAGGATTTTTATGCCACCACTAAATCTGTTATGTGTTTATCTTTCTGCAGTCCACCAGAAACCAACAGTAAATCTTTGCAAAATTGATTCTTTAAATAAGTAACTTTTTATGGGTATGGCTGAAGGGGATTATGATGATATTTTAAAAAAATCACACTCATTGAAGTTAATGCTATTCAGAGTACATTTGAAATGTACAGCTGAAATATATTAATGCTAGAAAGTTCTGTCTGGGAAATGTTAGGCACAAGAGTGAAAAATTCTCATTCAGTGTCTGATGGGCAGGGAGAGACTGTTACACCTTGAGCAAGCTTAAATTTAGTGTACCATTAGTTTAAAAGCCTTTTTGATGGCTTTAGAGTGTCACAATAAGAGGCTGTTGTTACGATCGTGGTTTATTTAAAAGGAAATACTAATGGAATCTTTCTTTTTGTTTCTAGTATTATTGTTAGCTGTCACATATTCCATTCCCGTAGTGAACAGGTTGTTTTGTGAATAAATCTGAATACTAAACGGGGTTTTTGTAAGAGGTCTATTCATTGAAGTGGTGTAACTACACGCTGGAATATCTTGCCAGCAACACTGCGTGGCCAAAAAAGAAATTTGCCATTGCACCCGTCATGCATAGTGCCCACTGTACACGCCTCTGGAGGCAGTGTTATGATCTGGGGTTGCTTCAATTGGTCAGGTCTAGTTTATGCAACATTATGCAGCAATAAAATTAAGTCAGCTGAGTACCTGAATGTACTGAATGACCAGGTTATCCCATCAATGGGTATATTCTAGGAGGACAAAACCAAGATTCATCTGGCTCAAATTGTGAAAAAGTGGTTCAGGGAGCATGAGGAATCATTTTTCACACATGAATTGGCCACTACAGTCCTGACCTTAACCCCATAGAAAGTCTTTGGGATGTGCTGGAGAAGACTTTACGGAGTGGTTCGACTCTCCCGTCGTCAATACAAGATCTTGGCCAAAAATGAATGCAACTCTGGACAGAAATAAATGTTGTGAAGTTGCATAAGGTTGTCGAAACAATGCCACGACGAATGCGCGCCGTAATCAAAGCTAAAGGCGGTCCAACGAAATATTAAAGTGTGCGACTTTTGGCCAGTCAGTGTAGATACAGCAACAAATAAATGCATTTCTCATCCAAAGCATATACATTTTCTATGCCAATTCTACCATAGGGTCATTCAGCTGTAAAAAAATATTTTATGTTCCTTTGTTTGTGCAAAGCCAGAAATTACTCTGAACTCCATAAATCACCAGGCACCGTGAGAATTATCAGAGTGTGGCCTGCTTCGCACAATGACTGAGCCAGAACAGGTGCTGATTTTGTTTTTTTTGGAGCAAGCAGTGACAATGCAAAAAGGAATATTGCATGCCTGTCTGACCTAGTTTCGCTGGAACGAGTGCTTCTGTCCAGTATGTATGCCACATAACAATGAACCCTTTCTGCCCTGCTACACCTGATACACAGCAAGGGGGCGCTCTTGCTGAACGGCGCTTCGGTGGGCTTGGCGGGGATAGACCATGCTCTAATGGAAACTAGGCTTTTGGCACCATGTGTGACACATCGTCCCCTTCAAGGAAGCGCTATCTGCTAGGGTAGTGCGCAGTTCCCTCTCATGGCGCTACATGAGAGTCCACTCTGTCTGGTTAGCACACATGGACTGCAGCCAGAGCTCAGGAGAAGCTCAAATGCATTTGACCTTACTCTAAAGCTGGCTACTTCACACATACAGTATAACAGTCTTCCGGGACAGGACGATGTTCAGTCAGGAAGCCCTCAGTACTGAGCGCTATGTCGCCTTCCTGAGGTATAATATATCAGGTTATTCCAAACCAATTCACTAAACAGCAGCACATTTACTATGACCTAAGCCTGAGGTCAAAATGCCGTATGTACTTGATTATAGGTACTTTACAATTTGTTTTGATATTTTTAGAACTTCATAAGCAATAATTAGCTTTTATACTTCCAAAAAGTAATTAACTGTCACTTGCTGGAGTTCAAAGGGTCCTCCTACCTCTTTTTAATTATTATTTGTTTTTAAAGTACCTAGTACCTGTCACCCCCCCCGCAAGACCTGTGATTTTCTAAATTTAGGATACAGCAAATGTATCATCTATTGCATCAAAAACCTGTCCCTAGACTTAATTAATTCTTGGGGCTTTTTACAGGGTTTCAAGAGACCCAAATGAAGGTTTAAGGTGTCGGTGAGCACAGGTTACACTTCCTGTAGCTGTGATGAGCTGCAAAGAGAGATAATTTCAGACAAGTTCTGTTCCTTGGGGAATTTGGTAAACATCATTATCTCCGGTGGTTATACTAGCACCCACAGAGAGTGGGCTGCTAAATGCGTAGCATCTGTCTACAGAGTCCCAGAGCGGCAGCTCACCAGCACTTAATATCAAAGAGCTTGGCCAAGTGTAGAACATCAGCTGGCAAAGAAACCATCATGCCACAGGTTTTCCAGGGTTTTCACTTTCAAAGTATTTCAGTAATTGTTGGTCGCTCTTTGAGTCTTATTGAGTGGTTCGTAGGTCTTAACACCTACATTATCTACAGTCCTGTGGGTTTAACCACTCTGGACTGTTAATACTCTGAACTCAAGGGTGTTATAACTATCTATTCCCTGCTGTGTTCACTGCAAAATTCTCCCACAATGCCGTACAGACCTACCTTACCTAATAATGGATGTGAATCAACAGGAATTAAGCATGAACGTTCTAGAATAAAATAAAGAATATCACTGTATTATATAACATTTACATAGAAGGGGATATGTGGAGCAAGGCCTTACCCGGGGGAAAGTGGTGAATCGATCCAGCTCCTCCACAAAGCAGAACATCTGAAGGCTGATGGCAGACATCACAATCAGCAGACTGGCTGTGAACACCACCAGGCTCCCCAGCTTCTTCCCAGGCCCAAATATTTTATACACAAAGTCCTCCAGGGCTGGGGAAATCTTAATCAGGCGCACCACCCTCAACACCTGTGGAAAGGGAGAAGATTGCTCAGAAAGCTGCTCACTTCCTGTCCTTCCCTCAGAAATTCACCAGAGTTTCACATTTTTCTGCTCTTTTGGTCCAACTCAGATCATACTTTACCGGAGCAACTTGAGTCACCTACCTCTGTAATCTCTAACCCTTCAGGAGCAGGAGTGGACTCACTCATTTTGTGAATTACTGGAATGAGTCATATCATTCGTATATGAGTTTATCTTGGCTGAAAATCCACAACCAATTGTAAATGCCCGCTTACATAGTTCTGGCCCACCTACTGTAGTTCTATGTAGGCCTAACTATGAATATTTCAGGCTATGTTGCTGTATGGGACATCCTTGATGATGATGATGATGATGATGCCTGGCATTTATATAGCACCTTTCTCACACTCAAAGCGCTTTACAACGATGAGGGGGGAAACTCGCCTCAACCACCACCAATGTGTAGCACCCACCTAGGTGATGCAATGGCAGCCATTTTGTGACAGAATGCTCACCACACATCAGCTGAGGTGGAGAGGGGAGAACAATTTTTAGCCAATTAAATTGGGGGATGATTAGGTGGCAGGATGAAAGAGCTGGGTTGGGAGTTTAGCCTTGTACTGTATGTCCATGGAAAGAGATTACTTGAATGATAATGAATAAACACCAAGTAGAATCTCTATTTCCAAAAAGTTAATCACAAGTATCACAAGCAGACCAATGGTCTATTTTATTAGATTGTATCCTGTGATTTTGCTTGTTGTTTATTAGATTAACCAGACTGCAATAGACTTGCTATCAACTGCTGCATCCTGCAGTGCAAGACACTATCCTTATTTTATAGTCAAAATGCTGGAGAAACTACTTTGTTGGAAGTCTTACATCTGTTAAACTGTACATTATTTTGCCTTTGGTAGTCTTAGTTTCTGTGTATCGATCCCGTATCCACTGCTGAGATGGGCAGCAAAAGGAAGGGGGGCACCATGCTTCAGGCAACACAAATCACAGCAGATACTAAATCTGTGATATCACTGCTGTAAATACACTGGGAATAAACATTGACAAAAACCTTAAGAGATAAGAAATTTATCCACATCCAGCAATGTAACTTTGAATAAAATAGTATGTTGTGTGAGAAGCCATTGATTTTGCCACTGTCAGAAAAAAACATTGATCTCCATTGCTCGGAAATAACAGGATTGTATATTCCTTTGTCATTTACACACTTTCCAGATGCATTGGGTGACAATGTTTCCCAGACGACAATGCATCTTGATCGAGTCTTGATCAAAGGCGGCGAATGAGTATCGATTTCCACATCAGGCTCTGGTCTACATTCCTGTGCAGTTATTCCACTGATCCCAGGAAAACCAGAGAGGCACCTCACTGCAACAGGATGGAAGGATGAGCCCCATTGTAATGACTGCTGAAGAGAGGGATCAGCCCACTGTAATGACTGCTGAAAAGAAGGATCAGCCTCACTCCTATGACTGCTGAAAATAGGGATCAGCCTCACTGTAAAGACTGCTGACAACAGGGATCGGCCTCACTGTAAAGACTGCTGAAAACAGGGATCGGCCTCACTGTAATGACTGCTGAAAAGGACCAGCCTCACTGTACTGACTGCTGAAAATAGGGATCAGCCTCACTGTAATGACTGCTGAAAAGAAGGATCAGCCCCCACTGTAATGACTGCTTGAAAAGAGGGATCAGCTTAACTGTAATGACTGCTGAAAAGAGGGATTAGCTTCACTGCAATGACTGCTGAAGAGGGGCCAGCCCCACTGTAATGACTGCTGAAAAGAGGGATCAGCCTAACTGTAATGACTGCTGAAAAGAGGGATCAGCCCCAGTCTAATGACTGCTGAAAAGATGAATCAGCCTCATTGAAATGACTGCTGAAAAGAGGGTTCAGCCTCACTGTAACGACTGCTGAAAAGAGGAATTAGCCAGACTATAATGACTGCTGATAAAAAATATCATCCCACAGCAATGACTGCTGAAAAGAGGGATCAGCCTCACTGTAATGACTGCTGAAAACAGGGATCAGCCCCACTGCAATGACTGCTGAAGAGGAATCAGCCTCACTGTAATGACTGCTGAAAACAGGGATGAAAACAGGGATCAGCCCCACTGCAATGACTGCTGAAAAGAGGGATCAGCCTCACTGTAATGACTGCTGAAAAGAGGAATCAGCTCCACTGTAACGGCTGCTGAAAAGAGGGATCAGCCTCACTGCAATGACTGCTGAAAAGAGGGCTCAGCCTCACTTCAATGACTGCTGAAAAGAAGGATCAACCCTACTGCAATGAGTGCTGAAGAGAGGAATCAGCCTCACTTTTTGTCGTGTAGCTAGTCCATTTAACAAGCAACATCCCACCCAGTCTCAACTGCAACTATACTGACCCATCCGTGACACAGTGGACAATAGCGTCCATCCATGAGTTTATAAAAATATTTTTCACCACCAAAAAGTCCTACTGCGTCATAGCAACAAGAAAAAGCCACAAAATAGCCCGAAGCTGTGCCAAAACAGCCGTGAAAATCCCTGCTCACTCAATTGCAAAATAAACAAGTGAAATTATTGTGTAATTATACGACGTCATTCTACTATCAATGATCTGCTACTAAATATGAAATAAATATACAATCTTACCATTGGTTTTACGCATAGAGATGTCCCTTTCAAGATTCAGTGGTCATTTATTGGGACAATCCGTTTTAAAAATAGACACCACTTTATAACGCTATTACACTATCTAAAACGTCCACGCGTAAAACCCTGCATGCTTTTCAACCCGTCTCATTTCCAGTTCATTCTGGTTTTATTGACAACTCTTTTATCGAATATGGGACATTATAACCTTCGCAACGGTGTTTGCAATGTCTTATTGGATGCTTTGAACAATAAAGTATAGCTGGGCATAACAGCAATTCTAGTTTAATTGGTTTAGTTTTACGCAAACAACTAGAAAATGGGCGAAAAAAAGTAAGAATGTACATTCTCGCCGAGGCGTAATTGCAGTGGCGTACCGCCGGCTGTAAAATAGGCCTTCTGTAGCCTTACCTTTACACGGATATTATTCGCAACCTGTTTCCATTTATAGTTCTTAATTATTAATCAAGCAATTAACTGAATAACAAATATTAATGAATAGAGCAAGTTTTTCTGTGCTAGCATTTTTCTTCACATCATAAAATGTGTAGCACTTATAAGTTATGTACAGTATATGTATTGATGACACTGGCATTGTGCTGGAAAAAGCAGGGTATACAGCATAACTTGTTTAGCTTGAGTAGCCTAACAATCAAACAATTAATTCACTGAATAATCAAGACCAATATGTAGCCTATAATGATAAAAAAATGATAACGACAGATAACTAGCTTGAGATTGTTTAACAAGGGTCAGGCAATAATCTGAATGTGTTAAAGAATGTAGTCTAATTACTTTTAAGACGACACTCAAATTAGTTAAAGTGATTTAAACATTAGAAAGCATCCTCTTAAATGTCTTGAACCATTGAGCGCAACGCATAATTCAGGCTTTAAGAAAATCTACGAAACATTGAACATTTAAACATGGAGCACTTAAAAGTCAGAATCTTCGCATGATAACATGTCATCATAAATGTGGATGTAGGAAAATGCAATACAAGTTTATGATGCACAGAACAATAATGCTGTCAAAAATGTATTGGTAGCCTAATAATTTACTTATTGGTCTTGGTTATTAAGCAAATCCATTGTTTGATTGACAATCAGGCAAAGTAAACGGAAACAGGTTGAGAGTCATATCCGTATAAAGGTAAGGTTACAGAAGGCCTACTTTACAGCTGACGGTACACCACTGCGTAATAATAGTTTTCCTGCTACTTTGTACAAGTTTTTACCAATTTGGCCAACTCGTCAGGATGGCGAGATAGGGATTTTTGGAGTGGGTCAGAAGAAGATACCATAGTATTGATTCTATCAGAGAAAATGCCTACGAACATGACATTTTTATCCAATGTTACATTCCCACGTGTGTCTTGATTAGTTCAGTGTGTCCAGCTGTTTGTTGCCCTTTGTAAGTTCTAGCCCTGCTGTCTCTCATTGCGAGTTCTTAGTCTTTTTGCCTTGTTCATGTCTCTAGCTGTAGTCCCAAGCTCTGTGTTCCTAGTTGTGAATTGCAGCCCTCTTTACTCCCATTTTGTTGCGTGTATATTTTTGCTGTGTTCCCCAGTAAAGCCTCTAGTTCTATTTTTGCACCACTCCTCACCTCCCATGACTTACTCTGCACTTGGGTCTAAAACTCCATAACCAGTCATGACAGTATTACTGCTTGTAATATTTCAAACATGTACATTCGTTTTTCCACTCCACCAGAGTTTTGTGACATATGTTTGATATTGTTATTTTCACATTTTGAGTGCATTGTCCATACTGTAGTGTAAGCGTTCATAGGTGGCTCAGTCATGTTTCATGTTTGATTTGCCATGAAGCTAGAACATTTGCCAGCATTTTCCTGATGTCGTCCCTATATTAGCTATGCTGGTGAACCCACCATAATGAATGGCTAGGCCACACATGGAAGCTTCTATTTAGTGTAGAATATAAAATCCTAGTAACGTTACAGTCTAGCCATAATAGTTTAGTTTGACAGCTCACCACCATTGTCATTACTTATGGCATACTAATCCAAGTCGCCTCGACTTTTTTTTCCATAGATTCCCCATACTTTATCATTGAGCCTTATTCAGGCTTAGCCTATAGCTAATACCTAATAGGTTGCTATAGAGTTGTGCCGATCTATGATGACATCGTGTATCAATGATCAACGGGATGATCGTTGATGCCTTTGCCAACAAAAATAAAAAAAGCCTATAAGCCCTGGAGCGGCGCTCTGGTGTGCTGTTATAGCACTAGTCTACACCCCTGACGACAACGTTGACAATTTTATGGGCAGTAGGCTAACATTTGCAAAATAGTTACTCTCTCAAATAGTAGGCTGTGTGATAATTTATGTACGCTAAATGTAGGCCTATTATGTATTCAGCCTTCTTCGTAGCAGTTGACACTTGGCACGTGTTCAGCCAACAGCAAATTGTTGGCATACAATGCAGGCCTAAACATAGGCTAAATCATAACTTGATTGTGAAAGTAACACAATAGGCGAATAATAATATTAATAATAGTAATAATAATAATAAATATCTTATTAAGTGCCCCCCCCCCCCCCCCCCCCCCCCCCCCCAACATGGGATCGGGTATCGGTGATCTCTGATGATGGCGATAGGGACGATCTGAAAATAGAGATGATTGCCTAACCCTAGGTTGCTAGCTAATTAGGTAGAAACTAAACTAAACCAGAATAATACAGACTACCTTTAATTCTGAACTCCGTCACTACTGCAAAACTCTGTGCCATCATAAACAATATAACACAACCAAGCTAAGCCTTTCTGTGGCTAGCTAGCTATACTACTATGAATACACAACATAAAACACACACGCACACACACTTTGTAAACACGGCAACACTTAGCTATGGAATCCATGCTTTCTGCTTCAGATGAAGAGTCATGGATGTAAATCTCCTCATTTGTATCCAGAGGACGACTACACAATCCTGCAGCCTCAAGCACGAAAAATGTTTTTGTCGCTTTAACCATTGTATAAACCAATTTCTCTTTTTTTGCGCAAAACCACAGAGATGGTACAAAAACCACACACAGCTCTGACAATCACTAATATGGGTAAGGTTATGACTCTATTCCATACTTTATGAGAAACTTTCACAACAAAAGGAAATTATGTGATTACGACAGAAATTCACTCCAATAAATGAGCAGGCAAAATAACAGTTTAATTTACCTATATCCAGGACCATATGTGTTTTTTATTGTTGCTGTGATAGTACACAATTTTTTGGTGGTGAATCTGTAACCAACACCTAAATATATTTAAATGTCCCGTATCTTCACCCAGATTCACTCTCATGTAGATCACACTGTAGAGTGGTCGATATATTTTTATGAAATATGGAAGAACGGTGGAAAAACATAGAAACTTCATATTTTGCCCGATAATAGCCCAACTAGTGCTGATGAAGAAGATATGCAGTTTTCCATGATACCACAATTTCTGACAAGGTACAGTAGAACATTCCCCAGGGTCTACACCACTAGGGGGCCTGAGCAAAGGGGTTAAACCATCATCATTGGCAAATGTATATGCTTTATAATGGACAAAAAATATTTTATAAATTTTTTGGATTGGTTTTTGGATCCATAGGTATTTATCCCTCTATACTGCTTAAAAGATAGTAATCCCCACTTGAAAAGCCCTACTTATCAAGGTCTTGATTGTTAGACCATGATTAGTTAAATAGTTGAATCAGGTGTCATCATGCTGGGCTACAACAAAAACCTGCACCCATATCGGCCCTTTTTGCATAACACTGGACACCCCTGTTTAATGCAGACGTACAAACAGTCCCATTACTACGACACTTCCATTGCCACCAGACACACTTTCACCTTTCCATATTTCAAGATGTAAATTCACAACAGTTCCAGGGTCATCATTAATTAAGATTCTTAAAACATACTTGAAACCCATGCCTACACTGTGCAGTGTGCACTCATTTCCTCTGAAGCTCAGGCTGGTGTTAAACCAGGACACCACGGGGCTCTAAGGGCAGAGAACGACCTCTCTTCTGGGCCCCTTCCATCTCCACCCCGCTCTCTAAATGCATTTTGTCTCCAGCACGCCTCTGTGTACGTCTCGCCCATCGATCTCTAACTTGTCTTTGCTCCTTAGACGTGGTCTGTCTGCTAATTGTGGACCGCGGGGCACCATTAGACATTCCAGACACACCGTTGGGATTCGAGAAGCACACATATTATGACTGAGCATCTTTCGCTTGCTGACAGGTGTCCCGAATGTGGCATTTTTTTTAACCAAATTGGATGGCGATAGGCTACGTCTGACCTTTAGCGGGAAAGCTCGCCACACATTAATGCTTCCCCTGCGAGAAAGGAAAACTAAAGCAGCTGTTTAAAAAGAAGACTCGGCCTGCTCAACCCTACGGCCGATGTGAAGGAACAAAAACAGACCGATACTTTGCTTTCGGCATTTGCAGAGATTGCGTTTGGAGCAATCCGATTGGTTATATCGCCATTAGACAGGAGAACTCAGAGAGATCTGTGAAGTAGTTAAAAGAATAAAAGACAGTTATTTTCAGAGCTGAGCCTTCGGGAAGGGCAGGAAATATGGATCAGGGATAAGTTGATGATTACCAGGATTTGAATCGGGATCTGAACGTATCAGCACTGGACACTGGGCTAAGGGCCAGACTACAACAATGTTCTGAGCCACAGAGTTTTCTTTAGTATTTCTATGTTATCAAAGCTGGAGCATAAAGGCCCAAAACTTTCTCAGAGATTAAAAAAAGCCAATTTGTCAACACATCACTCGAACAAGCGGGAAAGTCCCAAGTCCCATACAAGTGGCTCTGACTTCTGAGGAGAGAATGACTCTTTGTTATTAACAATTAACTCCAGCTTGTTTGACAATACTGTGTCAGACTTCTGTTGAGGGACTGTTTACTGCTGAATTCAACCAAGCCAATCTGAGTAAATTGCTCCACATTTTGTGCTGTTGATGAACTGGCTGGAAAATCGGAGGCGAAATAAAGAAGCCATTATTTTGGCTATTTTTGATGTTTCTATTGCACAAGTGTAGCTCTCAGCAGCTATTAAGGGGTTTGAAAGTAAAAGGAGCAGAAAATGACAGGACAGAACAAAATTCTGGGGAAGTGAAAGTCGGGAGAGTGGGGAAGTTAGAAGTCTTGAGTCATGCAGTCACACAGAACATTAATTTAAGGGGAGGTGGATCTATTGACTCAGGAGGCTAACAATGCAAGGCAGTAAAACAGGACTTGAGGGATAATTAACAATGCAATGGTCCTTACCACATCAAGCATTTACTTTGCATGCTTATGTCAGTGTTAACGTGAGATTACCTTGGATTTTCTCTAACAGGAGTAATCCAGTGGATATTTATCTGAAAATATAGTTGTCCTGTTGTTTCTGCAGGTCCCATTGCCCCCCCCCCCCCCCACCCCCCGCTTATGCACAGGTGTTATTTCTAAACATGCAGGTGGACAGGACTCTATCATTAACGCTTCAATCAGAGCTGATTGCCTTTAAAGGGCCCTGGTTTTCACAAACAAGCTTGATTGAAGTTTGCTCCCACCATTTTGTAAGCATGGACTGAATATGCTTAATGAACACATAAAAAGGCTGTATGTGAATTAAGTCTCAGATGTTATCGTGCCAGGGGGGAAAAAAACCCATTATAGAAATGGTGGAGGGACTGCTGCACTTGGTAAATTATTAAAATCAATGCCACGGTTCTGTGCTCTGTATGACAGACAAAAAAATATGCATTTTAATGGGAGAGGGGAAACTGAACCTGAATATGGGGTGGGTGTCTAAATATCCAGCCATAAAATAAAAAGAAAAACATGTTTAAAGATCCTTCATTCAAGAAACAACCATACATACATTTATAAGGAGAAATAAAAAAGGGTATCTTCTTTGTTTTTTTATTGTTGGTATAACTACTCTTCAACATTTTGTTGACTGAAAAAATGGCTATGGATTGACCAATATTATCCAGAGTGACTTACACAACTTCTTATTACATTTATCCATTCATACAGCTGGATATATACTGAAGCAATTCAGGTTAAGTACCTTGCTCAGGGGTACAACGGCAGTGTCCTACCTGGGAATCGAACCTGCAACCTTTCAGTTACACGTCCAGTTCCTTAACCATTATACTACACTGCCGCCCAATTTTAACCTCAATTGCTTGCTTTTTAGGGGTTCACTTGTGATAATGTCTCTGTAAAAAGCACAAATAAATTTGAGTTGAATTGAATAATTATGGGGTCCATCATGTCTTTAGCCTAGGATATGAAAAAATTATTCAGAAGCTACTGCCACACTATTCGTACATGCAAACATACACATTATATTACTGGTATTTGGCAGGAACTCTTATCCAGTGACTTACAATGAGAAGGCGAGTGCATTAACCGGGGTTAAAAGCAACAGTGCCCCTAGAGGTGGGAGGTAAATCCTCAGAAACTACAAATGCAAACCTAGGATTGACTGTAAACTAGTAGACACCTCATCCTTGCAACCACCATCACACACCAGATAATAGTACATTCATGGTGACCAAGTTAGATCCGTGTGTGCATTATAGTGCAATCTGCACAAAATCTGCAAAACTGCACAGTACATCAGTATATATCTGAAGCACAAAACTTCTAATGTGCAAGTCAATTAATACGAAACCATGATGAGATGCAGGTCACTATCCATCAACTACACACGCTACACAAAATAAAACATTCAGTACATGGACTTTCTGTCTGAGCTACTAAACAGTACGCTGTAGTCTTTGTGAAACTACTATTCTTCTTTGTGAGGAAAATAACAAATGATTCACATTACTGCAGATATGTGCATGAGGTTATCCTTACTTTCTTTTTCACTGCGCTTCACATTTAGTTTATTATGACATTATGCTACTGCTTCCAGCGCTGCATTTATGGTGATAAATAACCTCTTTTCATTGGTTGGATGCTCTAACTGTGTGGTTCGATTGTCTAGAGTGTTCCATGTTTCTGTCACAGTACCCTGTCTGTCTAATGCTTTTAGTGTACAAGAAGAGCTTTTGTGAGCAGCACTTAAGTGCAGGTTCAGAAATTTAGTTTTCTCTGTTCCACATCTGACAGGCTCCACAGAATACATTTGTTTATTTTTTTATTTTATTTTAGAGGCTTCCTTTTTCTCTGCCTTTTGTTACCTTGATGGCCTGTTGAGCAACTTATTTTTCCATCACTTAGTTTGGTTGATTCTCACTCTCTTACCTACTGTGCTGTACACACTCATCCATCACATAAGATCATGGGAATAAACAGAAAATAAACTATTTCAATGCCCGCTGCTTTTGTGATTCCACAAATGTATTAATAAATAATGGATGAATTAATATTACACATTTCAAAGCCAGTGGAAAATAATCTTTGTGCCAAAATTAAGTGAACAGCTATTTTTCATAATGATACTCTCCTCGTCCACAGCAATTCCCTCACTGTAGGGAGACCAACTGCAGGCCTTCTCAAAAAACTGTGGGCAAGAGCAACAGGTGATTCTTTTTCTACATATCAGCTCCTATTGGCACCATGGCAACCAGCACAGTTCTCCATTACCCATGCAGCCCACATGATTGGGAATGTGCAACAAAACAGGTGCTTTTTTCATGTTAATTCCTTTCAGAGGCTCTGAGAGACCGAATTAAATTTGACATTCAAAGATGACTCGACAACAGTGCAGGTATTTTTGATGTGAAACGACTGCAGCAGAGTTCATGTAACCCACCAGCACCTGCAAGCAAATGCTAAAAATCGCAGCCATTTCTTTGAAAGACTGGCAGTTCACTTCCGGAGATGTTATTGTAGTCAACTGAACAAAGGAGAAGAAATCGTAGGTTATAACAGTTGTAGGTTAACAATAAGTGCTGCTGCCGACAAAACACCCGAGACCTGCTTTTTTCATCTCTCCATTTTACCTCCTCCTCTTGGACATTACAACGTGTGAAAAATGAAAAACAGTCATTTAAACATTCAAAAAGAAGATTAGTGTGGCCAAAGAAACAAACTAAATGAACAAACCATATCTGCAAGATTGCATAACAATGCAATCTCTCAAGCTGTGAACCAATATTGATATCACCACACAAAACTCCTCCTCAAAGTCTATCAAGACAAACTGCAGAGAGACAATTTAAGAATGAAATACTCTACCGAGCCAGATAGGTGGTAGTGCCCTTACCCAACATTAAATTTCCATTAAAATTCAAAATAGAGAAAGGAAACTCTCTCACTAACATGGCACAGTGATTTAGTTCAGAGATACCAGGCTGGATTCACTAAATTATAAGATTTGGTTTAAGTGTAGGAAACAACTTAAATAGATCGCTTTAGAGAGCATCATTAAACATTCACCTTTAAATCATATAATTATCAAATGTTTTAAGCTTGTATATACAGTGAGCACCATAACCATAACACCATAGAATAAAGTAATATTTTTCAATATTTGGTCGCATATCCTATGCATGCCATGACTTCCTGATGTCTGTGACCCAACAATATTAAAAAACTCTTGATATGTTATTTTCTGATACTCCTACAAGCAATACATCCGATATGGATGAAAATACACTCAAATTAAAGCTGACAGTCTGCACTTCAACCTCATTGTCATTGTATCCTTTCAAACTGAAAGTGCTAGAGTACAGAACCAAAATAACAAAAAAAGTGTCACTGTCCAATTAATCATGGTGCTCACTGTAAGTATGTTCTGCGTTAATAAACATCTGCAGCAGCCAGTGGGATATGCAAATTCTTCAAATACTCTGCATTTCAGGCTTTCAACACAACCCAGTAAACAGAACGTGAGGCCTTCGTACTGCCATGTTGTGAGGTTCCACGGGTTCCGCAGCACAGATACCAAGAGAGACGAGACGGAGAGAGAAGCCCTACCTGGAAGTAGGTGAACTGGGAATGGTAGAGGTAAGGGTAGATGTGCAGTGTGGTCCCCACCACCAGCAGAGACTCAAACTTGTGCAGAGATGAGCTAATGTAGCCAGTGAAGCCCAGGCACCAGATCTTAAGGAGAGCCTCCAAGTCAAACAACACGGTGAAGGCAACCTGCAGGGGGCAGCGGTGAGAGAGGAAGTCAAACCCAGGTCCCCCAACTGCAAAGCTCTCACCTCACTCCATGACCTTCATGTGGGATACGTCAGTAATGCGTTGTCAACGGGGAATCAGGTTAAAACCTGTTCTCACACCGGGGCCTAGCTTCAAGCACAACTGGACTTCCAAATAGTCCAAATAGTGGCGAAATATGTTCATTATTCATTATTGCTCGGTGCTCCCCAGGGGTGATAATCCAGAATAGGGTATTTGTCGCTCTACATTCACTTCTATGGGGCAGCTAAAACGGTCTCAAAATGGCACTTCTAGCATGTATACGACCGCGAAAGAAGTGGATTCTGTCAATACAAACAATAACTAGTCCTCGTATGTATTTATATTTTTTAATTCAATGGCCCTTTTCTTGCTTTTTCGTATTTTATTTGGAACGTAGATCCGGTAGGTATGCTATGTTCTTGTGCCAGAAACACCGGTAATGTGCCGATGCGTCAGAAACCACTCATTGGTCCAGATTTCCACAGAAGCAAATGTTCCTAGTACTAGTATATATGGTCTGACCTGGCGACTTGGTAGTCTTTTCTGGTAGCTTGCTAACAACATTGAAGAAAATAGTACTCTATAAATAATTTTAATTACACAAAAAAAAATACGTACGAGGACTGGTTATTTTTTGTATTGACAGAATCCGCTTCTTTCCCGGTCGTATACGTGCTAGAAGTGGCATTTTGAGACCCTTTTAGCTTCGGAAGTGAATGGAGAGCGACAAAAACCGTATTCTTAAAGGGATAGTTTGGAATTTTGGACATAATGTCTCAATTACGACTTACCCATGATGTAGTTGATTGATGGAAACCATTTTCAGATAATTCCATGCTGTCACTTCTTTTGGACATACACACATTGCTAATGCCAGCGCAACTCTAAGGTAACTAGTAGCATCCACTACCAAACACACTTAAACACTCCACAGTGCACCCAAAGCAAATAAAATACGACGACAGTCTATCGGGGTTATTTTCAGTGATTAAGTCAAACTATTGTTGAATCCTTTACTTTGTGCTCACCTAAATTCTCCATGGAAGTACGGCGGCGGAGCGATACTTTATGTTAGTAGGTAACGTAAAGTATAGCTCTGCCGCCGTATGTAGTGCCGGCCAACAACAATATCGCGCGTGTGAAAGAATCAGACTAGTAGTATTGTTAGCTAACGTTCAGGTAAGATGATATTTCGGTGTGTATTTCAAGGTTGTTCAAATCATGCAAAAAAATGGGCACCACAAAGTTTTGTTCCAGTGGAAGATCAAAAAAGAAAACAGCTGTGGCTTCTTGCTGCTCGCATGGATTTCAACACACCAATTGAGACTCTAAAAAAGTTAAAAGTGTGTAGTGACCATTTCACGGAGGACGACTATGTGAAAATCAAAAAAGAATGGTCGGGACACCCTTTACTGAAGGAGACTGCTGTGCCATCACCTGTTTTTCTTCATGCACCGAAAACAACTGACGAGCAGGTAATAAATGATTGCATGCGTGATCTATCTATTCAATTTAGCTAGCTAGTTGCCACGATTGGGAAGTCATGGAAGTGGTCAAACTTTCCCTGCAAATTGGTAGCCAGTGTGCTTGCTTGTATATGCTGTGTTATTCTGTAGCATGTTTGTGTTTAGCTGACTTGTTGTTGATGTAACTTTACGGCAAAACGGATTGTGTTGGCAACTGTGGAGTACAGCAGACAGCCTACAGGCAGATACCCTGGCTAATCTACAGCTAGCTCCGCCGCCGTACTTCCACAGAGAATATAGGTCAGCACAAAGTAAAGGATTCAATTATAGTTTGACTTAAAAAATGATGGTATAATCACTGAAAATAACCCTGATAGACTGTCCTCGTATTTTATTTGCTTTGGGTGCACTGTGGAGTGTTTAAGTGCGTTTGGTAGTGGATGCTACTAGTTACCTTAGAGTTGCACTAGCATTAGCAATGTGTGTATGTCCAAAAGAAAGGACAGCATGGAATTATCTGAAAATGGTTTCCATTAATCAACTACATCATGGGTAAGTCGTAATTGAGACATTATGTCCAAAATTCCGAACTATCCCTTTAATTATCACCCCAGGGGAACACAGAGCAACTAACGAACATTTTTCGCCACCATTTGGACTCATATCATGGCCAGGTAACTACACAACCCAAAGTTCTATCAAAGTCCAGTTGTGCTTTAACTTCGGCTTGTGACTAAAATAAAATAATATCTTTGCTAATATAGTTTGCCAATTACCTAAATAAGCTCTGCAAAATGTGGTTGTGATTGAATAAAACAAACACTTCCAGTAAGTCAAAGTTTAGGGTGAAAGTTGAATCTTTACAACACCTTATTTAATTTCTTCTTGACTAAACTCTTCCTCCAAGTAATCACTCCAAACATACTCCCAAAATAAACCTTCCTACTCCTATTTCTTTACTTGTATCACGGTAATTCATAATATTTGTACTTTAAACTATAAAGATTTTTAAAACGCACCTACTAATAATGTAGTGTAACTTGTGCTACACAGGCATAAAAAGTTTTTTTCAGAAGGAACATGGCACACAGTTTTACCCGTGCTTCCTCCCAATATGAACATCCAATTTGTGTGTGTGTATTTATGCTCATCACTACAACCTCCTGCCAATCCAGGAGAGGCAGCACAGGTCGGGTCCAGATTCAATACCAGATATTGAGGCCCACCCACAAGCTAGAACAGTTTCTTAACAAGGTAAGGCACCCATCAGCATCCTATTCTTACCCTCTTGTTTAGATATGGCTGGATTAGAAAATTCAACAAAACATCCAGCGTGCAGTACAGCACCCTACTGTACCATTTATGGTACTGCCCATGATTGTTTTGCCATAATGTATTAATTTGTAACAATTTACAGTAAATTAGGCAGAATGAATTTACTGCTCATTCTGGACAATGTTGGTCTTCACTAATTAAACATGAATCAAATTGAGGGGTCGGGGCGTGGGGACTGGGTACATTAATTCAACATGCATATTGAAATGAAGTAATAAAAGCAAAAAAAGAAAATGGCAGAAAACAAAAACTGCCTTCCACATCACCTAACCAACCCACAGAAATAAATATATAAACAAATAGTGACAGATGTGGATATGGACCAGGAGCCCTTTGCACATATTCCCTGGGGCTCCCTGCGCTTATCTCCTGTGTTCAGCTGTGAGTGGGTGGCTGGTCTCCACATGCAGTACCACTGTACCACCTGCATACTAATTGCACTGACAGCGGCCAGGCAGACCGCATGGAAGAGCTGATTGTGTGTGTGCATGAGTACGTGTGTGCGCGCGCGCGTGCGTGTGGGTGTGCGCGCACGCGTGCGTGTGTGTGCGCGCGCACGTGTGTGTGTGTGTGTGTGTGTTGGGGGGGCCAGGTTGTGTAGGGGATTACGTGAACATGGAGGAGGATCTGTCTCCTCATTGTAATTAACCACAACCAACCCATGTTTCTTTTTTCCCTCCAATTCCACATTTAAAAGGGACCTTCTCTCGACTGTAGTTCTTTTCACACTGTTTATCAACTTTCTCTCCTTCTCTTAGCTATGTTCTTAACTTCTTATAGCTTAGCAGTTCATCTGCTGATGAACTTCCGGCAGTTCTCTGACAATTTTGATGGATATGTAATTATCAGTGTATTTGGGAAGGCGATTTACATAAAAGGTAAAAATAATAAAAGATAGCAGGACAATGTCCAGTGAAACGTAGTTCAACATCCAGCCATAGTAGAGAGAAATAAGAATGCCCACATCTCATATTTTAGGAAAGGATGAGCGTATCATTTTAATGCTACAACATATTTTTAATTAGTTTGCAAGAAACATTTTGTTACACAGGGCTAAATGCATTATCAAATCAATAATATTGATTCAATGAAGAAATACAAGACCACTTGCCAAGCCAAACATGTCAAAGATAACAAGCCAAAATATCAAAAACAATGGAACATGATTTAAAATACAGGGAAATCTACTTCAAATATAATAATAATTATTATTAATAATAACAATAATAGTCATTTTTGCACTTTTCCTGTTTAGCTGGAAAAAATGTAGATGAATGGAGATAGAACCAGGGTTACATACGTAACCCATACGTTCTATTTCATACCGGTCAATACGCCACGGTATGGGTCACAGTATACCAGATAAAGTCAGGCAGGGGATGTAGTGGGGTAATCAAGACCGCATGTCACAAGAGTGCGGTCCCAACATAATCCACTTATTAGATGTTGTTCTATTAGAAGTAAAAAGTAAAATGTAAATGTGATGGATCTCTATAATCTATGTAACTAGATTAAGCTGTAAATTACACGGGAATAGTATGGAACACATGGTTGGCTAAATGTCAGCAAGGGTCTAAGATAACAAACAAGCCTCAAACCATCACTCTGCTGCCAGATATGCAGTAGATATGGATGGATCACTTTAACTATATTTACTTTGGCCCTCCAGAGGCAATTTCCACATAGTTTGTACTAGTTTTATTTAAATGTCAATATCTCAAAAAATATTCCCTGCAAATCCATGGTATAAAGTTCGAGTTGAAGAAGAAGCTGTATCATTCAGAAATTTGCAACAGAATACATTTATTTCAGAATAGTCACATACAGTATATACATAATAACCAAAACATAAGTAGCCTAATGTATTTAAATACGTTTTTTTTTTTAAAACTTACAAAAGCGCGTGTGTTTTTACACCACAAGAGCAACATATTTCAGCACTAAGTGCAATAGGTGGTCGCTATGGAAATGTCAACTGTATGGGAATTTGGCAAAATGTAACAAGATAAACTCAGGGTTTATCAGAAAACAGCTGTAGATGAATATACTGGTAAGTACTTGGTTTCTTAAGCATATTTATACAAGAGATTTTAGAGAAAAAAATTTGGTGTCTTCTAAACCAAAAGTGCATCAGGTACTGTAGATATAGTGCAGTAAGTATGGGAAAACGGCGAATGCTCATTTGTACAACGTTTAAAAAAAATATTATTCTATACGTGAACATGATTTTCTTAGTGTGTATAAACGGTGCATTTTACAGTCTGTGGCTGTGGCGAGAGTAGCGTCGTAAGTGCTTTGGGCTTTTAATAGCACCCTCCTATTTTATTGCACTGCAGTGTAACTGGAGAAGCTGAGGTTTTTGCAAGAGGCTACCCTTTTAAAGAATACGGCGTCAAAATTTACGGGGTTCTCTCTTTTTTTATTTTTTTCAGATTTTCCCCTTTTTCTCCCAATTTGGTAGCCAATTGGACCCTGTGTAATTCAATTCCCCCCCGTGTAGCGACCGCTAGAGAATCGCCGCTACAACCCCTTCGTCCGGTAGCAGGATAGAGGGCGCCACGTCCCCTTCAGGGCGCGACTCCACGAGCTCCTAACCATGAGTCCAGTTTAACATTTCAGACAAACACGAATACTGTAAATTAGACGGATACATCTCAACCACTAGGGGTGACGTTTATAGAGTTAATGATTGTTTCTCCTGACTCATTTTCCTATTGAACTGACTAAATGGGCCAGCGGTGACTGTATCTTTTTGGCTAGTCGTCCAGTTATTCGCAATGTGATTCCCTTAGCGATGGAGCGGGATCAGCACATTGTGTGGAGCCAGGGCTAAGCCAAAGGGAAGGACAGAGTACTCATACCCTGTGCCTTGGAAGGAAAAGCTGAGGTACTTCCGTTGATCCCAGTGTATGGGGATGTGGAAGTCCGCATCCTGCAGGTCCATCGAGGTGAACCAGTCACCGTCTCTCACCAGTAGGAGGAGACTGGAAAGGCGGAGCATCCACAAAGGTAGACGCTTCAGGAAGCGGTTGAGCCCTCTCAGGTCTAGGATGGGGCG
The DNA here is from genome assembly GCA_029718625.1 of Synaphobranchus kaupii. Taxonomy (NCBI): domain Eukaryota; kingdom Metazoa; phylum Chordata; class Actinopteri; order Anguilliformes; family Synaphobranchidae; genus Synaphobranchus; species Synaphobranchus kaupii. Next base: position 33,017,251 of record CM056384.1, on the reverse strand, counting down.
GAATCCTCCATCCTTCTTTGGTGCCAGAAAATATGTTGAATAAAACCCCCGTCCAGCTGCCACCAAGGGCAGGGGTGTTATTGCTCTCTTTTCCCGCAACACCAGAATCTTGTCGGAGAGAGCTTGTGCAGCAGCCCCGTCTCTCAGCCTAACCCCACGAAGCAGGGGGGCTTGGTGTTGAACTAGAGCCCTGATTCCAAGGTGCTGAGCACCCAAGGACACTGGGTACATAGGCGCCATTTGGCAAGGTGGAGTGGGGATAAGCGCGGTGCCGGAGGCTGCTGACTGTCGGCCTCAGGATGCTGGCATAGCAAGAGGTTTTCAGAACTGACCCCGTTCCCGAAAGGAATGCTGGGGTTTGAGGCCAGAGGAGCTGGATGAAGGCCCTAGAAAGACCTGGCGTCCCCCAGTGGGGGTGTAGCCCGAAGATGGAGGTGCTGCACGATTAGCGTGGCTTCTGAGCACACCGTGCGCCGTGTCTTACTGCCCCGACATCTCCCTTGCCCTGCGAGACTTGCTCCAGAGCAGCCTCCATGGGCAGCCCAAACACCTGCCCCGGAACTACTGGGGCAGTAAGGGCTGCTACATGGTTCTGGTCCATCAGACTGGACTGAGCCAGCCTGGCAGCGTGCCAGAACGAGCGAGGACATGGAGTGCCCCAGGGCTTGGGCATGAGCACTAGCCCTGTGCATCATGATCCACTCATGGAGAGGGCTTCCCACCACACGCAACATTTCTACCACTGAGTCACTGGGGGCAGCAGAGGACATGTCCTGCAGCAATAGCTCCAGATACACCAGCAGTAGCGCATTGGTGCTGGCGAGCCAAGCCAAGAAGGCGGCGGAGGCCTTGCACACGTGACTGTCAGTAGCCCTGCATCGCCTATCGCGATGCTGCGAATCACGTCCAGTCCTGCAGGCAGCCCCTGTGAGCAGTGAAAAAATAGGCCCAATCTGGGGAACGGCTGCCACAGAATTGGCCAGCTGGGTCCTAGGAAGTGTATAAGCCCCGGGAGACTGCCAGGATGTCTGCAGCTCTGTCATGAAATCGGACAGGAGTTGCTACCCTGTGGGCCTGGGCCACCGGGGGCCACGAGTGAAAAGTGAAGGAACAGGAGGCGCCGAAGGGGGAAGGCGACCACGCTCAGCTGCCCTGAGAATCACCGCCCAGTCGGAGGGTTCCAGGGGCGGGGGCCCAGATGAAGAGAACTCCTGGTCATACACTGACTCCTCCTGAGTCCCTGACTGCTGGGGGTCAGGCAGACGGTACAGGCCGTCTGATGCTGTAGTAGACAGCTCATCGGGGTGACGGCAGGAGGGTCCAGTCACCGGGTCCCTGGGGCCCGGGTGGCGGCTGCTGTGATGCCCTTGCAGGGTCTGCTGCATCGCCTGCACCTGCAGCTAAAGGTGATGGAGCTCAGATTCCTGTTGCCGGGGCTTTTTAGCACTCTTCCTAGCCACGGACCCCTGTGCGTGCGATTCCTCATCATGCTCCTTGAAAGCTGATTGCCCAGGTGGGACATCCTGCCAAGACGAGCCACCATCTCCCGGATTCTGTAAACCTTCCGACATATTCAGGGTTGAAGTGTGCCCAACACCAAGCCAAGGACTCGAATCAGTAGCACTGAAGGGCCACGAGGGGGTGAGGAAGCCTCAGGGAGCGTATGCCCTCATGGGCACAGAGGCTCCTTTCAGCTTTTTTGTTGTTGTTGTTGTCACAACCAGCAGAAAATGCAATCCAATACTGTAATACGGGATATTATAAACAGAAAGGTATCAGTCTTAAAACTGATATAATTTCTGAAAGAAGCGAACTGCCTAACAACAACAGTAACAAACTCTACCTGTTAACAAAGGACAACAATAAACCGCTAAATGGGTTGCTGGGGGAGAGGAAAAACCCCAGGTAGCGTACTCCTCCTCATGAAGTAGAGGCTCCGGTCGGCAGCGGGAGAGGGCGGAGAAAAGCAGCGATTCCGTGGGTCCAGCGAGACCAAAGAAAAACACAGTCTCAAACTCGAGGAGGCAAAAAGAGGTCAGGTGGCGTGCACACGCCATATTTATGGTGTGACATGGTTCCGCCCCGTGGTGGTGGTTAATTTGTTATCCAGTCTCCTAGCAGCTCACCCTCTCAGCGAGGATGACCCATACTGTGGCTTGTTGACCGGTATGAAATAAAACTACAAAATTACTGTTATGTATGGCACTGTATTTGAGCTCTCTCGTGATCACACACTCACATAAAAGTTTTTGTTGACAGACACATGTAATAGGAAATCCCATCTGTGTCAGCTCTAAGCTCTTAGTGAAAAGCAACACGCTGTAATTGACAGCAACATGGGTAGAATTAAATGGCTACAAAACTAAATTGGTGTGGTTAGTTGTCTCTCATTATGCTGAAATGGGTTTGAAAGGGATATGAACCACAATTAAAACATCTTTATTTTGCTTCCCCAGATTACACCCAATGATCACAAAGGACCAAGCAGTGGGATTTGAAAATAATTGTCAGCTAATTATTTTAATTTCAGCCTTTGAAAAGCAAACTTGCTTTAAACTATCAAGAGCAGCTGGGAACAGCACATTTTGTCAATTTTGTAAAATTTGCTCCGCTGAAATGTTTTGAACGTTGATGTAAAAAAAATTTAAAAATAAAATAATAAAAAACCTTTTACAATGCACAACATGGGTCCAAATGGACCTGGGCGAGTTTTTATTTTGTTGTATTTTTACATTAATTGTTATCATTCAGGATGCTAGGGCATCCTCAATTTATTTGTTTTCTAATGATCTGTTTTTGCTTTTTGTATGATTACCCCTAAAATGGACAACATTGGTACAAATGGACCCGTATTCATTTCCTATGGAATTTGATGCACAGCTGAGGGTCTCTGTTACCTCTGCCCCAAGCTCCAAAGGCATGTGAAGGAGGCAATGGCAAGATGTGGGGTGATGCCAGCCAGTACCCAGTCACAAGAGGAGAACACCAGACAGGGCCAAAGGAAGAGGAAGAGGTGTAACTCACATCTAGTGACTAATGGAAAGAAGTACTTTTAATGATCAAAACAAGATATTTAATGAATTTCTGTATCATTACACAATGAAAATAATTGATCTCAGAGATATATCAAAGAACCACTCAGCCATACATCAAATAACATTGGAAATTAACACGGGTCCGTTATGACCCATGTTGTCAAATTTGGGGTGCTGATACAAATATGATTTTTATTCAAACCCTAAGAAAGGAAAAAATAAATAATATTATTTGTGATCATCAAAAACAAGATAATTAATGAATACCTTGAATATCAAATGAGTAGATGGATTAATTAAAAAGAGGTAACAAAGAGACCCTCAGCTATGCATAAAATTCCATAGGAAATGAATACGGATCCATTTGGACCCATGTTGTGCATTCTAGGGGTATTCAATATATTTGCATTCTAGGGTTAACGTACACCATCTGTTATTCATGCAGTGTTGGAATAACTGCAAAAAAAACTACATATATTTAATCACTGAGTCTAGGGTATGGCTCCACTTAACAAGCATTGATAAAGACAGCACCTCTTGACTGTCCACAGTAATTGACTGTCCTACCTAATTCAATGACGATGAAAAAGAAAATATCAACAGTGACAAGTGAAAAAAATACAATTTGACTAGGCTTCTGTAATCACTACCCTGGGTCAATTGCTTAGCTTAACTTCTATTTGCTATTGCGAAAATGTCTTAAATTTCCAATGGGGCCACTTCTACCACGTTCCTGTCATACTGCAGTTAGATGCTATTTATTGAGCAGCTAGTATAATACATAGAGTACAACAATATTTTAGCAAATCCCTTTAAGCTATTTAAACACAGATAATTCATTGGGAACTACATAATTCAATATGGAACTACAACACTATTCAGACTATTAAAAAATGTAATTAATCTGAATTTAAAAACATTTTGGCTGCTCATCGCATCCTTTTATGGAAGGTCAACCCAAGCAAAGAACATTTAAGGGGTGCTTTGTGAACTGTGACACCTTGAATATCACCAGTGGTTTACCTTAAAATTGGCTTTTAACTTGTGTTTCTAAAGAGAATTGGGGATTTATTCTGAGGGAGGCTGAAGTGAGTCTACAGTTCAATGGCACATTCGCACATCAACAAGCAATGAACACACAAAAGAGGTACTGAACAAATACCAGTTTGAACTTTAATCATTTGGGTGGGAAAAACTTCCTACACAGGATTGATTGATCAGAACTGGAGCACTCAAGTGGGAAGCCCGGGGGTGCACTACTACTTTTACCAAAGGAGAACTGTTCACAAATGCCAGCCAAACACTTTCCCTGGACATTTTTATCCAAAAATGATCTCCATTTTTTTTCTACAACGGTATGACTTCTTACCTCTGCCAGGTAGAATTCATCATACTGCTGTCGGTGATTCTCGCCTTTGTAGTAGTTGCTGGCGGCAACAATCACGTCCACTGCCACCATGCTCAAGATGAACATGTGGAACACAGAGGAGCGCATCAGTTGCTGTGGAGACAGACAGACAGACGGACATTCCAGCACGTTAGTGGATCAGAGTCATCGATCACTTGGGCAGGGAGTGCGAGGCGAACAAGACAAGAAATAGACTTGTTTTTGGAGACAAACAATGCAGTGCATGGTTCAATGCAAAATCACTCTTCAAAACCAATATTTCCCAATCATCATCCTGTGAAATTTCTACATACACTTCACTGGTTCACATTTCCCTATTAAATTAGTCTGAGTCAGTGGTTAAATAAATCCTGGTTCTAGTGACCATTCATGTCTGTTATATCCATTGTTTGTTATTCATGTTGAAATGCAGTACTGTGCAAAAGTAGGCACCCTAGTTTTTTTAATATAAATTTCACCCTAGATTTTTTATATAGATTTCATAGATGTTATATTGTTTATTTTTTGTCTTCTGCATTATTGTGTCAGTAGAAATCTAAACAAATTTTAGATTTCCAAACATTCATTTTCAAAGATAACGTTTTGTATTTCTGCAATAGATGGTATGGCCTCCACAGAGCCGTGATCTCAACATCATCGAGGCTGTCTGGGATTACCTGGAGAGACAGAAGCAAGCGAGACAGCCAGTCTGCAGAATAACCGTGGCAAGTTCTCCAAGTTGCTTGGAGCAACCTAGCAACTGATTTTCTTATAATACTGCACAATAGTGTACCTACGAGAATTGATGCAGTTTTAAAGGCAAAGGGTGGTCACACCAAATATTGATTTGATTTAGTTTTTCACTATTTACTGCTCTTTACAGTGAATGGTTTGATTTTTAGAAACTTTTCATGTCATTATTTTTGAAAGTATCTTCGTGTTGCAGATTCATTTTTTTACATGTGCCCAAGACTATGATGTACACTTTCATTTGAATTAACCCAATTACTCATCACAAGAAAAATAACTTTTAAATAGTACGTATTTATTGGCTTAGTAAGTCTTTAATGTGCTAGCGAGCGAGCTCACTTTACGGTAGCCGATTTTACACTGGCGGAGGCAACAAAGTGATGCAAATGACACGGTTCTGCACCAATGTGAGATCCCAAAGGACCCCCCCCCAGACCCGTTTTGTAAGGGGGACCCGATTTTCCATGACAACGTCTAGAGAACGCCACAAGAACATATGGTCTCAGGAAATCCACCACAGGTGTCTGCAATTTCCAATCAAGACACAGGTGAGCAGAAGCAAAGGGTTTAGCATACAATGAATGAGAAGGGCACACTCATGAGGCAACATACGGGCGTAACAGTAGCCAATAAAGACTTACTATTTAAAAGTAGTTTTTCATGACACCGCGTTTAATTTTCATTATGGCTAACTTCATGCACCTATTTAGGGGTCTTCTATTTAAGGCTTTATAACTCCAGGTGTGTGCATCACAGAGACTTGGAACACGGCTTAAATAAAACAAAACAGTTGCACCATTTACAATGCTAATTTAGATGAGTTTATTTACTTTAGTGTCACAAATGCAAAGAAATCATGGCAAAAATGCAAAAAAAAAAAAGTTTTTCTTTAGTTTGCAATGATCAATATCTGCTACTAAATATGAAATAAATATCTAATTCAGTCCTTTCAATAGCTAATAAACTGAGTGGAAAGTAGGACCATTAAGCTCTACACGGGAGTGAGAGGAGTTGATGGTCTTTTCCTGGGAGATAGCAGACTTACTCATCTGTAAAAGGTCACATGCCACTGCTAGTGTCTGCATGCACAGCGATCAGCCATGCTCACTGGTTTGATAAGGGAGGGGTACAATTGTGGAATGGCATGTATAACCCCCAATCTGTGGACCCCCTAGGCTTTCAGTATAAGATCAATGTGGAATAACCGTTTCCTTTTTTGAGAAATCACGCATCACTGTCTTAACACCATAGAAAAACAGACTTGGAGAACTGTTCAAAAGAGTTCAACGGGATATTGTTGATATTTCGATATCAGTGGCCTCCACAACTGCAGAATTCAAAGCCTCTTAAAAGAGAACAGTAAAAGTTGTACACTGTTTTACCAATAAAAAACTACAATAAACAAAATGGCAACATAAACACCAAGCCTGTCACAGCTTCTGTCATTTTGTCTTAGGCAGCAGGGCAGCAGGGCAGCATGGATTGCTATTAGTTTCAGTTACTCCAAGCTTTCGACCATTACTCATTTTCAGCAGAGGAGAATTTTACTGAAGCCGATTCCTGATTCTCCATAGATTAATAACCTATTAATCACAGGGATGACTGAGCAGGCTTGGCTGCACACATTGACCCGTTGCTCAGTTTCAGCCGGCCTGGTTTACTGTGCATGCTGGACTGGCTAAAGCCCACTAGCTTGGCTGTAACTGGGGTAATCAAAGTCTCAAACAAACATGCTGTATCCTAATGCTGCCGTTTATGATGATGTAAATTACCTCATCAGTAACAATATTTACTCTTAATAAAGTGTGCTTCATCCATGCAGAACAAAGCCAGAGGAAGCCCAGTTATATTAACTGAAACACACTACAAGACCCCCCCCCCCACAGTTTTCCTCCCATAATCTGTAAATATAAATTAATCTTCCATTATCTCACAGGCAGATATAATCAGAGCATGAAAAAATAATTTTTCCTCAAAAGGACATGCTACCTTTAATTAGCCTACTAATTCAAAACATATGCATCTTTAGATTCCTAACAATTAACCTACTTGGTCACTCACTAAACACAAAATATTTCCATCCTGAATTTTAATGCTTCAACAGAGAAAACATTATTCGGATAAATCAGGACTCTGAAAACGATGGCTTTTCTCAGACGTTTAGAGGGGATAATTTTCTAATTGCCAAATGGCCTCTCTCTCATGGAGCAGTCACTGCAGCTGTGGATAATTTGAGAAAGGTTTCATTAAATGCCAATTTTGAAAAGCCCATTACAATTCAAAACTGCTTAAAGTTAACATGTCCTAAGAGGCCTGTTCTGTTAATGGCCGTGGAGCCAGTTGGTCACTGAATGGCTTCCTTTTCTCCTCTGCGCTACACTTTTCGAAACAGATGGGGCAGCAATGTAGTCTAATGGTTAGGGAATTGAGTTTGCAACTCCAAGGTTGCAGGCTTGATTCTCAGGTGGGGCACTGTACCCTTGAGAAAGCACTTAACTTGAAATGGCAGCTGTATAAATTGACTTCATGTAAAAGAATGCACAAAGACCAAAATGCAAATGTTTCACCTAGGTTATCTCTTCATTAAGCACATATCAAACCCCCAAATTCATAGTTAAATACTACTTAAAAATAAAACTGTAAGACTCATTTCTTAGTAAAACACAACACTGAAACAGTGAAAATAAGGGGACAGAGAGATAAAGAGATGGTGAGACATATAGAGATGAGTGAGAGAGATAGCCTAGGGTGAAAACCAAGGATAGCAGCTCTCGTTCACAAGAGAAGCAATCAGAGCTCTTTCATCATATAATAAAGCCTGCAGGTTGGGCTACAGTATAAAGACGCATCGAGCAGAAATACAGGTAGTGTATATAAAGTGGGGTGCAAAACCTTGGGCACCCCTGGTCAAAATGCCTTTTACAGTAATAATATCTAAGTGAACAGAAGCTAACTAAGTGAATAAATTGTTCAGCCCCGGAATTATATTCACCTGACCCATTGAAGCCCTAATGAGTAAATCGCCTGGGCCTGGGCCTTAGTAATCATGTTTTTAAGAAGTAACATAAAATAATCCAAAAGGGTTCCCAAACCTTTGCACAGGGCCTTTTTCCTAAATTATTTTGAAACTGTAAAAGCAATCTTGCTTTAAAATTTGAAGAAATGTGTCATGTTTAACTTTGTACCATTTCGAGGTCAGGTTAGCTTCTGTTCACTTAGATATTAATTGTAAAAGGCATTTTGACCAGGGGTGCCCAAAGTTTTGCACCCCACTGCACAGCACATCCTGTATATACAGTTAAATGCAAAGATATTGGAACAGTTGTGTCAAAGTGGTTGTTTTTCCTCTGTACTAGTCAAATTTGTATTTCAAATAAAACAATGATTATAAGGCAAAAAGTGTTTTATGATTTTGAACTATATTACAATAATGCCATTCAATGACTCAAGTCCCCCTATTCCAAGTCAGCAGAAGTATTGGGACAAATGTCAGCTGTTTCAAATTTCACAGGTTTATTCTAATCTAACTATAAAGGCAGAAATCCTGTCTGTGTGTCTGTATTTCGATTTGCTTGACAACCGGGCACTGTATGAAGTTGAAAGTCGCTAGGTGTATTGCTCAGGACCCAAGGAAGTGCAGTGTCGAGTGTGAAGTTGATTGGATGAGCGGTTCTCGAGAAAGCTGCAAACAGCAATACCGGGGGCCAAGAAATCGGCCTGTTCCGAACGGGCACTGCACTATTTATTTATAAATGGAAAGCCATGAGTGTCAGGGCATTGGTTTTATCCTTTGGAAGCATTTATAGGGTGCGTCCCAATAGCCAAAAAATGCACCCTCCCTTCCTCCACTACCACCTCCTCTCCTCCTTGCTCCGGAAACGGATCTTTGTGTTTTAATCTAATGTTGCTGATTACATCTTAATTACGTATTAATGGTTACATATTAGTTAATATCTCGCCACAAATCGCAATGTCAGTTGCATTGTATACTGTACATGCAAATACTTGTACTTGAAACATTCAGGCAGTTTTGCATACTTCCGGGTAGGAGAGGAGTGGTAGTGGGGGAGTGGAGGAAAGGAGGTGGGGAGTGAAGAATATTGGGACGCACCCATAGTTTGCGCTTTATAAGCTAAAATGCAAGACAAGAAAACTGCAGGTACAGAGGCACAGAGAACAGTGTACGACATTAAGGAAAGCTATTGTGAGGATGGAAAAATCTAATCAAATGGAGCTATTGCATAATGTTTGTGTATTCCAAAGTCAACAATGTGGCAATGCCTAAAGAAGAAACTAACAACTGGAGGATTTAGGAATCAGCAGCGATCAGGCTGTCCGCACAAGACATCAGAAAGTGACGGCAGGATGATTATAAGAGCTGCGGGAAAAAAATCCTAAATCGTCAGCTCAAGTAATTGCTAATTATCTCCATACATTGAGGGTGAAAGTATGGCAGGACAACTGTGCGCAGAAGAAGAGAGGCTAATTACACAGAGGCTACACTTCCACATGTAAACCTCTCACCAGCACCAAGAACCAAGAAAGGCAAGATTGGAATTTGCAAAAGAAAAATACGAAGACGAGCCTGGTGAGTTTTGGAAAGATGAGACAAAGATAAACCTTTACCAGAGTGATGGAAAGGTGAATGTGTGGAGAATGAGTGGGGACCCATGGCATACTACTGCATCTGTCAAGCACGGTGGAGGCAGTGCGATGGCTTGGGCCTGTATGGCTGCATCTGGATATGGTTCAATGGTCTTTATTTTCGTCTCGCCTCGATTGCTGCAATTCCCTGTATTTAGGTCTCAGTCAGTCACCCCTTCGCCGCCTGCAGCTAGGCTTTTAACAGGTACAAAAAAAAAAAAGAGACCACATCCATCACACCCATTCTTGCCTCCCTGCACTGACTGCCAGTTAGTTTTAGAATTCATTTAAAGATTTTATTGTTTGTTTATAAAGCACTAAATGGTTTGGCACCTCCCTATCTGTGGTGATCTTAACCCCTATTCCACGCCCAGGTCACTGATGTCCTCCACCCAACTGCTGCTTTCTGTTCCCCCGGCCTCGGTTAAAGCTGAAGGGTGACTGGGCCTTTGCTGTGGCCACCAGAGACTGTGGAACAGTTTGCCTCTTTTCATTAGGTCCGCACCCTCCATAAATACATTTAAATCTCAACTTAAATCCCATCTTTTCTCCCTTGCTTTTATTCCCATGTGAGATCTGTCATTGTTTTTGTGTATTGTGTAGTGTGTAGTCTTTTTAAATGTGCTTTAGAAATAAAATTGACTTGACATGACTTATTGGTGATGTAACCAGTGATGGCAGCAACAGAACGACAGCTGAAGTGTACAGAAACGTGTCCACCAATGCTCAGAGAAATGCCACCAAACTCAACGGACGGAAGTGTATCATGCAGCAAGACAATGACCCAACACATACAGCAAACATCACCAAGGAGCTTAAAAGGTGGAAGTGTTTGACGTGTCCCAGTCATTTGCCAGATGTAAACCCGTGGAACATGCTTTTCACTTGCTCTAAAGGAAACTGAAGTCCAACCAAAACCCCAGAAAATACACAGCAACTGAAAGAAAGGCAGCGGAAAAAGATCACATCATGAACTCAGTGATGTCCATGAGTGCAGACTCGATGCAGGCTTAAAATGTAAGGCATGCAATTAAATATTGTCCCAATACTTATGCTGACATGAAATAGGGGGACTTGACTCATTGAATCGCATTGTTGTAATCATAGGTGTCATTTACGCTGGGGACGCTGGGGACATGTCCCCAACACTTTTTGAAATGGCCAATTTTGTCCCCACCACTTTTCAAAACAAAGTGGTAGGCGGCGTTGATATTGTTGCAATCATGTGGTGTAAATCCTGTATGATAGAAGATACAGGTGTTGATTGATATTGTCCTGAAGGTTGTGATAATAGTCTATAGCCTGTCAGTGTAAATCCTGTATCTACAGGTGTTGCTAACAGATAGTACGGTACTAGTGTATTGCGCGCGGGGGGGGGTCCACCGAATGTTGTTTTTTTTCATCTGAAAAAAGCGTCCCCACCACTTTTCAAAACAAAGTGACGCCCTTGGTTGTAATATAGCAAAGGTCATGAAAAATGTAGACATTAAAAATTTGAACCATTTCGGACAGTCTTGGGCAATGCAAGATTTCTCCCGATTTTACTCACTCTGTCTCTGACACTCTCATTAAACGGCCACAGCACAGAAACTGGCCGTAGTCATTAACCAAAGCACTCAAACAGCTAACCCTAATTAACCCTTTAATTTGGTTGCATTATCTTGGGGGGGGGCAATAGCTGAAGATTTCAGCTCGTTTGATTAACGTTACTGTTTGATTGACGACAACCCACGATAAAATCTGACCAAACTCAATGTGAAAAATCAGATGGGGGGCAACTACTTCTTTACCGCACTTGTACATATTTATTTCCTGAAGGTCAATATTAGTGTTGCATCCCACGGTTTAGTTTCCTCAAAAATAATTTCTGATAATTAATAATTTCCGTTTCATGTTTTGTAACTTTTGAAAATTAAAATGAGCAATGAGGCTTCAGAGCTCTTTAGGGGGTAACGACCGCACCCACGGTTAAAACTGATTTCCCAACAGAGGCGGAGCCCGAGTAACCTTGCAGTTGTTTTCATCATGTTTTTCCGCAACACATATTCTGCATTAAACACAAAACACAGCCTCCAAAGAACCTCCAAAGGGGGCAGAGCAAAGAATGTATCCCAGATTACATTCATGTTATGCAACACTTACCCGACACCCAATGAACAACGGCTCATTGACTGCACGTCATTTCTATGGTGATTCAACGGCTCCACAACCGCTGCTGCAAAATAATGCCGTCAAATATTAAGCATTACAACACGGTCAGGTGACGCGTGCATCTATTCCTGGCAAGATACAACATGCTGAATGTCATGGAGTGACCATCGTTGTGCATGAACCTCATATATAACACCTTTGGGATACTGAGCCGTATGTAGCACTCATCACAAAGTGAAATATGATTTCCAAGATGTCAGGCCATCTCATAGCAAAAATGAATTGCGATATTGGAATCATTTCCACTTGTAACATCCTTAGGATCTGATGGCTTACGATTTTTTTAAAACAATATGTCAAGCTTGGCAACATTATTTGCAGTTCAGTTTTTCTGTCTCAGAAAATATGCATAATTATGCGGAACTATCATAAAAGCAAATGGCAACATTACGATGCAATATTAATAACATATACATAGGCCTACACATTCATTTTTTAGACCCCGGTTTTATCATAGTAATCAATTCTGGGAGCATGACTCAATGTCATTTGAGAGCATTTGGTCTGAAAAAAGGGGGTACCAATTCTGGTGCAGTGCGACAACGTCAATGCATTTTGGCCAAATGCACAGTAAAGCAGGTGCCTCCTCTGAAACAGGCAGTGGGCACACTGTCCAGGCACTGAGAGCAGACCCTACACACAGCCAAAGAGCCAGCCCAGGCCAGGAAAGGGGCGGTGCCTGGGCATCAGATGAGGGAGACGAATACTCGGCAGTGTGGTATAACGGTTAAGGAACTGGCCTTGTAACCAAAAGGTTGCTGTGTTCGAGTCCCAGGTAGGACACTGCCGTTGTACCCTTGAGCAAGGTACTTAACCTGAATCACTTCAGTATATATCCAGCTGTATAAATGGATAATATGTTTTTTTTTAAAAGATAAAAAGTTGTGTAAGTCGCTCTGCGAAATGCCTGTAATGAATAATACACAGACCAAAAGAAAACAAGATGGGGTTTTACAGGGATTTTGTTGCTGCCATCAACAACAACAAAAAAAACAACAACATTCCATTACAGCCATTTAGTCACTTACACAGCTTTTGCATTTCTTACATAGTATCCATTTATACAGCTGGATACTGAAGCAATTCAGATTAAGTACCTTACTCAATGGAACAATGGCAGTGCCCTACCTGCGAAATTGCACCTACTACCTTTTGGTTACAAGCCCAGTTCCTGCCACCCTGATCACAAGCCTACATGACAGCAGTAGCGCTACTACATGGGGTAAAATGAACAGCCCCCTGAAAAACCCCACTCAAGTAATCAGATGGGCGAGAAGGCAAATGTTGGCTCGCACATGCTCAGTCCTGCTCCTCGTCCTAGTGTGCCGATTTAATAAAGCGTACAAATGAAAAGGGAATTCATTTGACGGATCAGCCAATTGAATGGTTTGGCTTCACAGGGCCTGCAAATAGAAGGCAGGCTTCAGACACGGCATGGAGACAGGCTGGCCTGTCATGGATCATAGCAGACGTACACTGGTTCTCCAGAGTAATAAATAGAAGGAGGAAAGTGTCTCTGAACTGCTTGCTACGCATTGCTCCTGGGGCAGCCTCTGACTGAGATTGAACGTGACAAAGCAGTTTGACATTTCCAGCTTTCCAGACGCCGCCACCCCCCCCCCCCCCGAAAGGTTGTTTTGGCTGAGGGAGATGAACAGATGACTTGATTTTCTCAGGGTCTTGACTTCACTCATATAAACTTCCACCGATCAAAACTGCACACCGTTACCGGAGAATGTGCACAATTGGAAAAGTCTGTCGCCGTAACCTCCGTCAGCCCGGCCCTGCCATTGTTCTGTGGACTTCAGCCTTTTTAGTTTCTGCTCCGACCCACACCTGAAATGGCTAAAGATAGCAGTCACTTTAAAAAGGACTTATCACCACACTAGAGGTGATGTGGCCTACTTTGTGTCACAGGGCTTGTGGCACACTGACGTGAGCCGAGCCTGTCAAAAGCAATTTAATGCCTGCGGTTGTAAAACAGTGCACATTTCTCTGCTTCTGAGAGCTCCCATTTTGGTAGACTCAGTCTTTCCCTCAACATTTTCAGGCATCATCATTGCTTCTCCCTGTGCATCGTTGAAACTTCACCCGTCAGCTGACACACTATTAGCGTTCCTGTTGATAGCCAGACTGGCATTCATTGTGAGTGTTCAGCCAGGCATCAAACTGAAAAAAAGACTGCTGGTCCCCATCTCAAATGTGTACCAGAGACTGCAGGAGGTAACATGACGATAAATTAAATAAAGCTGCGTATGTATAAGTGTATTCATGTGCGCGCATAAATGTGCATTGGGTGTGTGCACAAGTGTGTTCATGCATGTGTGTGCGTGTGCCTGAATGTCTGTATTTCATTGTGTGCACAAGTATGTGCATAATCTGTGTGTGTGTGTGTGTGTCTGTTTGTGTGTGTGTGTCTGTCTGTTTGTGTACTGTATGCACAGTTACATCCAATTTATTTATATTATTATTTCAATATCCTTTCCTCATGAAGGGAATGAATGCTGTTTTTCTCCTTAAACAAATACACTGGTAAACCCTAGTGGGGGATTTCCAAAGGCAACTTTAGCTAAATTGGAGAATCTGACTTCCCTATTTGTTAGAGCAAATTTATTTGGATTTCTCCTCTTGAAAAGCAGTCCAACGAAACACAATCAATTTTTTCACAAAATTCTCTCTCTATTCAAGCCAATGCTGAGAAACTAACTGTGCGCTTGAACATTAGGCATAAACGTGTGTCCGGAGAAACACCAAAACCGTCACTTCCTGTATAAACAGCTAAACATAAACTAAATCCAATGCTCGTCTGTGGCCAGGGGCAAAGGACCAGGGAATTATAAATTGAGGGAAATGCCATATACCTCCCCAACAAACCATTAGCAGAATAACAAGGACAGAGATCAGCCAGTGGAAGTGATGGACAGGTCAGTGGTCAGGTCACCCTCTAGAGGCCATCATATTTCCACAGTACGGTCATTCTGCCGTTATCAGCAGGTTATGTAACCCGGTTATGGGGTCAAGCAAAAGTAATTCACAAGCCATCCCATCAAAAACCATGATTACAATTCAGCAAATCGCTGCTCAGATCACATGGGGTTGTGTGTTTTCCGGAAGCGCATAATTTTCCTGCCAAATATATTAAATACAAATATAAAATAAAACAATCCTGCATAGTGAAGATCATGCTATATCTACAAGCTTTCCCATTTCAAAGTCCCCTAAAAAGGACCACCCAGTGACGAAAGACCCCATCCGCAATATAATGGGTCATCCAATGTCCACCACTGCTTACAATGAAGTAAAACATACCTAAAGGCTGTTGCAATTATATCATGAATTTATAATAAACTTTATTTAATTTAAAGGCATACTAGGGTTGGGCAATGTGTCAAAATGTTCCTATCGGCCACCGTCACCTCTGCAACCGGCGATTGCTGATGTATTCGTCCCGGGGGAGGGGGAAGCTCAACATCGTGGCCTATTTTTTCCATCGTAAGAAGTCGCAATTTTGACAGAGCGTAATGGAAGAGCTTGTTGCCAAAAAGAGAACCACATCAGTTTTTTTTTGGTTTTAAACCTGATGAAAATGGAAATCCTAAAGATCCAAACAAAGTAATTTACCGTATTTGCGGAAAAGAAGTGCCGGCAAAAGACTCAAACACGACCAATTTGCACGAGCATTTGCGGGTACATCATCCACCTGAACATGCTACACTAGCACCGACAGCAGCGGCCACGTCAACTGCCACTGGAAAAAGGTCCACTTCACCAGCCTTTCATTCTAGGTGCTTTCGGCAAAAGTACCAAACATAAGCAGGACAGTGCGAGATGGGCGCAGTGCACATTAGCTGTGACTAGATATCTTTTGAAGGAAATGGTCTCTTTTCACACAGTGGAAAAGGAGTCATTCAAGGATAATTTTTTTTTTTATTTAAGCAAAAGTGTTAAACTGATATTTGAATTAAGGTTTTTTTTCAGGTGTAGGCCTATGACTATTTCAGCAAAGCGATACAATTTGGGTTTATTTTCATGTGTTCTTTATTTTCTTCATTGTGTGATACTTTGTGTGGGATTTTTGTAAACAAATATTTATTCTGTATTCAAAATAAATCTGCCATCTTTCTTTACTGATCTTTACTGAAACAGTAGCCTGTGCCGGCTCTTCTTCAAATAAACAAAATAAATGTTATTGTTTACACAATTTAAGTCCACTGATTAGTCAGCTGGTAAATTTTTAAGGTTTAAACAAACATTCAATTAAAAGAAGCCAAAATTATTAATTCCATGCTTCTTTCTTACTGTCGCTGTTACTCCAGCAAAGCGTATCGTCGGCTTGTGCTTTTCAGCGTGTGCTAGTTGAAATGCGCGCAGGGCTATACGTGTAGAGCAGCGTCTCATTCAGCAGATACTGCATGGTTACGCATGTGTTGTTCAACTTGAACATTTTGGACAATCAGACCGACAGACACACAGAAATAAAAATAAACTTTAAATCATCAAAAAACTGGCAAAAAAAATCCACCGGCGATGCATTCAGCCCATCTCCGATTCCTGATGTATTCATCCAATCGCCCAACCCTAAGGCATACTGAACTTTGTTAGAACATAATGTTGCACAGCTATGACTTTTGTATAGCTCATGACTTGCTCCAGTGGTCAGCAACTGGCCAACGAAGAATGACGTTTTTTCTTATGCCGATACACAAAATCACAACATCAAGAACGTTCATCGCATTCGTTTATGTGCTAAAAGCGTGCTTCTGAAACCAGTTTCGCCATGCAATGGGAGTGACTGGAGAGGATTCTGTTTGAAGTCATTTATAAAAAGAATTTCACTGAAAATTAGCAAACATACATACGGCTATAATGCTCCAATAGGAATAAAATTACCATGGTAATGAAACTCAAACCCTTGGAGCAGTGCTGTGCAGAGACCTTTTGAGGGGCAGGTGCTCAAAGTGAGAAAAGGGCACATCAACCTAGAAAAACTATTTGGGGACACTTCAGTGCTAGTGGGGGTCTGGGGGCATGACGAGCCCCCCCCCCGGGAAGTGCCTTTTGAGAACAGTATTTATTAATCTGCTGTTAAAAAATTATAAACCAAAGCACTCTCCAAACAAACTAAACTAAAAATAAAACATCATATAACTTTCGGTATAACGTTAACATTTGTTTTCTACAAATCTCTGATATAAATAGATTAAGGAACCAAATGTCCTACCTAGTAATGAGGCTGGTTGCTGATGAACCCTGAAGAGATTCTCTTATTCCATTTTGCCACTGCCCAGCAACGTTGACGTTTCCACAGCGCTGCATACCTATAACATCATGGCTGAGATGGACTCATTTCACTGCCTCTCTCTACAGTCACCATTACTCCTACTGGCTGCGGCTCAGTTGAGCTGCAGCAGCTTGCCTCACTCCCTTCTCCCCCATCATCTTGAATGTAATGTTAATAATAATAATATGAGGTCAAGCCTTATTCACTTCATTTCATCAGGAGAAAAATTGTTTGTCATTATCATACCACAATGATCCAAACGTCTACCCTACCTAAACCATGTCAAATTCAGGTTTGAGTGGACTGAACAAACAATTCACTAGCCTATGCCAGCCCAACCTTGGTCCCTGTTTAGGCTATGCTGGTTTTCGTTCCAACCAGTTGCAATCACAGAATTTTGGCTACCTTTTAACCGCAGCTTCTCATTGGGTTTCAAGCACTGGGGGCAAGTAGCCTAGCCTAGTTTAGCCTTCAAAAACCAATACCTCCTTTTCGAAATCGGGAAACTCAGAGTATGCTCGCGCATCTCTTTGTGTGTTATCGGTTTTGTCTTTGTTTATTCAGAACATGTTTTGAATAACAGTAATTTTATTTGGAACAACTACTTGCAATTACTTGCAATTGCCACAGTAGCCTACATCCCAACCATTTGTAAACGTCCACACTAGATTTTGCATTTCATTCCATTTTTCAATATAATATATAAAGACATATACTATACTATAGTGTGCGTTTCCCGTTTTTGAAAAGGAGATTTATCACGGTTTTTGAAGGCAACGCTACTTACCCCACTGGAATGAGTTTAACCCACTGAGAAGCTACAGTTAAAACGTAAATGAAGCTATCAGTGAGATTGTGCTATGCACGATTATAAATCATATGAAACAACCTTTCAATAAGGTTTGAATTGAAAAAAGTGAACCTATCCTTTAAACCAGTTTAGCCTACCTCAAAGACTAAGCAGTGAACCACTGTCACAAACTCTGAGATGACTGATACCCCCGGAGTTTAGTGATGGGCAGTTCGCGAATGACCAAATCTTTTTGAACTAATCTTTCAAATGAACAAATGGAACCGAGTCTTCACCGTCAAATATCCGTTCAATAGCCCGCTACTCCTTCAGGCCTACAATGACTTTGGTGACTTACACAGAGGCCAGTCGTAGCTAGTCCACAAAAGCTAATCAAATAGCAAATAAGCGTCATCCTGTGAGCCGAGGCATAGGCTACGTATATAGCCTATATCATCATGCGAGCCATTGACGCAAACGAACGAGAGCCAGTGAACGAGAAGTGAACGAAGAGCCATTGAATGAACGAGAGCCGGCGAATGAGCCGGGCAGCCGGCGAACAAGAGTCAGAGAACGGACCAGAACTGAATGAAAGGAGCCAGAGAACAAAAGAGCCATGGAAGTATATAGCCTACCCTGCAGTTGAGCCTGAACATATTAACAGAGACCTTAGAGAGAGACTGATCTCAGCCTCAGCCGCTTTGACGCACTTCGTACTCAGCGTCTGATGCATAGGCTTGCATAAACTGGTCGGACTGTGGGAAACTGACAGTCAGCAACTAATTGGCTAGCAGCACTGTCAATCACAGGAGTGTGTGCGTATTTCTGGTACGACGCGGTGCATTGGGTTTTATGAGTCCGCCGCGAAACAAGTTGTCTAACTAATCGGTAGCTAGCGAATGCTGCGAATCCATCAAGAACAATGAGCGTTTCAGACCAAGACTAAAAGCTTAACGCTGGATTGAAGAAAGTTTTTGAAAGTCACAACATTTCTTTGGTGTGACGGACTGTTTTACTGGAGATCGCCATGCCATTTGTGTAAATCACATTTGTTTCACGTGGGTATGTTCTTCCTGTAGCGCTGTTTCTGAATCGACCGTAGACAGTCTGTGGTTGGTTATATTGCATGTCAATCAAATGCGCTATCTTGTCAAAGTGGGCAGCTTTTACCGCGTCAGGCAAGTCTATGGACCAGACTTTGTGATGAACACTCTCTATAGCCGCCATAAATTTTTTTATGCTCCATTGAAGTACATTATATGGCGCCCCTAGTGGTCTTTTTTTTTTGCAGTAAGTGTAGAACTGTAAAAAATTGCTGGGACTGGATGGGGCTACATGGCTAAAAGTGTAATTTGTGTTAAAATAAAAAAGTAATGCTATTATAGTTTTGACAAGGCCTCAATCGTGAGATTCATAAATCATATTGATTACATGATTAATTATTATTGTTTGCTCATAAAAAATAAATATCTGACGCAACCACACTAGCACCCATGCTAACCACTAATGACAGGCCACACAGTCCATGAATTGTGGAGTAATGCAGAATGTATTTTATGACTATCAGAGAAAACTTGCTATCACTATCATAATGCCTAAATAACATTTTGTTTTCACATGATTTTTTGATGATTGGTCAACAAAAGTGATATATTTTAGAGGATATATTGGCTTATCTATTGTGAACATGGCTATATGTTGTAAAATCAAAGAGTATCTGGAAATATTGATTCAAATAATTCTCAAATGATGATTTTTGTGCAAAACTCTCATTGACCCGCATACACATCTACACTTACTGGCATCGCTATCGCACCCTAGAGGTTAACATATTTGGAATGCCTATGGTCTATGCAACGTTTTGACATATTTAACTCAAAATGTTATTCTTTTTTAAAAGTGATTTTTAACGTCTTCTGGGTGCGCATTGATGACGTACTTTGTGATTTGACAAGCGGTTAAACGGTCTGTTTTCGCTATTACTAAAGCAAAGCTATGCAATTCGTTTATGCATGAAAATGAGAACATATTTTATTTGCAACGTTAACATTCCTGATATTTAAGCAGTTCATTCCTATTCTAGACGATCATAAATTAGTTAAATGGGCTGAATTCATATTGTATCAGGTCATAGGTAATGTTGCTTAGCTTAGCATGCAGGGCCCTGTTCCTCATAGCTGGCTAACTGAGTTAGGGTAACTGAGCTACGAGCAACGGGGGCCTGCAGATGTTGTGTGTATTGGACTTGGTAACGTTAATAAACTTTTGGCGCAAAACTCCGTTGTCCTTCATATGGCACTGAATGTAAAAGCAAAGGTTGGAAAATAAAGAAAATAAAGTTGTGTTCTGCATGGGAATGAAATAACCGACAATCTGAGATCCTTAATTTGTGTTTGAATTTCCAATTAATAGTATATTACTGCACATGATAATTTTCTTGAAATGAAATGCTATTTAATCTTTAACTATATTTATTTTGGCCCTCCAGAGGCTATTTCCACTTATGTTTCAACAAGTTTTATTTAAATATCAATATCTCATTCCCTGCACATTCATGGTTTAGTTTGAATTGAAAGAAGCTGTATCATTCAGAAATTTGCAACAGAATACATTTATTTCAGAATAATCACATACAGTATATACATAATAACCATAACATAAGTAGCCTAATGTATTTAAATACGTTTTTAAAAAAACGTACAAAAGCGCGCGTGTTTTTACACAACAACAACGTATTTCAGCCCTAAGTGTGATAGGTGGTCGCTGGGGAAATGTCGACAGTACGGGACTTCGGCGAAATGTAATAAAATAATCTCTTCAGGGTTGATCAGAAAACAGCTGTAGCTGAATATACTGGTAAGTACTTGGTTTCCTAAAAATATTTATATGAGAAATTTTGGAGAAACAAATTAGGCGTCTTCTAAACCGAAACTGCATCAGGTACTGTATATACAGTGCCCTCCACTATTATTGGCAGCCCTGGTAAAGATGAGTAAAAAGAGTTATAAAAAAAATCACCGTTTGGTGAATTAGCTTAATGTCACACTGAAAAAATTAGAAAAATACAACGTTTAATTTATTATGAGAAAAAAAAATCCCTCATCAAGAAATAATTATTTTTAACAAAACCACATGTGCCACAATTATAGGCACCCCTGCATTTATATATAGAATAAAGTAATCATTTTTAATATTTGGTCGCATATCCTTTGCATGCCATGACTTCCTGATGTCTGTGACCCAACAATATCAAAAGACTCTTGATATCTTATTTTCTGGTACTCTTACAAGCGATACTATAACGTCTCTGCATTTCAATGGATCTCTATGGGAATTAGGGGGTGGGACTAGATTTAGCTGTAAATTATGCTGGAACAGTATGGTATACATGGTTGGTAAAATGGCTGTAAGTTATCAAGGGCCTGAGGTATCAAACGAGCCTCAAACCATCACTCTGCTACCAGATATGCAGTAGATATGGATGGATCACTTTAAGGGTTGTTTCTCCTGACAATTTTTCCTATTGAACTCTATGGAAAAATAAGTCAGGAGAAGAAACCCTTCAAGTTATCCATCCATATCTACTGTATTTCTGGGAGCATGGTTTAAGGCTTGTTTGATACGTCAGACCCTTGATGACTTAGAGCCATTTAGCCAACCATTTAGCTCTGCCCTCAATGCTCAGATTGATGACTTGTTGACTGTTTTTTTTTTTTGTTAAACCGCTTCCTACATCCCTGAAAGGGCACATCAGGCACTTGGAGCAAAAGGAGCAGGTGCTCGGGCACACAGAGATAATCAATACAATTAATTTAATAAAAATAACTTCAACAAAATCACTTTCATATCTACTTCTAAGCATCTACAATACACCAAACCACTTTTGCCAATGGTAAAATGTCAACAGAGCCCTTTAGGAATAAAAAATTGACATACTGTACATCCAATTAAAGTATAGATGGGAGGGGGTTGATCAAATGTCATGATGCGTGCAAGCCGTCACGCTCAGTTGTAGACTACAGTGTAAGGAAATTTCTGAAAAGATACAGAGATAAAAAAGCTTGTGATAAAAATATAGTTGTGCAAATTTATAGATTTTTTTAATTCTAGTTTTTAAATTGAGGCAATAGGGCGAGAAGGAGAGGTTGTCGGAGTTATTTTTGTTAAGGAGGAGGAGCTCTGCGAAATAATGTATTTTTTCCAACACTACTAACGTTAGGTAACGTTACTTCATATTAGCTAGCAGAGAGAGAAACTTGTGATATGATAGATGTGCAAATTTTAGATTTAGATTTTTTAAAATTTTTTCAAAGGAGATCTAGCAGACATCTAACCTTTTTGGAGGGAGTGAACTTAGCTAACATTAGTCAACAATAGGCAGAATGGAGCGGAGGAGGACGTGGTGAATTTATTATTGCAAAATCGATTCCACTCATTTGAATACAGGGAGAAGGTGCATATTAAAACAGCCGGAAGGCCGCTTCCTAAAATCAAGTTCACCAGAGAAACAAGAAGGTGGGAATGTTCAATTCATCATGGTATGAGTGGTAGCCGACAATTGGCTTACGGGCTGCCTCGCTACCAATCGGCAGTATTGCTGGCCTTGTCTTCTCATGGGAACATCACTGACATGAACTGTGGAAGGTTTTGGCAAAATAAATCATTTGAATCGGGCAACCAAACAGCATCACACATGCAAGGACCACATCAGTGCTAATGTTCGATGTAAGTTGCTAGGAAGAATGGCAATCGAACAACTGCTCAAAGATGGTGTCCGTATAGCCTACAAACTGCGCAATACAAAGAAAAGGTGGGGAGAAACAGAGATGCTCTAGAACGTTTGATTGACACTACAGCATTTCTTGGTATGCAAGAGCTGGCATTCAGGGAGCATAATGAAACAGAAAATTCTGCTAATAGGGTATGACACACAAGCAGTGCATGATCATTCAGATCTTTTTTAATGATGACCCTTCCCCACCTTTCAGTGTTTTGCAGTGTAGTCACAACACCGGCTTCAAAATTTAATTAAAAATTTAATTGGCAGTTTTAAATTAAATTAATCTGGTCTTTTTATACTTCAAATTGACTTCTTATTCTTGTAAATACTAAAGCACTGTGGAACACAATGAACACAATCTCCCTCAAAATGGTCTGCTATATCAAGATACTGCACTATATAAAACACGGTGGTAATGCACAATGAAAATAATACTTAAGATTAATTATTGAAAAAAATAAATAAAGAATAAAAACATTTTATAATGAAAGGAACCTTTCAAAAGCCCAATTTTATTTATTGTGTCAATTAGCCTACTGCTCAATCTGCATTAGCTAGCGCAGTAACTGCCAGGATCAGGTTTAGCCTACCTTACAATGGTTAAAGAAATTGTGGGAAATCTGGTCATAGATCTGAACTTATTGGGACCTCCACAGCCAAAATAAGAAATATTGTAACACATTAATCATTAGAAATGAATCGCATGAGTTAACGCGTTAACATTGACAGACCTAGTTAAAACATTTAAATAATGTTTAAGTATGAGTGACCAGTACTTACAAAGTATTACGCTAGTTGACCCTCATTATACTAACAGTTTATAATACATTATGCCTACCTATATGTGAAATTGTAAGTCATTATGTGTGTTTATAACTATGTTTATACTGCATTATAATTTAATATAAATGTTTTATAATGCATTAAAAACAAGCTTCCAAAAAATATTCCTGTTTTTTTATGTATAGGACTAATTAAAATGATCCATGCCAAAAAAGGACACATTGTAGAATGCAACGCTCATATAAAGAACCCAAACAGACTCAGAGGCCACAGACTGACCTCTCTGGTGTTGTTGAGCAATAGCACATAAATCAAGTCTGGGAGTACTAACAACAGAGAACGATGAGCTGAAACATAAAATGGAACATTAAATTCATGACAGCAGGGTCACTCATAAATATAAGAGTCATCAAAAGTCTGCTGTGTTCTCATATACCCCCAGCTAAATCTGAGCAGAGACTGTCTCTGTGCAGTGTGTCTGATGTGTCCATCAATGTCACATCTCTCCATAGGGAGGAAGCATCATGTGGTCTTAATTTAAGGATATAATGGCTAATTTAATCAATTTTGCAGATATTAAACAATTATATACATACTTGTATGTAAGAAAAAGAACACTTGTTTCAATGCACTTCATACAATGTTTTTATGTGAAATGATATAAGGCCTTGGCTTTCAACAGGGGTCTGGTACCGCAGGAGGTCCACAATCGCTCTCGCAAACCCCCCAGTTCGCCATAAAACCATTTTTTAAATATAACACTTTTTAGCTTATGGGCTGCCTGGGTAAGGGGTCCCAGGATCAAAACCAGTTGAAAACCCCTGATATAAGGTATTCATATGGCAACAAATCTAGCACTTCTGCGAGGAAAAAAATAAAAAACTTAAGCATGCAAGTCACAGTGGCTGGAACAGACTGTTTAATTAACCAAATGGAGCAAAAATAGCGGCGGGGAGCCTTGTGGGGTTAAAATCCCTGCGCTTATCGAACCTATTACTACAGCCTGGCTGATCCTTGTGTTGCCTAGGACCCTGCAGTTAATTAAAAAAACGGTCCTCCCTACCGTCAACACTTCTTCCTTCCTGACTTTAACCTCTCCACACAATGGCCCACCCCACACATTCACGCACCTACACAATGAGGTCTTACACAACGACCTACAATGATTTGCCAAACTGTAATCATGATGTTTGATGGGATTATAGCATGACCCTCCACTATTAAGACTGGAAATGCAGAGCGATGGAGTGGTGTGTGTGTGTGTTTGTGCCCGGCCTGGGTGTGCGTGCATGCGGGGGTGGGTGTGTATGTATGTGTGTGCGCTTGGTGTGTGTGTGTGTGTGTGTGTGTGTGTGTGTGTGCCTGTGTATGTATCTGTGTGTATGCTTGGCATGTGTGTGTGTACGTAGCTGTGTTTGTGTGTGTGTGTGTGTGTGTGTGTGTGCGCGCATGTTGCTGGGGGTTCCACTAAATAAGCTGGGAGGTGCTTGCTCAGCATTCCTCCCTCCCTGGTTCACAGCTCTCACATTAATGTGCATGGTGAAACCTTCTTAAAGAGATCGATCACATTTTCATGACAGCTACAACAGCTGGCCTGGGCAGGCAAATGACCTGGGTGCACAAGTGCAGGGCTATTAATGTGGCTTATGCGACAGACCTGACTATTGTGGCAATGCATTCAGGGACATGGTAAGCATTTGATGATAAAATATACAGTCTAAATAAATAATGAGGAATGACCAATAATATGTTAATATGTTAACTTCCTCTGTAATGACATTTATATATATTTGTACTGAGCTGAATGGTAATCAAATCACATGGAAATATATCCAACATTACATTGATGGAAAAATGTATCATTCAAGTATTGCAATGCCACTATTTGGCCATGTTATTGTTGTTAATATCTGCCTAATAAGCCAATAGTGTTGGCCCCAAATGTATCCTTATATTATTTTGTTTTAAAAACACTTTCCCCACATTTAATTTGATATTACCTTTGATTTATGCCCCAGTCTTTTAGTCATGCCAACAGGCACTTACTGCAAGGCCATGACACAAAACCCATAAACTACTGTATTTATGTAACCAAATCCCTGTGAACATGATAACCCAGAGAGTCATAGTTCTCCTGGACTCCGGTATTCTCCTCAAAGTTTCCACATCACTTATGCAAAAGTTACTCTGTAATCTCTGGAAGGCAACTGGGAAACTGCCTGCTATGCATCCCTCGAACAAGGTCAAACATTTGGCAGGAGGGAAATAGGTTTGCCTGAATGTATTGCCTCTGTAATCCAGCCAACAATGAGCAGTATTCAAGCGGAGGGGAAGATACTGAGTGGCACATGGAAGGTTCACAAGATATCTAAAAGGAGGTGCATCAAGAGTTTACTGTACAAAAAAATAAATAAATAAATCATCCCCTTTTTGAAGGTTATGCTCAGATTCAATGTAATCAACTCAGTAAGGAGGATCCGAGTAATTATGGATCCTGGCAGTACCAGAAATGAATTCTGAAATTGTGTAAGGATTTTAATTGCAGAATACAATTATCCAATAACACCTGAAATGTGCATTACATTAACATTATTATTTAAATTTCCATTTATTTCTGCAGAATGGCATTATTGTGGATGTTTTGAGGAGGTTTTGCATGTGCTTGGGGAGATTTTTACAGAAATACAGAAAGGAAAAAATAAAGAATTACAAAAAGTGACCTGAGGCTGGTGATAGACTACAGCACATTTTTGTCAAAGTACTACTGGCATAATTAAAGTATGTGACATATTGCAGTTCATATTAATAGTATGAACATATAAGGGGTTATTCCTTGACTGAAATACAATGCCCTCTAAATTTCTTTACATCCTTGATAAAGATGCACAAAAATGATTTATGAAATAAAAGTCCTGATACACATTTAAATTCTCAAATGTGGAACATATTCTACTATTGATAATGATTCAATGGAATCTACAAAAATAAAACCTTTATTTCAAATAGTTTCTAAAAATGTATACCTTCAAAAAAAAACTATGCAAAGGATAACATTTCGAGTCTTCTTAGCATTTCACGAGATTGGTGAACATATTGGAGGATGTTTGACTGACCGTTCCTTCATGCAGAATATTTATCTCTTGAATTTTATTATAAAACTGCTCTGAAACCATCTACTGTTAGCTAACTTATTTGGATTGGTTAGACTAAAAAAAGTTTTAAGTAACAGTAAGGGTTGACGATGCCAAAAAAAAATTAGGGAAACTGGAGTAATAGCTACACAATACTCTGACCTACGTATGTCATTGCAGACATTTCAAACACATGTGGCTTTTTAGTAAAACAATTTCATAAATGTAGCATAAATAGAAAAACACACATGACCTGACCTAAGCCTTAGCCATAGGCTAAATATTTGGCCTGATCTGAACTCAGGTTCTGTTTCGGTCGGGCGTCCACCCTGCAGTTCACACCCGTTCACCAAAGACCTCACCTTCCTGCCACCTGATTCTACTTATCAAGATCTTGATTGAAGCCCATGATTAGTCAGCGGGGTATTTCATAAAGCCTGGAGTTATTTCACATAAAATGTAATTTATAAAATATCAGGTTCTGAAAGAACAGACGTTTTTGGCATTATCTTGGAACATTAGCTGACCGTAATTTGTAAACAGCAAGCTAGCCAACTAATGTTACCAGCCAGATCAGCCCCAGGAGTTTAAATCGATGTAACTTAGCTAGCTAACGTTATCCACTCAGACAGTATTTTCCTAGTGATAACGTTAGCAAGCAAGCTAGCTACAACATCCAAGCAAGCTAGGAACATCACAATATATTTCGCATGTTTATCCAAATCAGACAGGAGGGACAAAAAAAGTCCACGTTGTTTCCACAAAAAATAACATATCCACTTTGTCCCTCCGTTACGGCAAAAGCTGAGAAAATTAATATTTTGGCAGAATGTTCCGTCGGCGGTTTGCTATGTGGTATTCAACGCTGGCGGAGGCGGAGCTTTCAGCTGCTGTCTCATTGAAAAATATGGAACATCCGGTTTGCCGTCAACTGCCATGGGTGTGTACCAATACTCAAAAAATGCATGCTCCTTTCCTCCACTGCCACCTCCTCTCCTCCTTGCCCCGGAAACGGATCTTTGTGTTTTAATCTAATGTGGCTGATTTGGCTACATATTACTTACAAATAGTTACAAATTGATTAATGTCTCAACGCAAACCACAATGTACAAGTACATTGTATACTGTACATGCAACTACTTGTACTCAAAATGTTCAGGCAGTGTTGCATACTTCCGGGTAGGAGAGGAGTGGTAGTGGGGGAGTGAAGGAAAGGAGGTGGGGAGCGAAAAATATTGGGACACACCCCATGTTAACGCAGCAGCCAGCCAGAGAGAGGGAAGGCACTCGGGAGCGCGCTTTGACATCACATCCTTCATTTTACCAGAAATTGGACCCGAATTCTTTACATAAAAGTCAGCCCATAGGCTCTTATACGCAACGGAGAAAGTTGGGGAAGGTCTCATTCTTTAAGTTACATTCCAATCCGTTCATACATTGGCAATTGAAAGTGATTGATGCAGCACCCACATCAGCCCATTTCACATAGGATTGGACAGACCTGCTTTAGAAGGACTAAACTGAGACTTCCTTTAATCATTTATGTCAGCCCATAAAAGTCAGCCCATAGGCTCTTATACGCAACGGAGAAAGTTGGGGAAGGTCTCATTCTTTAAGTTACATTCCAATCCGTTCATACATTGGCAATTGAAAGTGATTGATGCAGCACCCACATCAGCCCATTTCACATAGGATTGGACAGACCTGCTTTAGAAGGACTAAACTGAGACTTCCTTTAATCATTTATGAACATGTTTCTATAAAGAAGAAAGAAAATGTCCATGAACACCATCACGTTCTGTCAATGACATTATATGTTTGAGAAAGAAACAAATCCAATCCAGATTTTTGTTCCTTTTCCACACATGGATTTTTCATTAATTGACTGCTAGTTATTTTCCTCTTTGGTCCCCATTCACAGTTCACAAGCCATTGCTCTTAGCAGAAAGCCTCTGGAATTAAACTACGTGATGAGCTTCATCCTGACCTGCACCCGGAGGCAGCCTTCCATTCTCACTCGCATAATACAGAGTTTTTCCCTCTCGGGGTCTTGCTGAACCCACCTGCTCCCACTCTGACCATCAAACGCTGGGCCTCTTTGTCCTAAGTGCACTGCCACAGTCCATCACCGCTAATGTTTCATCAACGCTTGCAGAAATACAGGGTGGCTTGTGATTGACAATGATCCTTTTGTACTTGCTTGTTCTATGTCAGGTTTAAGGTTCGATGGGGAGCTTGTGTGGGATTCCTGGATGTTAAGTGCGATAATTCCTAATATGGGCTATTTGGAACAGTCCACAGCTTTTGTTCTGAATGTCCCTCATAGCAGTTCTAACAGTTAAGTAATAGCATTTACATGAATGGGCTTTCAGCATCTAAGCAATGACTCATTGTTAAGCATCAGCCTTTCAAATGCTAATAAGCAATTGCTCTAAAATTCTAAATTAACTTATTGTTCAAGATCAACCATTAAATTCAAACTAACCCTAGAGAGAGGACGTTTACCTGGGAGATTCATCTTTTTAATTTCAGTTTGAAATCATATCATGAAACGCTGCTATACAAATCACATTAACAACAGATTCATTAATTTTTTAAATAGAATTTTAAAAGCATTTATTATTCAGCTGAACAATTAAAATAGTTAATACTCAAGCTTTAATTATGGAGCCATTTGGTTTATTATTACAATGTAATTAGGCTTGGCGGAATTAGATTTATATTGGCAAACATCAATACATGCTCTAACTACTACACGGAAAAAAATATTACATGAAAAAATAAAAAAATTTAAAGACCATGCACAAGCCATTATACTCCATTGTTCGGTACTGATCTCCCTGCAGCTGGGTTATATCTGGTCAGAATGCCAGTGGCACAAAGCAACTGAAATATTATATTTTATTAATTTAATGATAGTGTTCAGTGAAGGAATCTCAGCTGTTGCTGTGCAGTGGGTTTGAGCTCAAATGATCTCAAGCAAAGTTAATATGATTAATTAGGAGCCTTAAAGAGTAGTTTTCAAAAATAGAAGTAATTTTGTCATGGAAATCATGTTTGTTAAAGCATAATATTTGGCAACTTTGAAATGCAAAACCTCAGAGTGTCTGTACATGTGGTGCACTTAACAGGAAGAGATTTTGTGGGTGTGTGTATGTGAGAGAGAGACAGAGAAATACCAAGGTGTTTGTGTGTGGGGGAGGGAGAGAAAGAGAGACAGAAATATAGAAAGTTGTAAGGGTGTGTGTGTGTGTATGTACGTATGTGTGTGTGTGTGTGTGTGTGTAGGTGTGTGTGTGTGTATTTATGTGTATGTAGGTGCGTGTGTGTGGTGGACTCTACCTGCAGGCAGGCAGGAGCTCGTCCGTGTGGCTTGTTCACATCTACTGCCACAAGCTGCCATCCACCTGCAGAATCCTCATGGAACATCTGCAAGCAGAGAAAGAAAGAAAGAAAGAAAGGAAAGACAGGAGGATAAGGGAGAGGCAGAGTGAGAGGAAGAGGGATAGAAAGAGCCAGAGTGGGGGAGGGGAGAAAGTGAGCGAGGGAGGGGCAGAGAAAAATAGAATGAATATGAGCAGCAGCCACCACAAATTAAACGGTAAGAATGCCATTCACATCTTTCACCAGTCATAGTCATTCTGTATGAGTCATAACAATATACATTTTGTACACACTGAGTACATACAACTCACATGACAATAATGGACAGCTTTAGATTTTTGGACACACTGTAGTTAGTTGACAATACAATGCTAGTTCTTCGAACATTGTTCAGGATATAAAAGCACCCTGAATAGAATTGCGTTTATACGCTTGAGGAATGACTCAAAATGTATTTAGCAAGTTTTATTATGTAGTCTGCCTTCATCTGAGGTTTACTGGATAAATGCCAAAAATGAATCTGGAAAAAAAAAAAAAAAACTTTCAATCTGCAGTAAAAGCAAAACAGCACTATTTTTCATTGTTCAATTCATTTTTAATCTTTAGGCTGTATACATCCACTGTTAGATGGTACTGTTCTGCATTCCATATAAATAAAACTAGACTCCTGCTCTGAGTATGCATCACCCATCACTACAGTTTCAATGCTTTGAAGGCCCATTGTGACAGCATTACAAATTGACTTCATGATTCAGCGGGCAGGGATTCACATGTTAAAGGATCAGCACCTCACAAGGATGGATTTTTGACAGACAGGAAATGAGTGAGGCAGTGAGGTCACTGGGATAGCCAGAGAAAAACAACACATGGCGACTTAACCATAACCAAAGTCTGGAGACTGAGATGCTTGGAAGTAGGCTACTGCATAGTTATTTCAGGCATTGGCATGCAAAAAGCCAATCAAATTCTAGAAAGCTACATTTTTTGTACAGCTGCACAATTCAATGTATTACGTTGCTTTGTTCATAATTTAGAAAATAACATTTTCATTTGATAGTAAATTGTAGTTTCATTGTAATTTCAATCTCCCTTCATTGTCTAATAGTGATCACTTTGTTGTTTATACATCATCTTAAAGACACTCCAATTAATTCAAAATAAATAAATAAATACATGCACAGTAGGCTGGTTTAAAAGTCCTGCCAGTAATGTTTCAGTTCAATCCCAGTAGATCTTTTCCATTTTTATTTCCATGAGATCGAAGACAGAAGCTTAGGCCCTTTTGTTTCACACCCAATGTCCTTTCTTAATTACTTTTTTTTAATAGAAGACTTGGGCGTCTCGGTGTGATTATAATTAAATTTAATAAATACAGAAAGGCTAATTGTTTTCAAGGTCATGGAGCAGTGGCATGCCAAAGGGCAAACAATTCAGGACATCACAAATCATTCATGCCATTTAAAAAAATTTTTTTCAGTTAAAAAGAATCTTATGGTTTTAACAAACATGCTTTGAGAAACATACATGACTAGTTAACGAAAAATCAACCTCATGGCACAATGAAACATAAAAAGCCTTGCAATAAAGAATTATACATCTGATGAGAAATTAGGAAATTGAGATGGAAATTGAGAAAACAAAACATAAAACAAACAACAACAAAAAAAACTTTATGGGCTCTATTTTCCCTCCGGCGCATGGCGAGCGAGCGTGCTGCTGAAGTGACAATTTCTTCATGGATTTTCAAGCTCTGTACTTAGGCCCTGAGCTATTGAAAGTTTTATAAACAAGGAGTAGTATTTTAATATGAATTCTATAGCTAACTGGAAGCCAATGTAAAGATTTGAGAATTGGTGTAATGTGTTCTCTTCTTTTAGTCCTTGTTAGGATTCTGTCCGCAACATTCTGAATAAGTTGCAGTTGTCTAATGGTCTTTTTGGGAAGACCAGAAAAAAGACTATTGCAGTAGTCCACCCTGCAGGAGACAAATGCATGAATAATTTTCTCTTAATTTCCAAGTCTTGCTTGGACATTAAACCTCTGAATCTTGCTATATTTTTAAGATGATAAAAGGCTGACTTTGCCACTGCTTTGATGTGGCTGATGAAGCTAAGATCTCAATCCACAAGAACGCCTAGATTTCTGACTTGGTTTGTAGCCATTAGGTCCCTGGAGACAAGGTGAGCACTAAGTTTGAGTCTTTCCTCTTTGGTGCCAAATATCTATAAATATCTATATATTCTTTATATACAGTCAAGCCGGAAAGTCTCCCCACCCCTTTCACCTTCTCCACGTTTTATTACGTTACAGACATATTCCAAAATTGATTAAATTCATTTTTTCCCTCAAAATTCTACACACAACACCCCATAATGACAATGTGAAAAAAGTTTTTTTGAGATTTTTGCAAATTTATTAAAAATAAAAAAATAAAATTTCTCATTTACATAAGTATTCATACCCTTTGCTTTAACGTATTTTTAAAGTATCATATTTCATATTTGGTCGCATATCCTTTACATGCTGTTACTTCCTGAAGTCTGTGACCATCAACATAAAAAAACTGTGGATATCTTATTTTCAGGTACTGTTACAAGCGATACTATAACCTCTCTGCATTTGAATGGATCTCTATGGAAATTGGGGGGTGAGACTAGATTCAGCTGTAAATTACACTGGTACAGTATGGAACACATGGCTGGCTAAATGGCTGTAAGTTATCAAGGGTCTGAGCTATCAAACGAGCCCCAAACCATCACTCTGTTGCCAGATATGGAGTAGATGTGGATGGATCACTGCAAGGGTTATTTCTCCGGACTCATTTTCCTATAGAACTCTATGGGGAAAAAAGTCAGGAGAAACAACCCTTAAAGTGATCCATCCACATCTACTCCATTGTTGATGGTCACAGACTTCAGGAAGTAACAGCATGTAAAGGATATGCGACCAAATATGAAATATGATACTTTAAAAATACGTTAAAGCAAAGGGTATGAATACTTATGTAAATAAGAAATTTTATTTTTTTATTTTTAATAAATTTGCTAAAATCTCAAAAAAACGTTTTTCACATTGTCATTATGGGGTGTTGTGTGTAGATGTTTGAGGCAAAAAATTAACTCAATCTATTGTAGTATAAGTCTGTAACGTAATAAAACGTGGAGAAGGTGAAAGGGTGGGGAGACTTTCCGGCTTGACTGTATATAGAAAATTGTGCTGCACCCAACTATTCAAAAGATCTAGTGTTTGACAGAGTGTGTCTATTTCACTGTAATCATTTGGTGAAAGAGCTAAGTAGATCTGGGTATCATCTGCATAGCTATGGTAAGCAATCGTTTTGTCTTGCAAGATTTGGCCTAAATGGGAGCATGTAGGGGTTGAATAAAACCCCTGATAGCTGCTACATTATGGGAAGGATGTGCTTTGTCTTGTCTGTTCTGTAGTGACTTGGATGACGTTTCTGTATGCACTTATTGTACGTCGCTTTGGATAAAAGCGTCTGCTAAATTAATGTAATGTAATGTAATAAAAGCGGCCCCAAGATTGAGCCTTGGGGGACGCCGCATGTCACGTCTTGACTTCGATTGTATGATTTGAACCAACTGAGGACCGTTCCAGTGAGTCTGATCCAATCTATCTAGAAGTACTGTGTGGTCAATAGTGTCAAAGGCTGCACTAAGATCCAATAGGAACAGAATTGATATTTTTCCTGTATCAGTATTTAGACAAATGTCATTTAGCACCTTTATAAGAGCAGTTTCAGTGCTGTGATGTTGTCAGAAGCCATACTGAAATTAGATACCATTTAAGTTAAGAAAAGTTTTGAGCTGATTGAAGGCAACTTTCTCAATAACCTTACCTATGAAGTGAATATTAGAGATAGGTCTATAATTGTTAAATATGGATGCATCCAGGTTGCTCTTTTTAAAGAGGGGCTTAACTGCAGTCTTCAATGAGTATGGAAAAATTCCTAATAAATCTGCCTAATAAATAAAAAATCTGCAGCTAGGCAGCTGAAAACATTTTTTAAAAAGTTGGTGGCGGCAGGTGGACCATTTAAGGTACTGTACTGTGTCCTGGAGAGTTTCGTAATCAATCAAACTATGACATAGTAACCAAGTTATTTCTCCATGGTGATAGGAATGGCGGAGTTTAATTTTCTGACAGAAATGTATTGATGCCTAATCTAATATTCACAATTTTATCCTTGAAGAAAGATGCAAACTCATTACACCTGTTGACAGAGTGGAGATCAGGGCCTAACTGTGTTGGGGGATTTGTTAGCCTATCAACAGTGGCAAATTGTGCGGGCATTGTTGATGTAATGAATGTAAACTGAAGCTTGCTTGAAAAGATGTAGACTACCCACTGTAGGCTACAAAACTGTAAATAGTAGGCTAGGCTCAGTCCTAATTATGATTATCAATATTTTGCACTGTAAAAAATATCTTGTGAGAAAACGGCAGCAATGTTGCCAGTGAAAAACCATTTAATGAATGTATAAATCCTGTTATTTTACGGGTGACTGACAGTGTTTTGAAAATTAATTTAAATTAAATTGATTATGTTGTATCGTTGTAACAATCGATGGTGCTTATTAATAAAAACATACACGCTTGGCAAGCATGGACAGATGGATTAACTCGTATTTCTGATTTTCTTTTATTCACATGTTGTCCAAATGCACGATTGATGCTTGATTAGTGGAAATTTCTTATAATATCAACGCATAATGTCGCAAGGTGGGATAATTCGTTAAAGAGTAACTACACCCATTGTCTCAGCCTGTCTCCGCCTACTACACAATTTAGAAAAATACTTTGTGGGGTGAGCTGAGGGAGAGGGGTGGGGGCGGAGGAGCTGTGTCCATCGTCAATTGCATAAATTAACGTACATTTCTTATGATATACAATATTATTTCAGAATTGTTGAAATAATGGAATGCATGAATAAGTTTATATAGGGTAGGCATTATAAGGTAGGCATACAAACATGTTTACAGCGAAAAAAAGTGATCTAGAGTGTAGTTGCCCTTTAACGGTTGTTTAGCTGGTCATTTAAATATACAAATATGCTAGTTTCTATAGGGCCATTTCAGTATATGGTGGAATTTTTATTATAATATCGTAGGCTACCACACGAAGGCAGACTTTTTCCTATATGGAACAGTTTAGTGACAACCTGTAGAATACATAGGCCTACTTAGTTTGTGATTTTAGACACTCCCCAGTGAAACAAATGCATTATTACATTGATAGTATAAATTTTTTGCGATATTAATGCAAAATAGATATAACATTATCGTCTTCCGTTGTGAGATGTGCCTTCCTCGCTTCTGTTCCGAAAATAGCGAAATTCAGTAGCCACGCCCAGTGCGGCATGCGCCATAGAGCCCTATGCATTCGGAAACCATTTATTTTAACTCGCCATAACCATTGGAGACTTCCTCAAGGACCTTGATGACCTTCTCAGCTCCTTCCCAGAGGATGGAACTTCCATAATCCTGCTGGGTGAATTCAACCTTCACCTGGATGACCCCTAGTTATCTGAATCCCCCCTCCACTCTTTTGGCTTCATCTTTGGACAGTCGCCCCCCAGGCAATCAGCTGGACCTGATCTTCCCAAGATCCTGCTCCACCTCCAACCTCACAGCAATACCCCCCCCCCCCGGTCTCTGTTCACTAGTTTGAATCGTTCTCCGTTTCACCCCCTCACCAAGCCACCTCTGTGTTTCCCTCTGTCAAAATCTGCTGCAACCTCTCTCTCTTCAATGGTCCTTACGTCTTTGCCATCCCTTGAGCCAGCCACGACACGACACGACAATACTCTCCTCTGCTGTCTGCCCTGGCCTTGACTCTGTCTGCCGTCTTACCCATAAACCTTTGCAGCCCTCTCCTCCCAGCCCAAGGCTTATAGGCGGCTTCCACAATGACAGAACCAAACTTTGTGCTGCAGAACCAAAATGAAGGCAGTCCAACACCCCTGCAGATCTTTCCTCATACTAAGCTCTACGTCTCTTAGTACTAAGTCTCATTACATAACATTACAGCATTCAGCAGATGCTCTTATCCAGAGTGACATAAACAGATTACATTTTTATATCCAATACATTTATACAGCTGAATTCAGGTTGAGCAGCTTACTCAAGGGTACAATGGCAGCCCCCCACCTGGGCAAGGCCAGTTCCCTAACCAATACAGCAAAGTGCATGCGTGCATCCTTGCGTCTATGCATGCGCGCTTGTGTGTGTGCATGTGCGCGTGCTTGCGTGTATGTGTGCGTGTCTGCATGCGTGCCTGCGTGCCTTGTGTGTATGCGTGCGTGGGTGGGTGGGCATGCGATCAGGTACTTTTGGAAAACTGCCATGAGTGTCTTCTGAACCTTATCCTCCAAGGAGCCCTTGGTTTTGCCAAGGAGCGGAACTAAAACACTGGAATATATTAAACCGTTTATCTGCACAATCCTATTACAGATAAGGAATCAATTCAAGGCACTGAAAGACCAGAAGGGGACATTATTGAATATCAGTCTACCTCATTTGGCTTTACTGCTATGCTGAGTTTTCTTCTTTAATTTCAGACTGAAATTTCACTGGGTTAGGAATTCAGACAGGCAACCTGACCCAGTGAAGTTCCGCCTTTTCCTCAACCTAATGGTGGAAGCGAGCAACTCCTTAGCTTTTGTTACCTGAACAGATGGCCATGAAATAATTGATTTTCCCTTTTGTTTAACACTGAAATGTTACACTGTGGTCTGAATGGGAGGCACTCATCTGTATAAGAGCCTGTGCACTTGCTAGGATAAAGATCAAATGAGATCCAGTCATGACAATGAGTACTGCACTACATCACATTTTAAAAAGGTAAATGGTGTGGTTCTGTGCTTAAATTAAAGCAGAGAAAATAGCTTTGTTGGGCATACCAAATATATATATATATATATATATATATATATATATATATATATATATATATACACACACACACACACACACACACATATAGTGCCCTCCACTATTATTGGCACCCCTGGTAAAGATGAATAAACAGGGTTATAAAAAATTCACCATTTGGTGAATTAGCTTAATCTCACACTGAAAAAATGAGAAAACATCCAACCTTTAATTGAAGTTAATTTATTATGAGAAAAAAAAAATCCCTCATCAAGAAATAATTATTTTTAACAAAACCATGTGTGCCACAATTATTGGCACCCCTGCATTTATATATAGAATAAAGTAATAATTTTTAATATTTGGTCACATATCCTTTGCATGCCATGACTTCCTGATGTCTGTGACCCAACAACATCAAAAGACTCTTTATATCTTATTTTCTGGTACTCTTACAAGCGATACTATAACGTCTCTGCATTTGAATGGATCTCTATGGGAATTGGGGGGTGGGGCTAGATTAAGCATGTACCGTATGGAACACATTGTTGGCTAAATGGCTCTAAGTCAACAAGGGTCTGACGTATCAAACAAGCCTTAAACCATCCCTCTGCTGCCAGAAATACAGTAGATATGGATGGATAACTTGAAGGGTTTCTTCTCCTGACTTATTTTCCATAGAGTTCAATAGAAAAATGTGTCAGGAGAAACAACCCTTAAAGTGATCCATCCGTATCTACTGCATATCTGGCAGCAGAGTGATGGTTTGAGGCTCGTTTGATACCTCAGACCCTTGATGACCTACAGCCATTTTACCAAGCATATATTCCATACTGTTCCAGCATAATTTACAGCTAAATCTTATCTCAGTAAGTAAGATTTTCAGTAGGACACACCAGGCACATACCAAATCAATGTCCCTCGCAAGGCTGATTTAAAAATGCTTGGTATTGTAGATCCAAACAAACACTGTACTGGGTTCTGCTGTCATGTGGCCTGCTATGCCCAGGCCCCCTCTGCATGCACACTGGACCCTGTAGTGACAAGCCAGCCCCGTGCTCTTCAGCCAGCTCCACTCGGCCAACCCATCCCCTCCAGCTCCACTAGAGGAGTGGTCCTGCGCCCCCTGGCTGCCCAAACTCCCGCCACCGCACCCCACGTTTCAGGACTGTGCCCAACCTGCAGCCGCGCTGCGTGGGATCAAAAATGAATAAGTACAGCTGACATCAAAGACTGCATTTCAAACTTCAGGAAGGGGTGGGGGGTTAATTAATTGCCCCTGGGGAGGCAGGCAGAATGTCACACACTCTCTCTTTCTTTTATCATCATTCTCCCCCCTTTTCTTCTCGCTTTCTTCACTTCTTTATTTAAATATCCTGCCCTTTCTCTTTCTTCCCCCTCTCTCTTTTGTCCCCTCTTTCTCTTTCTTCCTCTCACACTTCCCCTCTCTCCCTTTCATCCGCCTCTCTTTTTTAATCGCTCTGTCTCTCTCTCTCCATTTCCTTCCTACCCTACCTGCCTGTTTACTTGAAATATAAATTTGGCGCCCAATGCGGGGCTGGGAATATCCAATTCCCACACCAATCTTGGAATGGCTGATCGTCTGCAACTGCAGCCGCATACATACATTGCGGGAGCCCCACTGCTGATACGGGAGTGGAGAGATCCGTGTTTCTCCTCTGAAACATGTGGTGTTGCCAGCTTTGCTTCTTTTCACACCGCAGACCACAGCTAAGTTCGCAGAGAGGAGGGACCTCTCATATGCGTCTTTGAATGCAAACTACGGATGCTAGATTGCAACGCTCACTGAACCCTATACATCTGAACCCCCCCCCCCCCCCCCCCATCCTCTGGGCGATGCACTGGCACGGTTCAGATTCAATCCGAGGCCAAGATGCTGATCCATGCATCAGTTTACCCAAACACAGATTACTGGGGCCGTGCCAATCTCTACCATCCTTTACCCAAAACACAGATCACTGGGGCTGTGCCAACGTCTATCACCCTTTACCCAAAACACAGAGATCTGGACTGAAGGATTTCTGTGCACAAGTCTGCTGTCGCTGATGGCTTCGTGGTCCCACGTGATCGTCCTCAGAGACGGGCATCATGGGAGCCGCGCCGTCCCCAAGCGGATTACAGCGGGCATTTAATCAACGTTATCATAAAGAGCAGTAATAATGGCTACCTTCAATATTATGAGGACCCAGTTCGCATTAAAAATCCATTAAAAAAAATACACTGTATATGTCCACAGCATTGTATGTCCCCAAAGCAAAATGTGCTGCAATCGCATTTTGCAGAATTAATTTTCTGTCTCAGTAATTCAAAGTTAGTTACCTCGCATTACCTTTTTATCGCAAACTTAATTAATGTGGAGAGGATTTTCATAAAGACAGACACAGCGGTCTTATTATGCGACCACGTTTATTGGGAGTATTGTAAGAGTAACAGCTGCAGGTGGATAATTCTGGATATTGGTGTTGTCTGAGCCAAACAGCATGTATTATAGCCAATATGCTTTGCAGTAGGAACCCTGGGCTGAGTTAGACAGTACATATGATTATAGCAGGAGTATTATAGGAATAACCGTGAGAATATTTGGCTTGGTGCAGAAGCAAGTCTTTTTTAACCAAATTAATGAAGAATATAAAAATGTATGGTAAATTATGGCAGGAAAGAGGAAATAGGTGTGCCAGCCCGCTGAGCAAGACAGTTACAGCCTGATTCACTAAGATATTTAGCATGTGCAAAACCAATAGCACAACCAATGATTGGTGCAAAACAAATGCCATGACGAATCATTGGTCATGTTATTGGTTTGGGTGCGCTGAAAGGTTTTGCACATGCAATTGTCTTAGTGAATCAGGCCCTCTGTGTATTACTGCAGGAGTAACAGTGCGGGGATGCCTGAATGCGTCAGGTAGGTTACCTGCGTAGTGGCGGTCGAAGTCGTGCTGCTACGGGACCCCCACATCTGCTGGAACTGCACCCGGATCTCTGCGAACGTCTCGATGATGACGGCGATGAACACGTTCTGAGGGGAGAGCGCAGGTAGATGTTCAGGAAGGGGGGGGGTTCTGGCCCGCTCCACCCCCAACCCGCGTACATAACCGCGAACGTCTGTTCGAGCAAGTCATTAGCACTGCTGTACAGCGGGGACCCCAGGAGAACACGACGGGTGAGCGCTGCCCATTTAATAGTTTACCACATCATTTCCTCTCTGCCTCCACTTTAATTATATCACCTTCTCCTAATCCCTGAAGGGACAGGACTGACAAAATGATACGTGTGTATGTGTGTGTGTGTGTGTGTGTGTGTGTGTGTTTGTGTTGTACCCTGCCACATAATAACCACTTCTTGAAACTGTTAAAGCCCACATGGATGTTATTCCCAGAGCACAACAACACCTTGCTTGGTACAAGTCCCAAAGTAGCGGGGCTTGGACCGACAGTTTCTGCCCACACCTGTCCTGAGGTGAGAAAAGGCGGCTGCGACAGACAGACTGCACAGAGGCTAGCACGGAATAGCGCGCCGCGCAGAGGCTAGCACGGAATAGCGCGCCGCACACTGCTCACAGAAGGCGCAACAGAAGCGGGGCTAACGGCTAACGCGAGTCTGACGAAGCGCACAGAGAGGAAGACGGGTCTTCACCTTGACCAGCCAGGCGAGGAAGAAGATGAGTGTGATGAAGTAGAAGTAGGACCGCCAGCGGGGGAAGCTGTCGATGGCGCGGTACATCAGGAACACCCAGCCTTCTTGGGAGGCGGCCTCGTACACCGTGAATATGCTGGTGCCTAGCGGGAAGCCAGAGAAACACACGCCGTAACCTTTCCCGCTGCCGCCGTTTTCTCCTTTCTCTCCCGCCACATTACTCATAGACAGAAACACAGAGGTAAACAAACCAGGGATTATTCACCCTATCACATGCTTTTCATTACCAGGCTGCCTTTGTGTTCGCCTGCTCCTGTAAGCGAGTGGCGTTTGGGTCAAACACGAAAGGCTGGCTTTTCAACAGGGGGTCCGCGATCGCACTCTCAATCTCCCCGTGTATGCGGGGATTTCCTCCCACAGTCCAAAGACATGAGGCCCATAGACCACAGATGAACATTTGCCTCCCCGGCTAACTGTGGCACATTTACAGACATGTTATTAATGTGCATTGTTCCAGGCAGATAAATCTAATTAAATTCACATTTCAAGGGACTTCATGTGCTTAAACCCATCAAAATAACTAAGCTTTTTTTTAAGCTTTCAAGTTATGTTATGTGGATGTGTTTTTTGTTCTGAACTTTTTTTCCCTTTTATGCTGATTCATATAAAGTACTGACAGACAAACCATAAACAGCCACACTGTTCAGAGTGAATCCAATCGGTCAATACTCTACAGGGGAATTCCTGCAGCCGATATTATAAACAGTTAAATTAAATGCACAGAGAAATCTGCTCTCTCTCCAGCTCTCCCTGGTCATTTAAATTTCTGCTTTGGTTGCCAGATCCCTCACTCAATTTTGTGGTAAATATGTCTACACATTCAATTATCAGAGTGAAACACAATTACTTTGCTAGCCTACGTAAGAAGAGGATAGGCCCACTGCCTTTTGTTCTTCCGTTTCACTTAGGAGATTCATCTACCTCCAAATAAATTTCTGTATATTAAATAGTATTAAGACATATTGATGCTGCTTGTTGCTGATATTTTTTTTTATATTGGTCTAACAAGGCATGGCGGACTTGTGTTGTGTTACAACTCGGCACTTAAGTCAACAATTTGAAGAGGAGGACACCCCTGTTGCCTTTTAAAAATAAATTGGATATTCACCACATATTGTGCACAAAGCAATTTCTTTTCAAAGACACATTCTCACAAGACCGATATCAAGAGCGAAAGTCATTACTATTTGTGCATGTCATTTTTATCTCTTTAGACATTTAATGATCACCATCTGCACACAGTGAATGGTTTTGTTTACATGTCACCGAGCAATCTACCCAGGAATCTACTCACTGTGACACTGAAGCAAGACCCGTTCCTCAAACACCAAAAGCCAAACTACCCAGGTTTTCCCGGCATCACCATCATTTTCCTTTACTCCGCATGCCTCATATTCCAAAGGAGCCATCAGTGATGCCTCCATTGGGAGGCCAGTGATTTCTCTTAATTGGTAAATACTTGTTTCAAAAGGAAAAGCTTGAATAGCACACAATACATTAGAGAGTTCACAAAGAATGCTTTTTCTCCATGTCCACGGCGCTGCGGTACCCTTGTGTACATGACTGGCACTTGGCACTCTTACAGGCTCTCATAAGGAAATCTGCTGGGCTCCAACTGCTGAAACAAATGGGAGCAAACAATCTATTTCCATCTTATTCCAGACTGTCTGAGTACGAGAGAGAGGCACTTTACTATGCCCACAGCTGTCTCAAGAAAGTCAATTGCCACCACAGTGGTGCTTAAGAACAGGCACTCTTCCCTGATTCAGAGAACTAACAGCAAGAAAAGGGCAGCTTATAGATTTACCAGGCTGCTCCTAAATGTACGTAATAAAAATTGTGGGACCGCATAATTGAAATGACACGGATATATGAAAGGTTCTTATTGCCCAGTTGGTCAACATAATATTGCTCGTTCCCTCTTCCATTGGCAGTTAAATTACCTTCATTTGCTTGCTGATGACTGCTGCTGATTGCTGGCTTCAAGGACATGAAAGGCAGAAGCGACTGATAAAACACTGCTATAAAATAACTTGAGGAGAAATAATGACAAAGTGGTTGGAAGACGATATTTGCATGCAAAAAGGTTTAC
Source organism: Synaphobranchus kaupii (assembly GCA_029718625.1). Classification (NCBI taxonomy): domain Eukaryota; kingdom Metazoa; phylum Chordata; class Actinopteri; order Anguilliformes; family Synaphobranchidae; genus Synaphobranchus; species Synaphobranchus kaupii. The sequence continues at coordinate 32,974,377 of CM056384.1, read as the reverse complement.
CACAGGGCCACGTTCCCTCCTTTCCTAACATTTCTATGGGGGATAGCACGCTCATTTGGACATTTGAAAATGTGCTGGAAAAGTAATGACTTTATAAGACTGCAGTTGCTGCTTGCTGTGGTACTGTTCATATTAGCGTATACGAATCAACAGAGCAGCTTTGTGGTGCCGCAGGCTACTTATAACACTGAGGCTACTAATAGGAGACTGCAGTTACTACAAACCCCAATTCCAAAAAAGCTGGGACAGTATGTAAAATGCACATAAAAGCAGAAAGCAGTGATTTGTAAATTCTCTTTTACATATATTTAATTAAAAACAGTACAAAGAAAAGATATTCAATGTTTTACCTTATCAACTTTATTTTTGTATACAGTAATTCGGAATTTCATGCCTGCAACACATTCCAAAAAAGTTGGGACAGGGGCAAAAAACACCTGTTTGGAACATTCCACAGGTAAACAAGTGATGCTATCATGACTGGGTATAAAAAGATATCAAAAAACTCTTGATATCTTATTTTCAGGTATTCTTACAAGCGATACTATAACCTATCTGCATTTGAATGGATCTCTATGGGAATTGGGGGGGTGGGACTAGATTAAGCTGTGAATTACACAGGAATAGTATGGAACCCATGGTTGGCTAAATGGTTGTAAGTCATCAACGGCCTGAGGTATCAAACGAGCCTCAAACCATCACTCTGCTGCCAGATATGCAGTAGATATGGATGGATCACTTAATTTTCCTATTGAACTCTATAGACTCTAAGACACTATGAGTGAGCTCAGATCAGTAAGGTGCAGAGAGAACATGCTACAGAAGCTGCACACATTTAGGCCGTCCTGAAATCACATTTTCTCATCACAACATGGGGGGATTCTGGCTGTGAAATCCCGAACAATAGGCCCTGTCAGAATTTGCCATCTGAGCTATAGCAGAGACTCGCACAAAAATGCAACAGTCTGCTGAGCGTTAATTCGTGCCAATTTTGAGATTAGTGATGCTGCTGCAAGGTACATCTTTAGGGCTGGATTAATGTCAGTGAAATTCAATGGGAACGCAGCTAAAGAGCTGCTATAATTAGATTAAATTCACGCGAACACTGCGTTTTGTTAGCTTGCATTTCTGGCTCATACTTAAATGGACCATGTGAGGAGAAGTGCATTTGAATTTAGTGCATTTGACTTCAGTGGCCATTGTACAGTACCTGGGTCACGAAGCTAAAAGGGAAATTAAAGTTTCACCCATTACAGGACATACACACCCGTCTTCTCTCACAAACACCCTGGAGAAAACCTAGCTGGTCTAATGGGGATACATTTAAATGAAAAATGAAAAAACTTGTGACAGCTGAAATTTTCATCGACTTTATTTTGATGAAAAGCGTGTTGGGCTGGGTGAAAGAACCTGGTGTTTAATTTAAAATTATTGTGAGGCCAAACCCTAAATGGTCCTTAATAAGAAAACAGCCAGGGATAGTTCAGAATTCTGGACATAATGTCTCAATTACGACTTACCCATGATGTAGTTGATTGATGGAAACCATTTTCAGATAATTCCATGCTGTCCCTTCTTTTGGACATACACACATTGCTAATGCTAGCGCAACTCTAAGGTAACTAGTAGCATCCACTACCAAACGCACTTAAACACTCCACAGTGCACCCAAAGCAAATAAAATACGACGACAGTCTATCTGGGTTATTTTCAGTGATTATACCATCATATTTGAAGTCAAACTATCGTTGAATCCTTTACTTTGTGCTGACCTATATTCTGGTTGCATTCTATTGCATGATTTGAACAACCTTGAAATACACACCGAAATACCATCTTACCTGAACGTTATAGCTAACAATACTACTAGTCTGATTCTTTCACACGCGCGATGTTGTTGGCTGGCACTACATACGACGGCAGAGCTATACTTTACGTTACCTACTAACGTAAAGTATCGCTCCGCCGCCGTACTTCCACAGAAAATTTAGGTGAGCACAAAGTAAAGAATTCAACGATAGTTTGACTTAAAAAATGATGGTATAATCACTGAAAATAACCCCGATAGACTGTTGTCGTATTTTATTTGCTTTGGGTGCACTGTGGAGTTATTATTATTACCAGGGTTTCTTGGGTCTAACGTTGCTGCTAGTTGAGAGTGCTTGCTATCACTGTCGGACAAGCTAACTCTGGCAACCAACTCCTGTTACAGAGATGGGTGTTGTACCAAAGTCATAATACTAATGGCTCAGGAGCTTTGTTAGAGCCGGGAACCAAACTCTGACATCTTAGACAGAGATAAACTCTCTTACAGCCCGTAAAACTTTTTTCATAATCAATTTTTTTTTTAGGGAAAAGCAATACTTTTATTCTGCATCTTTCAGCAAGCTCTGTGGATGTATTCAATTAATTTTTTTAATTTGTAAAAATGTTACATCTATATCCTTTAAGGAGATTAGTTTATGAATACTGCCTGTTGGTTCATTCAATCAATGTATATAAATTGAAAAACAGCATAAAGTGTTAAAAGGTAGGCCCAAGAATAGCCCACAAACTTTGGTCTCGAGTTTACCCTGCCAGTAACATTAGCAACTACAGTAACCAGTAACAAGTGCCGACTACGACACCCGAGGAAACCTCATCTGATCACCGGGCATTAGCAATGCTCTGCTTTTGCCACCCCAGTCTGGATCTCCAATTGTTCCTAGAGATAACTTTGAGGGAGCGGAAACCAGGGAACAGACACCTTTCACACCAAGTTCCATCTGGGAACCCAGACCAGAACAAATCCCGGAAGAGATTACGCAGATTATTAAAGAGGACAACACACTAATTAAGGCACTGAACCCATAAACCCACAAAGACCAAAACAACCTCAGCAGAGGGGAGAGCCAAGCACTACTACAGCTGGCTAAAAACAAGCAAACAATTATCAAACCAGCAGACAAGGGAAGTGCCATAGTTATTATGGACAGAACACAATACACACAGGAAGCCTATAGACAACTTCACAACATAACACATTACAGAAAATTAGATGGACCCATATACCCAGACACTGCCCAGGAAATACATGCCATCATACAGACACTAGTAGACAACAAATACATCACTAAAAAACAAAGTTTTTACCTGAGGGGAGAGGACAACCCGAGACCTAGGATTTTTTACCTCCTCCCTAAAATACACAAACCACCAGAATCCTGTAGCATACCATATGAGGTCCCAGCAGGGAGGCCTATTATTTCAGACTGCAACAGCGAATCCTATAGGATAGCTGAATACTTAGATTTTTTTCTGAACCCACTATCCACAAAACACAAAAGCTACATCAAAGACATATGATTTCAAAAACAAAATAAAAAACGGAAAAATACCGGAAGATGCCATCCTGTTCACCATAGACATAGATAGTCTATACACCAACAGAAACACAGCAGCGGTATTAACAGCAGTAAAAACATGGATGGAAAAGTACCCGGACAACAATCGACCGGATACAATCCTCCTGCATTTACTGGAGATAAGCCTCACCAAAAATTACTTTGAATTCAATAAAGAATTTTTCTTACAGACCAGCGGCACAGCTATGGGCAAAAAATTTGCACCGGCCTATGCCAACATTTACATGGCACATTGGGAGGAGACAGTTTTTGAAAAATGTCCCAAACTTCCCACAAATTATTTTAGGTATTTAGATGACATCTGGGGAACATGGACACATAGCTCAGAAGATTTCAAACACTTAATTCAGATCCTCAACACGCACCATACTATCACAATTAAACACACCACACACTGTGAACACATCGATTTTTTGGACACTACCACATACAAGGGGCCCTCAATTCCCCAAACACACACATTAGACACTAAAGTTTTCTTTAAAGACACAGACACACATGCACTCTTACACAAGGACAGTCTCCACCCAAAACATACATTCAGAGGCCTGATTAAATCCCAATTGCTAAGGTTCAACAGAATCTGCACACAGATTACAGACTTTGAGGAGGCTACCAAAACCCTCTTCCGTGCATTAAAACCAAGGGGGTATTCCAGATCGTTCCTCAGACAGATTCGGAAAACCTTCTTGGCTACAAAACAACAGGACACTAAAAAAATAATTCCACTTATCACCACCTACTCGACATTCAGCCAAATAGCGAACAGAAAAATGAAACGGAACCAGGGCAGGATTCTGCAAAACACAGATTTGCTTCTAGAATACAAAATCGTTTCAGCCTACAAAAAAAACAAAAACCTTAAGAATCATCTGGTAAGTAGTAAACTACCGGAAATCAACATTTTACCCACACAAGGTCCGATATTTTACAAACAGGCCACTACAGTGAAAAACAACACTACAAACACAACATACCTTATTAAACAAACACTCACAGTTAACAGATATAACTGCGTATATGTCATAAAGTGCAAACACTGCGACATAAAATATGTAGGAGAGACAGGAAATCAAGACCAGATTGGCACAACACATATATAACATAAGAATCATAGGAATACAGACACACACATAGTGTCTCATTTCCTACACCATGGACTTGAAGCCGTAGAAATATCGGGCCTCCATTCAAACATTAACTGGACACAGGAGGACAGACGTAGGACAGAAAGACATTGGATTAGAAAACTCAACACCATATTCCCAGGCGAACGCTGGTAAAACTTTAACACAAGAGGGACCAAATTCTTCCTACTTAAAGGCTGCAGTACACTGAATGGCCAGTGCAAACTTTTCTTTCCCAAGGGATCATAGGGATAATAATATATAAATAATATAAAAAAATAAAGATTTTTTCCTAAACCTAGAGATGACCTCCACTGCCTTTTGTACCATCTACATGCAGGTCTCCTGGATGTCAGCGGTGGTGACCAGATTTCCTTGTGTATTCTGAGTGAAATCACCTCAGTGCATTCCCCCACTCAACGGAGTTTGAGCCGACATGCTTCTTTTCTGGATTATTCCAAGGAAGGATTTCCCTGCTGACAAGCTGACTGGCTGCAGGTTCTCTGGACTGGCCCTCCCCTGAGACCGCTAAGTAAACAATCCCCATTCACAAAACTGTGTAAAGTGTTCTCTTTAATTTATGTTACAGAGAACATAACCGATGGAGTGAATAACAGTATAAATGACACTAACCTCTAGTTTGCATGTATCTGCATAGCACTGTATATTTCTTTAAAATTACTCTTTTGTCCCATTTCAGCCCAATTGTTTGTTTAAATTCATTAGACTAGTGCATCATGTATAGCTATTTTTTTGTAGCTTGAATAGTTAATTACTGCAGTGTCAGACAAATGTTATTAATAAATATTCTTGTTATATATACTTTTGTAGACTTTTGGAGTTCTGAATCTATTTGCTTCAATGAATGGTTCTCCTGACTACAAACTCATTGAATAAATACTGAATAAATGTATGTTTGTGACCCACATCTGCTACAGGTGATAAACACACCACTTTCTCATGCTTTCACATATAGCAATAAGAGGCTAATGCCATTTGATATTGGCTGTTAGCTGAAGCTGTCCTTAAAAGCCTCACAGTCATCAATTATAAACTTCTTTGTATGAATATGTGTATTATGCAAATAACACATTAATTACATTAAAGAGTCAAAATTTAACATTTTGTTTTATGATTTGCAGGATAAATGCTTTTAGGATACTATACTGAATACTTGACGTATAAAAAACATTACATTAACATTTTTGAGTTCCCTGCAATTCTACAGAGTAATTTGTAATACAGTATCAGCTGAATCCCAGAAAAAATTCAGAAAGAATAAACCTTTTGTTTTATTTTACAGGCAAGGATGTCAAAAGAAATTTTATTAATGTATTTAATATGTTAATCATATCTCTCCCAAAAATATTCTATCAATCAAGACTTATGTTAGTTTTTACATTGTTATGTGAAACAGGGCATCACTGAGGTGTTAGAGGCTTGATATGCCCCTATTTGATATGCTCCTATTACAGAACCAATTCTAACTTAATTTTCCAACTCAGAATTATGGGGTCTTTGAAAAAAACTTCATGAGAAAATCGCTCTTGACTTGGCACATAAAAAAATAAAAAAATTGAGTTTAAAGATAACAAACTTGGGATTCATCTGCATGTTTCTTTAAAATTCTTCAGTGTCTCCAGTGTTACATTGCCTTCCAAAGTAGTTACCTTTGTAGTAACTGGAATGAGTATACAGTAGACCTAACCATGTGGTCCCCTGATAGTCCCAATTTGCCATTTTTCAGTAGAAAAACACTATTTTAGTTATGCTGTAAGAAATGAATCTCTGGAACAGAAATGAACTGTGTGAAATCTCTGGTGTCCAACACGCAGTACATTGCTAAGTTGCTTTGGGGCATTTATGCATTGACTTACGACATAATATGTCAAATGGCATGACTATTTATACACCTTTGCACAGAAAGTCAAAAGCATGGATAATTAATATGAACAAATGGTAGGAAGTGTTTTGACAAGCTGTGATGTGATTCTTTGGGCCCCTTTTGCCAACCCACGCATAGATGCCTGAGGAAATAACGTGTTGTTCTGTCATTGGTATTGTGTAGACATGCTGCATTTCAATAAATATTACGCCCGTTCCATTGCTGAGGTTTAAAGGAGCCTGCAGCGGGAACTGAACGGAAAATTAAATATGCTAGTCATCATTATAAATATGATACAGATACACCACAGGCTATTACAAGCTTTGGAATGGCCATATCATCTATCAAAATATGCACTGATGAATATCTCATTCTATTAATGAGCATCCACCAATGACATATGTTATCAGGACAGAGAAAACCAAACAGATTCTGACAGGTACTGTAGGTGGAGTCAGAGACAGACCAACAGGTTCGGGCTACAGGCAGATAACTGTACAAAGGTCACACAAATGCTCTGACAGACGCAGCACGCACATGGAACACGGACGTGAACATGGCGTCGCCTCACCCAATTCGTTGAAACCGCTGTAGCCCAGCTCTTGTCTGCTGAGTCCTAGGCTTTCAAGGTTCAAGCACTTGAAGCCCATGGGACACAGGTATCCCTCCCCATCGGGTGAGCAGTGCGTATCCGGAATGGCCAAGTTATTCCAAGTGACATTCCTGGAAGAGAGGAGACCACCATAATTAAGCAAGAACATAACTGAGCTGAAATCAGTACCATAATAGATAGTCCTGGTTTTATATCTCACAGGTGGGATTGGCTTACTTAAACACTGCCGGTTGATCCCAACTGAAAATAGATTAAATAAAATAAAAAATACAATGAAGTACATTATTGGAACTCCCAATTTTGATGCCAACTTTCAACTTTTCAATTTCATAGTTCAAAAAGCTGAAGCAATTTTCTTTGTTATCACAATAAACCAGTGGGATTACAGAATGCAAAAATATAGCAGCGTAATCTTGCTAAACCAAAATGATCTTCTATTAAAACTGGAACTTAGTTCAAATGAAACAGGAAAATCTGATAAGTAATCCGATTTGGGGGGCCAGTTCTAAATATAATCCTAATTGAGGTTCATCTTGTAAATCTCTATTTCTGCTGCGATGCAGCTGCATTACTTTACATGACTGGCATTTAGCAGATGCTCTTATCCATAGCATCTTCCATGATTTTTTATTTTAATTTAAATTTTTACATGGTATCCATTTATACATGTACTTCTGAAACAAGGCAGCTTTCACAACCTCGACTACCATCATCCACGCTTACACCATGTATGAGTGTCAAGACTTCACTGGGCACTCTCTGAGGAGACGCTGTAAATAACTAGGCACTCTAGATGTGTGCGGTGACAAGATCTTGGCCCAGTAAGATGGGCTGATTGCAATCATTTCAAGTTCAATTCAACCTGATGCAAGCTTAACCTTGATAGCGCACTAGTTATTGTGTTATATCTAGCTAGCAAGTAACAACATATCAGGCATTAATATGATGATGGCCAGTAAGATATGTTTAATTTAATCCACTCTATTATCATATTTATCATATTCTGCCCATAACTTATGCATACTCTCAGACGTATTAGCAAGGTTGCTTTTTCCAGAGGGTTAAGATTAGCAGAGTCATATTTTGTCAATGAAATATGTCTTTATATTCCATGTAACGACTGAAATGAGGAATTAACCTAATAATTCTGGCTCGTTGTTTCGTGACTGACTATTGTGGTCACAGACTCCAGGCTACATTTATGCAACTGGGCACAGGTGTTAAAACTGAGGCAACTGCGTTACGCATTCCAAAAGAAGAAACTAGAATTCTTCCAGAACCCACTGTCCATTTGCAGTCTCATAAATCAGGATTTCATACATTCAAAGGGCTGGGTGGAAATTCTAATGCTCAGAAGAAGGTTGTGTGATAAATATGGGTGATACCACTGTCCATATCAGGACCATCAAATGAGCTAATTTCCTGTAGGTTTCCATTTATATATATTATAGGCATTTAGCAGACGCTCTTATCCAGAGCGACTTACACAACTTTTTTTTTAATCATGTTTTTACATATTATCCATTCATACAGCTGGATATATACTGAAGCAATTCAGGTTAAGTACCTTGCTCAAGGGTACAACGGCAGTGTCCTACCTGGGAATCGAACCTGCAACCTTTCGGTTACAAGGCCTGTTCCTTAACCATTATACTACACTGCCGCCCATTTAAGTTGCAGAGAAGAGGAACTTTTGCCAAGGATTGCCAAAGGAAAACACATGTCCTCACATTCCTTGTTCCTCTCACCCTTTCGTCCTCTATATCTCTCTCTCTCCCATGGAGGTACTTTTGTAGCAAAAGTCTCACAAATATTTAAATGGGTTAAATAATCTGTAAATGGTTTGACAAATCTGTAGAATGGATTCACAAAGACTTTTTTTCTCCAACAACCTAGCGCAAATCCTACAACTCAAATCGCCAGAAAAAAGACATAGCAATATGTCGGGCATGACACGGACTAGAGCTTTTGATGGGTCACGTTTCTGTTTATTGTACAGTTTTTAAATAAACCTTTATAATTCTGCGATACCATTAATTAACTTGGTATTGGTATTAACTTAAATTGACTTAACATTGGGGCATAAATTTGGTAGCAACAGAAGGCTAACTGAAAGTTTGAACTACCGCTGAACAACAGTTTCGTGCAATGCCAGATTTAATGCAAGTCTAATTTTACTCGCTCTGTGTCTGATACGCTCATTAAACTGCCACAGCACAGAAACTGGCCGTATAGCTAACTATTTCTAATGTAAAAGTCCAGAGCGAGTTTTGAAATTAACTTTCATTTTTCTGAATCACAAGTATGAGCAAATCAACTTGAGAAAGCAAGGTGGATAAGAAATGGGATAGACTAAGCCCCTGGAGGTTCTCACGGGCACCCGCATTTGAAGTGTGACAGAAGGTGTCTTAGTGCTGGGCTAAAATAAAAACCTGCACCCACACCAGCCCTTTGCGGATGAGGTTCCCCACCCCTGCAGTACGTGATGCTGATTATTTTACACAGGAGACTGAATACACACTTAAAAACTAAATACCACTTGCTGCTGGAGTGCATAAATACAGCGGTGATTTATACCATGATAGATTCTATTAATTCACAGATTAGAATCATCCATACAAGAAGTAGCCTATACTGGACATGTGGCCTAGGCTTATGCCGCCACCCATAAAAATCACTCAAGTACACCTAAATAGTATGAAATATATTAAACCATACACTGTTGGCACACAGAGTAGTAGTCTATAAGATTTCAGTCATAGCACAACATGTAGGCATAATTGTCCTGATATGTCATACATAGTGGAGTTCAAAGGCTAGACATTACAAAAATTACAAAAAAAAAATAAAAAAATACAAACACAATAGCTGAAAGTATACAGTGAATAACCTAATGCAATCACAGCATGCAATTATATGTCTACCCATATAGCTTTAGAATACTTTTAAACGGATTTGAAATGTAAACAGACTGAAAGATTTAGATCCACCTTTCAAAACCTATCTACCAATATTATCAAATGTTAGCTATCAATATTGGTATGAGGCATAGAGGCATAAGAGGTATAGAGAAATAACCTACACACAGAAGGTTTGAACCAATCTGCCCAATAATGAGTACATGTTGTTTGAAATACAGTCGACCAACACAGCTACAGAACTGTATAGCAGTAAGGAGTCAGATATAAAAAACGGAGTACTGGAAATCCCTAATAGTGTAGAGAGCTGAAGTTAAAGGCATACTGAACTTTGTTAGAACATAATGTTGTAGAGCTACCTAGCCCCGATATGAGTCGGAGCCCACCAGAGCACTACTACAGATATGAATACCATTTTACAAGTTTGCACAACGTTTTCTCCAGGTTGACTGCAACATTTGGTGCAAAAGTGGAGAGCCTGAATCAGCAGACACGACACTGAGAAAAGCAATATGCAATCCTCAGGTGCAGATTCTGAAACACACACACGCATGCACGTCTATATTACTATCTTTTGATAGTATGAATATGCAAAATGAATGAATGAATATGCAAAATTTAGAGTGAATTTATAAAAATCACTGTAAGAGTACTCTAAAATTAAAATGACTGTCACAGAGAGGAACAACTACATGAAAATGTACCTAGTTACAAAAACATACAAATAGTGTGGGGAAAAGTATCAAAATAAATGACAAATTACTGGATTAACAAAATGTATTTAATTGAAATATGTGCAATTTCAGAAATCAAAATTCTGTCATTGCTAAAAACTTCAGTTACTAGCCTGTTAGAAAACAAAATAGTATGAAAGCAAGCATGAAGCCATACATAAGGAACAGTTGTAAATCACCTGCATAAAATTACAAATATTCAGTAATAAACCTCCAATATGAAAACAGTGTCATATACGGCTGTAGAAAATAATGGTGGGTTTAAATTCTTACATAATGAAAACCTCGTAATTTCAAAAACTGAACTCGTACATCTGCAATGTAGACTATGCCATTTCTTTCTGTCTTAATGTGTACACACATCACACGCAAGCACACGTGCGCACGCATGCACGCACGCACAGAAAGCAGCACAACTTCTCTCTTTGGTGATTCCAGGAGCTGCTTCATGCTTATTAGAATTAATGCCCTCAAATCAGCAAGCCAGACAGTCCTCCCAGCTGTTTATTCGGGTGATTTGGATTGAGTGAGGATAATTTATAGTGGTATCAGAAAGGCCAATCAAAGGCACTGTGGGGAGCCAAGACACCTTTTAATTATATTCCGATTGATAATCTCACTGTTTGTTATCACCTCCTTCCATGAAACAGATATGATAAATGAGGCAGAAAATGGCAGGGTACATATTCCCAAATATCACGCAACGTAATTTGCATTTCCAATTCAGCCCAGAAATCTCAATGTTCCAAAATATTAAAGTCATTAATCTCATTTTAAAAAGTAATTTTAAAAATGGACATAAATATGGAATAAGATATTCTAGAAAAATGTGTGATCACGATATGAAATATATCAGGGAAAATTAAACTAGAATTTTTCAGGTCATTGAGATTTTACAGATTATAAGATTAAAGAGTTTTCTTTAAGGTAACATCACGAAACCACACGCATAAAACGGAATATATTTTATGAAAATATCACATGGAGAGGACACTCAGCACTGTGAAGTGAAGTAAAATCGCCTTCAGGTTTTTAAGAAAGGACACGTGCATTAACCGTAAGGAACACATACTCCATCACAGTGACCTGCATGGACAAAGAAAGAGGATGCTCGGGACAATAAGGCTAATTCACATTGACCTTCGGGTGCATTGTTTTCTCCATGTAGTATTGTCTAAGCAGTGATTACGGGTCACTGAACATGCCTCAAACGCTATGAAACATTGCTTTGCCGACAACTGTGCTGCCACATCCAGCCTTTCCTCTCTGTAAAACAACATGCAGAAATTATCCTACAATTTCGTTCCCCATCCAAAGTAAAACCCGGAGTGAATTGAGCTGTGACAAGGACATGTGGCTGGGCTGTGAGAGATTAAAACACAACTGCCAACCTTTAACTGCATGTCCAACCTAGCCAGATGAATATAACTGGGATCCCGTCCACGGAAACAAAATGTCCACACGGCACATACCAGGTAAATAAACAGAAGACAGCTCATCTTATACTTCGGATAAGCTCTTTGTTGTAAATTATAAGAGGATACTTCCAACAATCTGCACTGAAACACATCTCTCGGAGCAATTACTGCGCCACTCTCTTCAAAAAACGCTCAGTGGTTTGCAGCAGCGTCTAGCATTCAAAGGAGTCGAGATGCAAGCAGGGAAGGATCACTACGTATACCGGCAGGGGAGCGATCGCCGCAGCGTAACACTGGAACAGATGAAACCTGTGGCGCCGAAGAGTAATAAACATGAACCTGTGGCCCAGACAAAGCTAAACAAAATATATACGTGTGTATATATATATATTTCTATATGTATGTATGTATATATATATATATGATTATGGAAGGCAGCATCCCGTGGCTATGGTGCCTGATGGCTCGCACCCCTGGGACCGAATATGAGACACCCCTGCACTACGGGGGCACCTTGCGATGCCTCCAGCAAGGGCATTTTCTCAACTCCGTTTCACCCGCACATCTCCGAGGGTCTCTGCGGTTTTACTTAGCCGACACGACACAAAGGCGTTCCAGCAAGATAACCAAGGTCCTGAGCGTTCATTTCAGGCGACACGACACAAAGGCGTTCCAGCAAGATAACCAAGGTCCTGAGCGTTCATTTCAGGCCAAGGCTAGAATTCGACATGGAAAACAAAACCTCGGTAGCGAAAGGGAAAATGAATTAGGCTTAATAATTAACTTTGGTCACACTGATTATCTCACATTCAAGGGAGAAGTTCAAGGAGAAGTTCGACATGAGTGTAACCAAGATCAGAAAAGAGGAGACAAAATGTTGTTTTCAATGCCCGGAGACAGGTTTAGAGATCCAACATAGTATTATGCATTTACTTTTTAGACTCGATGCCCTTATCAAGGGTGACTACAAATGGGTGATTATATCCGGGCACTTAAGGAAAAGCAGTTGCTGGCAGATATCATCAATCTGTTGGAGCCAATGGAGCGAGCGCGTCACTCGCTTCTCATTTGGTTCCAGTTTGGTCCTATTGTGCCCGCTCCAACAGATTGATGGTATCTGCCAACGACTGCATTTCATTAAGTGCCCGGATTTTTCTGAACTGAATCAGAATTTTTTGAGAATTGAATTTGAAATGCTAACTTGCTACGAACTGAAACTGATTACTGAAATTCAGATTCAAATCACATCATTCAGTTTTATAACCTTACGTACAAATTCAATTTATGAAATACATATTCAGTGCAATCAAATTCAACTTCAAAACTTTATAGACAATTTCAAATTATGATATACAAATTCAGATTTTCAAAATTTAAATTCTGTTTCCTGGTGGCACAAGATTTACACCATAGTTCAGTCCCTGTTGCTGAATCTCTGTTGGTCATAGTACAAATCCACAGGCGGCCTTGTCGAACCAACACTGCACTTTACGGTTCTAGTCATTTTCCAATTTCATCCAATAAATAAAGGAGGGAATTACTGCCAGCCCAAACAATTGTTGCTCGCAGATTAATTGATGTACAAAATAATTTAGCATTTTAAACATAATCAACAAACTCCACATATTTGTTTTAGTTTGTGTCATTTAAAAGCAAGCGTCATGAAGATACTGAAGTTAAAAATGGAAACCCTTTTCTGCCGGCCTTATCATGTCGCTTCCTCCCTCCTTCCCTCCGGGTGTGCATCTAAGCATATCCCCGCTGTACGTACTTCAGCATAAGCAAACAAAAGAGTCATTCTTCAATGCGCCATCTACCCAACGCAACTCTCTTACTTGACTTCCGTGTCATTGGTGACGCAGTGGTAGTTAAACGTGCCGAACATCTGGACTCCCAGAATTCCGTAGAGCAGGAGGAAGAAGAGGAGAAATATGGACACGCTCCAGATCTGTTCACCAGACCGTCTGAGGAGAGAGTCAGAGAGACACTTTCCTCAAGAAATACAGTAAAAACAGGCTAAATACATCACTTTCAAGTCCTTATTTTGCATGCGTCACTTTCAAGTCCTTATTTTGCATGCTTACTTCAGAATGTTGGTGATGCGCGTCCGCGGGAGCTCGAATCTGAAGTATATCCGGAATGCTCTGATCATGATGAGGGCCCTGGGTATGCGAAGCATCCCCCACGGTGACATCTGGTCCACAATCTCCGCTATTTCAAACACCTGAGCGTGAGAGTCAAACGGAGAGAGACCGTCACATTTCCGGGGGTTTTCTGCGAAAATCGGCCCCGCCTAAATCGGACTCTTCTCTGTTTCCATAAAGCGTCTTTGTGAAGAGGCGCAATAGAAATAAAGTCGAACTGAATTGAAGTTTACCTGCAGCACCAGGGAGACCCAGAGGAAGAAAACCATGAAGCCGTCGAACATGCACCACCGATCCTTAACGTAAGGGTTGTCACCCTGAAAGAAAATCAAGTTAAAAAGCTAAACAACATATTTATATATATATATAAATTAGTTAATTAGTAAATGAACTTGAGGTCAGTGAGGCTTGTGATAAATACACTATGTCATTACTTAATTAAATGAATTCAACCTTTGTTGGCTCGTTATTGTTTTTTCAATCATATTGTACCAGAAATAAGGTATAGTTAATCTAGAAAATACCCATTCCCACAACTAAAAAAGTGAAAATAAAATTTGTCGTCACTTGTTTTTGCAGTGAAATATTTCTTTTTCACTCAGCAATTATTTAATAGTTATTAATTATCCTCATCAGTCAAGGTCAGGCCTGAGGACGATGAAGTGGAATTACCATTGATCAGATCATAATAAAGGAATAAAGCTAATAAAGGCAACGGATCATAATCTTCCTTAAGAATCACTTGGCTCTCACAGCAGCGCCATAAATAAGGTACGATTAAGCTATCTCTAAGGACCACTCAAAGGCCACGGGATGAGGACAAAGTGGACAAATCTAATTATTCCTCAACTGGCACATAGTAGTACCCGGGGGGGCAATTCTTAAACCTGACTGAGAGACTACAAACAGAAACACCATTGATGTTTGGGTGGGGAAACTAATTTCTGGCGCAAAAGTAAATTCTCTCATAATGAGCACTTAACAATTGTAGAAACCGATACCCATTTTGCTGAATTTATAAGAAAATATGCAGCAGTGTGCATTTTATGAATACTGAAAGGAGGGTGTTAGCGTGCAGTATCAGGGGATCATAAAAGGGGCATATAAAAAAAAAGCCGTTTTTTTCCCCCCACTGTGAGAATTAGGTGAAACTTTTCAATGTAGCCATTGCTGATACCTATGGGTTGATTTACTAAAGGCTTACGTGTACAAAAAACACCTGTGAAACTGTTACCACCCCCAAAATATCATCCGAGGTGATCAACTAACGAGGTGTAAAGAGGATTGCGTGTGCTAAAATAGAAAGATACGTTGATTTAAAATTTTTGCGGGTTAGCCTTACTGAACATGCAAAATAGGGTGTCCCTACGTTATTTTGCAAAATAGTGAGATGTGGTCATGCAAATAAATTAGCTTATCATGTGTGAAGTAATTTAATAAGCCCGAAAGGAAGTTTGGTAAAGATATTTGCGGGTGCATTTTAGTACAAATGGAAAGCAGGTATTAAAAGATACGGAATCAATAAGATGATGGCTGTCATTGTAGCAAGACACATATGGGTGTTCCATATTCCATAACTGAATGTTCGGAATGATTGCGTAACAATGAGGGCTAATAACCGGCCCATTGTAGCTAACGCTCAAAATACACAAGAAAATGAATTTGTGGATAGCCTACATAAGCTCCATCATGAACAGTAAGAATATTTATTTTAATCATGAAGCAAATCGTGTTATAGAATACAAGAGTAACTAGCATTTGAATCAAACAAGCAATACAATATCTATTATAACAAACAGTGAATAACAAGCAAATCAAAACTTTATAAAAAATAAAAACCATGATCAAATGGAAATGTGATTTTGTGAGACACTTACAGCGCAAGTAGGCTTAGTGCTAGTAAGCATAGTTATGATCATTTCAGTCCTGACAAACATCTGTAACTCCCGGCAGAAACTAAGAAACATCCAGTGAAACGGTTTGTAATAAACCACCAGCTCGTTCAGTCTAACACTAACCTATACCCTACACTAAAAAAATACCATAAAAACAGCAACATTGTTGCCAGTCTTTTCACCGTTTTCTTACAGTATAACTATTCAAAACACGCAAAATCTTGTCTTATGAGAAACTGTCTTATGGGACGCTGTCTTACGGAATGCTGTCTTATGGGATACTGTCTTATGGGACGCTGTCTTACAGAATGCAGTCTTATGGGATGCAGTAAAAGCCTAAACATAAGCATAAACAAACAATCCACTTGCTTGAAGCATTAACCATATTAGTTTTTTTTCATATTACAATTACAAACATAATGATTAATTAAATATAAATATGAAATACGGCAGAGTAGATTCAAATGCGTCAACAGACAACTGCATTAATTGTGACTTTACATTTCATATTGTAATTAAAAACAGGCATAAGAAATTAACCTATGGAAGTCTGAGGTGAATTGCACGGGAAACAGGAAATTCATTTACAAAAGTGCATTCCGAAGTATAATTAGCATACAGTAGACGGAGCAGTTCTAAGAAAACAAACAGCAACGAGTAAATTAACTACTCACAATTTTATTTTCACCTTATTTCAATGATCAGCAGTCAGCACTAGGCCTATGCTGTACGATGTACAATGTTGTACATTGTTTACAACATTTCGCAGCTGGTGAAAGATCTTGCTAAAAGTGTACCTTCAGTAAGTGTGTGCAGGCTCCATTTGAGATGTGGACAGATATAATGCTGTACCCACAACACCACACAGCAAGCCTGGAATATATGGACTGACTGAGCCACATATTCAAGAACAGTTGTGGTACATCAATCAATGGCTCTACAAATTCCCAGTACAATTTTTCTTAACATTATTAATTATACAAGTAATAAATTATACAAGAACCATTTGCTTAACTATTCTGAAATAAATTGTGATTATTACAAGCATGTATCACACCATAGCCATACCCAAAATTCTTGTTAGGGTTTTAGACAGCGGGGAATTGAATGATTGAAAGGACAGGTGTACGTTACAGAAGATTAATTTCGAGCTAGAGCCACTTTAGTAAAATTAAACAAGGGTTACATCATTTCATTTAAAAGGCAAAACTTATTGTTTTACTTACTTATTTGTTTCAGAGAACACCAAGACCCCTATCTTACACCCGGCGCTAAGCGGCGCTAACCCAAATGCAAGTATCTTTGCTAGTTTCAGACCGGCGCAGGTGTCATTTTAGCGCCCAGCGCTCAGATTGTTTAAATACCAAGTGAACTTACGCCCATAACAAGTGAACTGGGTGGGTTTGTCTTAAGATGAGGTGTGGCCACGATAATTTTTGGCGTATTGCCATGAGCCAGCAGAAAGCGCTTGCGCGAAAACCATCACAAACCTGGTCTTAAAGGGTTAGTTTGGAATTTCGGACATAATACTTACGCGTGATCTTGTCAATTGATGGAGACGATTTTCAGCTGATTCCATGCTGTCCTTCGTATGGACGTCCAGCTGTTGCTAATGCTAGCGCAACCTAATGGTATCAGTTAGCATCCACTACCAAACACACAAACACACTCCACGGTGCACCCAAAGCAAATAAAATACCACGAGAGACTATCGGGTGGATTTATACCATCATTTTGAAGTCAAACTATCGTTTAATCCTTTATGTTGTGCTATCACCCTATGTTCTCTGTGTAAGGAGCCAATGCGTTGACGTGCGGAGGCGGAGTGATACTTTGTAACGTTAGTAGTTCCGACACTGTTGGAATAGCAACAACAACAATTCTACGTGGGTTGGCGGTAAGCGCAACACAGGCGTAACCCGAAAGAATCAAAGTAGTATTCGTTAGCTAACTGATGTAAATTCCTAGGTTGTCCAAATGTTGCCAAAAAATGGACACTACAAAGTTTTCACCGATTTCCAATAGAAAAACAGAAAAATGCTGTGGCTTGTTGCAGTTCACATGGACGCCAACACACTGAGTGAGACCGTGAGAAAGTTGCGTGTGTGTAGTGATCATTTCACTCAAGTTTGCTGAAGGAGTTGGAGAGACATTTGCTGAAGGAGTCTGCAGTGCCATGACCTGTTCTTCTCCATACACATACAACTACAAATTATAATAAAGTATAGCATGTGTGATATATCTATTCAGCTTAGCTAGCTAGCTAGCTAATGTTAGTTGCCACGATTGGGAAGCCACGTGAAAGTTAGAAAACGTATCCTGCAAATTGGTAACCAGTGTGCTTGCGTGTATATGTTGTGTTATTCTGTAGTATAATGTTTGTGTTTAGCTGAGTTGTCTGAGTTTGTGTTTGTGTTTAGCTGAGTCTGCCAAATATGTAAATTTTACAGCAAAACGGATTGTTTTGGCAACAGTGTAGTAGCCATGATATGCTGATCACAAAACCTACAGGCAGCGATTTTCAGCTCTACCGGTAACGTTACAGATCTACAGCTGGCAATTACTTTGATGGTTTGTAAATATTTGGAACAGTCCAGAGCCTTGTATTGTATAACTGTCATTGTTTTTGTGACTGTCGTTTATTGGTCTGTTGTGTCTGAGGTACAAAACAACAAACTGATTCACAAAATATCGCTCCACCGCCACATGTCAATGCATTGGCTCCTTCCACAAAGAACATAGGGCGATAGCACAAAGTAAAGGATTCAATGATAGTTCGACTTCAAAATTATGGTATAAACATACAAATCCACCCCGATAGTCTGTTGTGGTATTTTATTTGCTTTGGGTGCACCGTGGAGTGTGTTTAAGTGCGTTTGGTAGTGGATGCTAACTGATACCATTAGGTTGCACTAGCATTAGCAACAGCTGGACGTCCATATGAAGGACAGCATGGAATCAGCTAAAAATGGTCTCCATCGATTGACAAGATCACAGGTCCCTGGAATCCCGGGAAAGTGGGCTTGTTTTAAAGCCTTACGCTACCAGAAAAAACGTGTTGGTCATATTTCCATAAGCAGGAGATTATAAAATAAGGGAAAATATACGCGAACCTATGGGTTCCCAATCTGACAGCTTTAGTGTATTTAGTGTCATCATTAAGGCAAAAGAATGCTGTTTATGTTATTAATCAATATTAGAATGCACATAACATGAACCTTGAATGAAGCTTGAATAGGCTAAATACATTGCCTGTGATCTGACTGCTGTGAGAACAGCCTCATGGAATTGATGTTTGATAATGCTTCATTGTATAATCAATCGAAATTTGTTAAACAAGCAGGCTAATTTGGAGTTTTCTAAGGTGAGACGGAAGCCATATGGTAGCTCATTCTCAGCTGTTGCAGGTGTTTTTAACGAAATTAAGCAGCATATATTTTCTAAAAATAAAAGCACTGGTGTAGGCTAATGGAAATAGTTTCCTGTTTTCCCATTATTATATTTCTGGGAAACGGGAACTAGTTTGGTTAGGAATTACCGGGAACCTGTACCAGTGTTAAACCCTATGTTTAAGATTATTATTCTGTATATGAAAACATGTCATAATGGTTAGTCCGAATAATATTGATCTTGATATTGATCCATATACAGTCAAGCCGGAAAGTCTGCACACCCCTTTCACCTTCTCCATGTTTTATTACGTTACAGACTTATACTAAAATAGATTGAGTTAATTTTTTGCTTCAAACATCTACACACAATAGCCAATAATGACAAAGTGAAAACAGGTTTTTAGAAAATATGCAATTTTATTTTACTGACAAAAATAGGTTATTTAGGGGTTACATATCTGTACACACCCTTAGCCTAATACTTGGTTGCTGCATCTCCACAAGGATACGCTGGAGCTCTGTCAGAGTGACCCTCGGGTTCCTGCTCACCTCCCTGGCCAAGGCCCGTCTTCCCCGATTGCTCAGTTTGGCCGGGCGGCCAGGTCTAGGAAGATTCTTGGTGGTTCCAAACTTCTTCCATTTATGAATGATGGTGGCCACTATGCTCTTTGGGACCTGTAAAGCTGCAGATTTTTCCGTACCCTTCTCCAGATCTATGCCTTGACACAATCCTGTTTCTGAGGTCTGCAGATAATTCCTTTGACCCCATGCCTTGGAGTTTGCTGTGACATGCACTGTCAACTGTGGGACCTTATATAGGCAGGTGTTGGCAATCCCTAATCATGTCCAATCAATTGAATTTATCACAGGTGGACTCCAATTAAGTTGTAGAAACATCTCAAGCAGTATCAGTGGAAACAAAATGCACCTCAGCTCACTTTTGGGTGTCATATCACTTGTGTACATATGATATTTTACATTTTGATTTTTAATAAATTAGCACAAATGTCTAACAACCTGTTTTCACTTTGTCATTATGGGCTATTTTGTCAGGAGTGTACTTTTTTTTAATTTTTACAAACGACAATTTTTACATTAGAAATACCACACTGAAAAACTCCCAAACCACTGCCTGACACTGAGGCCGACTGTGTTGAGAATTAGCCATGCCCTGCCTAGAATAGGAGAAATAGGGTTTCCGGTCTCAAAGGTCAAATTCATTGTGTGTTCAGAGTTTCCAATAAAATAATATGTTCTCACAATCACAGAGGCTATGATGTAATGCACGTTTCCTTAGAGACCCTGGAATTCCATGTGCTCCGCCACTCAGATCTGTCTGGGTCTGAAAATGAGTTTGATTCGTTTACTGGCTTGGCCGCTCGTGGTCATGTAAACAACCGACGTGTGATCACCTGACATTTTCTAAATAGTGCAGCAGAGTAGAGCCTGGAAGCCTGAGTAAGTATGAGAACATCCTTCACTAAAGGTGCTATCCCTCTGTATAGTGCTCCAGCACTTCAGTGAACATAGGTCGTGTTCTGCTATGTACACATGAGATCCATGGTCCAAAACCAAAGTGAACCTTCACAACGGCAGCCGATAAGTCGCTGAGCAGGAAGTTGTGAAGTACATAATACAGTAAAGATGTGGTATGAATATGGGCACCATAAGGGCAGCTGCATTTCTTGCCTGTGGTGATGACAGATGTTCCTTAATTAAGCAATGGGGGATTGAAAGAAAGTTTTTCACTGTGATACAGTGGAAATCCAGCAGATGCATCAAGGGGAGGTTCACCAGACAACAACAGTTGCTTGGCAATAGTAATGGGCAGAATAGAGAAATTACAGTAGCCTACAACCTACAGTAGGTACTCATTTAAGTTATGGGGTGATCTATAAAGCAGGAAACAATGTTTAATCTAGAAAATCAAAGAACTGACTAAATTATTATTATTAATGCTTACACATTATATAATAAAAACACCAATTGTCCCAAGAACTCGATGTCGGCAGTTCAGGCGTGAATACACAGTCCCACAGTTACTGAACGCCACACAATCGTGAAATGACTCTGTGCCCAAAAATGTACATCAAAGCAACAGAATGAGAAACACCTCAGGTTAACTAACCAGTCAGTACAGAATTACTCTTGTCGGCTCTTTCTGCCAAAAAAACCTTCTCCAGAAAGACAATGTATATTTTTTACCTTGCTCATGTACAAACATTTTTAGTGAAAAGTGAGAGGAAACAATTATGCCACAGATGTCTCACTCACCAGATTGCGTGGAGCACAATCAAACATTTTTCAAGACAAGCTCTCCTAACCTAGATGGATGTTAACAGTTGATAAACTCTGTTAATGAAAAATACAGCTACAGGCAGCAATTCCTGGAGTCCAAGCACTTGGCACCCCTCCATTTATTCCTATTGAGGGGATGGACCACTCCATCAACTAAGCAGTCATTTTGATTGAATACAGAGATATAGAATAGAATAGGAAGCTTCTTTTAAGTACAATGAGGCAGCTAGCAGAGCTAAATTACTTGTGGAGGTGGTATAAAGATATTTGGGGAAGAAAATCATATCTAGCTAGCTGAACATGTACAGTTACCTTTTTTTAACAAATAGCCAGACATAGCTGGCGCACTGTGATGCCATTTCCGTGGCAGTGCAAGTGCGTGTGCTTTCCACCCACAGCAGGTGTTTTTTTTTTTGTTGCAAATCGCACATAATTTATTGCTGGTACTTCCGATGGTTTAACAGCCCCAAAAGCATGGCAACCCTTCTTTTTTTTCTTTCTTTTTTTTACATTCCACCCAATGTGTCTTCAGTGCGCTCTCAGCACACAGAAGAATTTACAACATTGTGGCAATAAAAAACATTGCATACTATGCATAACTATCTTTAAATACGCCTTTCTTTCTGAGTGCTCTTGACATGCACCTGGAATGGCAGCATTCCAAGGGTAAAGACGATCTCTAATGTACTTGACAGATATTGTGTGTCTCCAGTATACAAGGTTGTTCTCATAAGCTTTTAATCCATTTGTGGTGTAGCTGCTGAATCCCAAAAACAAAACATTTAATCACAAAGATTTTCAATATTAGTTCAATAATGTAATATAATGCAAAACTGAAAGCGTATTAAACCCTCAGTGATAAAAGCAACTGCTAAGCACCAGGATAGGGACTAGAGTGGACCGAATGGTACCACCGGGCAAGATTGATTGGGGGGGGGGGGGGTTGTAGGCGGGTGGAAGATATGCCGATAGCATACCAATGTGGGGGTCCAACCATAGATATATATACGTAGATGCCGTATTGTATGCGTGGCAGCCATATTGAGGCGGGCAATGGGAAGAAATTGTTGCTTGGAAGATGCCACAAAATTCAAAGAAGAAACGACAAAAGCAAGGATCGTGGGATAATTTTTCACAAGTGGCTATTTGACTATTTTAGGTTACTGGCACATAAACTGGTGAATGTGATGTTTCATTTATTAGCTCCTAGTTTGCGAAAGCTGACATATAGCCTAGGCTAGCTATCGCCTGGATGATAACGAAAACATGTAACTTAGCTAGGCTGTTATCTAACATTACTAATTAACTTAGCTAATTAGCTATCAAAGCAATGCATGACTTAAGTGACTAAAAGTGATATTGATTTGACAATTATCACATTATTTGTGTTATAGGTATATAGCAAGTTATCGACTGGAGGGTGCGTTTATGAGATTATAGCCTACGTGGCGTCCGCAACACCTGTGCTTCTGACAGTTAGCCTAAATCTAGTTTAAAACGTTAGGTGGGGCCGTATTTAGGCTGTTTGTCGATGATGCACTGTAGTCTGCGATTAGCTACATGCCAGGTTGTAATTAGTAACTATTACGAAATTGTATTTTTGAGATGTTGTTTTTGTCACAGGTTTACCTAGGACCCAGACAGAAGAAAAACCTGGGCCATAGCTGTTAGGCGAAAGGATTTTGGAGTAACGTTAGAGCCAAAACAACATAAAATGTGTCACTGACACTGTACAAATACGGACTGCACTGTATGTGGGAACATTGTATTCATGTATTTGAAGATTGGGATTAAGTGGTGAATGAAATGAGGAAAACCCCTATAAATGTATCTCACTTGGAAAAAAATAAAAGAAAGAATAAAATGAATATTATATGGGGTGCTTTCAGATTTATGTTATGGCATTTTAATAAATCGTGGTCTGGAAGAACTGGAAATATCATAAAGTGATTAAATAACAAGCAATTTAGGATACGTCATATAGATACGGGGTACCTCACAAAGTTTTGCACTTGCAGTAAGGATGAATATCAGAGGACACTTTTGCATCTGCATCCCAAGCCAGCGAACAAGATGATCTGTATGCAGTACACAGCATAGTGTACAATTTCATGATGAATATGATGCTGTTACCACAGGTGGCAATGTAAATTATGTTTTTAATAAGTGGTGTATTATATCACAATGTATTAAAACTAGTAGCTACAACGTCCAAGATGTGCAGCTATAACCTAATAAGGTTATAATAATCAGAGCTATCAACCTAATAAGTTAATAAGAACCGTCCGCGAATGCTTTCTTAGCAGCTACAAGCAATAACAATCAGCTCTGACAACATTTTGACAACTGATGTACAATAGCTAAAAGGACATTTTACAAATAGCTGTTCTGAGAAATCAAGTGTTATGTAGAAATTGCTCATGTTTATAACAAGCCAAACCTCACAAAAATTGGTTAAGAATTAAGCGAGTTCTAGATTTTATCAGAGGAAGTCTGCATCTCTTCATAAACAGCCGTAAGTTTAGAAGCAGATCTTGCTTGCGTCAATATGGCAGCCATGTAGACGTATCGCTGCAACATTCCACAGCGGTGAATGTGGCATCTACGTATATATACACATCTATGGGTCCAACTACTTGTGCCACCGACTATCATGAGTGCAATGCATGCATTTCTTTTAGATCACCCATTATTACTCTGGATAAGAGCGTCTGCCAAACGCCAAAATGTAAATGTAAATTATTACATCCGCGTGCGTGTAGCGCAAGCTGGGGGTTTTGTTTTCGCTCCTGTCTGTGGTCTGTGTTTGTGTCCCTATCATCCATAACTCTGAGTGCCATTCTAGTTGCTTTTGTACTGGTCTGGTGTGAAGTATATTGCCAGTCATAAAAATTATGTTCGGAGGACAGGTGCATATGTAATTTTTGTATAATTTCACACAGGATTTATATCTTGTTCTCCTTCCTAATCGGGGAAGATTATGGTATCTCGGAGTGGTTTTCGTTTATAAGTCAGTGTGTGCTGTGGATGGCCAGCGCTTTTCTTTTTTTTTAGGTGTTGCCATATTTTTTTAGGAGGTTTTCTCCTCATCTACAGTGAACTTTGCCGCTGTTAATATAGTGCTTTTCACTTCTTCCTTTTTGATTATTCTCACTTCCACACTCTGGATCTCAGCTGTAAATAAATCCCTCCCTTTTTTTTTTTACACCTGACTCCTGCATTAATGAGAAAATAACACTGCTTTACTATAACATTTCTTTTTTGTGCATTATGAGAATCTATATCTTGCAAATTATTATTATTATTATTATTATTATTAGAAGTAGTAGTAGTAGCAGTAGCAGCAGCAGAAGTAGTAGAAGTAGTAGAAATAATGGTGTATCTGGTTTTATTATAATATCCTAGGCTACCACACAAAGGCACACTTATTTCTATATAACAGTTTAGTAACAAGAGTCTTTTGATATTCTTTTATACCCAGTCATGATAGCATCACCTGTTTACATGTGGAATGTTCCAAACAGGTGTTTTTTGAACTTCCCAGTCTTGTTGCAGGCATTAAATTTGGAATTAGCGTATATTTACAAAAATCTATAAAGTTAGAAATATATTTTTCTTTGTACTGTTTTCAATTAAATATATGTAAAAGAGAATTTACAAATCACTGCTTTCTGCTTTTATGTGCATTTTACATACTGTCGCAACTTTTTTGGAATTGGGGTTTGTAAGTTTTTATTTGCTATGTTATTCACGGTTTGTTATAATAGATGTTGTTTTGCTTGTTTCATTCAAATACTAGTTACTCTTGTACTATATAATGCAATTATAACGCTCCATGATTAAAAATGTATTTATTCATACTGTTAAATAAATACCTGCTCTCTACATTGTCGGCCTTGGTTGTTACGACATATCCTTCTTGCTACAATGACAGCCGTCATCTTATTGATTGTGTGTCTTTTAATACCTGCTTCCAATTCGTACTAAAATGCAATTACCTTTCCAAAAAAAGATTTTGGGCTTAGTAAATCACATTACACGTGTTAAAGTAACCTATTTGCATGACCTCCTCCCACTATTTTTCTAACGTAGTATACCCACTTTTGAATATACATTCAGGCTAACCCGCAAAAATGAAAAAAATCCATGTATCTTTCAATTTTAACACACGCAGTCTTCTTTGCACCTTGTCAGTTGATCACCTCGTGCAAACCTTTAGTAAATCAACCCCCCTTAAGTATAAAAATTTCTATGGTTATTAAAAGAGTTCAAATGACAAAAGAAATGGGTATGTGGTAGTAACCACACACCACAACACATAGCCAAACACAAACACCACAATGACTTTTTCCAGCATTAATAGTGTTGATACATCACGCTTGATTGATAAATCGATTGCCTTGATAAATTATACATTGCAATATCTATTACACCTCTATAAAATCGACCTGTTAATGCAGTATTGTTGCCATCAATACATACAGTATAAAAAAAACAAACCCCCCTCCCCGCCCCCCCCCCAAAAAATGAGGGCGAATAAAGTTATTCTAACACTAGCACTATTTTCCCTTTTGAAACCTACCAGTAAATCAAAATATTTACTATTTCAATTGTAAAATATGATTCTGTACTTACAGTACAGTTTATGATTGCCTCTATATCAGCTGCAGCATATTTAGACATGGAGTTTCAGCTTATTAGCAAAAAATACTATTAATATATCAAAATTCTTTTGTGACAGATGCTTAACAATGATGGATTAAGAATTGTTCTGAGCAAATAACTTAAATCCAGCAGCAGCATTTCCAGGCAAGTACGACTGGTGTTGCCATGTCGAGCGTTACCTTGACAATGCCGCGGATGTGCATCTTGGCGATCATCTCGGCGGTGTAGAGGAACATGAGCAGTGTGTCCAGGGCAAAGGTGACGTACTGAAGCGGTGGGTAGTGTTCAAAGGTCTTGGGCGTGTTCATGCAGACCGAGATGACGCTGATAATGGCACAGGCTCTTAGCAAGGTATGGACCCACTGAGGAAAGAATGGAACAGACAACGATCAGCTGACACCTGCAGATCCACGGCAGATGGTGCCAATCTAAAAACCATGTCCTCATTGTCTTTCAACATGAACGATATTTAGAGATCTCCACATCCCCCTCTTCTCTCCTTTTCCCTATTAATCACTGTTTGCGTAGACAACGCTGCAGCTCAGGTGGAATCGATTATGTAAAAGTGTATCAAGTGCCAAGAGTAATCGCCATCAAGAAAAATTTTATCTACTGCACGTTTTGACTTTTGAAAAAGCTTAACATGAAGAGCCGTTTTCTTCCAAAAGAAAAGATCAATAGTTGAACTTACAGTCATTATTTAATATCAATGGTACAGTATATCTATTTGGAGCTTGAAGTAAAATTTGGAAGGTCACTGTCGTGGAAGTGAGGATAAACTCATTCAATGCCAGAGCGTTCTGGAACACTACGGCTGAGTTTGGATCAGAATTTTGTGCTTTCTTCTTTTATGCTTTCCTGTTTATTCCCTTCCCTCACTTCAAGGGGGGAATCCCCAAAATGCCAGTATGAAATACGGCAGCCACGCCAAGTGGGATTCGGTTCCAATTTAAGAAAGGGGTGGGGGGGGGGGGGGTAATTATATTCCCTCACTCCCTCGTTTATCCTCCCTTCCACCAAGGGTATACAATTAATGCAGGCTTCCAGCAAGAAGGAAATCCCACAATGCAATGGTCCACAGAGAAAAGGTGGGCGGTCACATTTCAACTCTATGGGGTTGCACTTCCTATATTGGTTGCGACGAGGGCAGTTCAGTTCTGTTTTTGTTTGTTTCTTATCAATCCTCCCTTGCAGAACACCTGTTAAGTTTGCTTGCCGCACTTTCCAAATTTCATAACAAGATGGCTCACTCAAGGGAAGAGAGCAAGGGAAGAGACTGTGTTGAATTGGATCCGAATGCAGCCTATGCCTCAGCAGTGCTAGAGTGTTCCAGAACACTCCAGAGTCCCTACAGTGCCAAGCCAATATGGCTGCCAACATTCAAAATTTTTTGATTGATCCTGTCAATGTGCAAACCTCTAATAACAAACATTATTTTACCTATTAATGAGGAACAGAAGATGGAGATATACGTAGGTTATAACCCTACCGACGTAACAGGCTGCAGTTATTTTTAAACATCCACTAGATGGCACACCTGCTGGTTCAGTTGCAAACGCACTAGAACAAATTAAAACAATATTGATGGTAATATCCATCCATCCATTATCGAACCTGCTTATTCCTGGTCAGGGTCACAGGGGGGCTGAATTGCATGAATTGGGCGAGAGGCAGGAATACACCCTCGACAGGTCGCCAATCCATCGCAGGGCACACACAAACCTATGGGCCATTCACTCACACGCTCATACCTATGGCAATTTAGAGCTCCACATTACAAGTTGCCCGCTGGTCTGAGTGTTAGAATACTCCGGGCCAGCTGATCACTCATTCCACTTGCCGCCGGGGCCAGTTAAAGAACTGGCCTTGTAACCGAAAGGTTGCAGGTTCAATTCCCAGGTAGGACACTGCCGTTGTACACTTGAGCAAGGTACTTAACCTGAATCGCTTTAGTAACATTATTCATAAAAGTACTATTTTCTTCAATGTTGTTAGTAAGCTACCAGAAAAGACTCGCAAAATGTCGGCAGGTCGGTTTGTTTACTACCAGGCCCCCACGCAAGACCGCACACCACAAAAGGCAGACCCAGGTGCAAGACTCAGATGCCAACCCCGAACTCCAACTGAACGGAACTAAAACTGAACTCCTTAACTCAAGAGTAAAGACAGGCACACATTTTAGGAGGGGGAAAGGGACCCCTCTCTTCTCTTGGCCATACACTCATGATGAATGATTAGGGGGAGGCTTGGCTTGGGGAGGCTCCACAGTGCACCCAAAGCAAATAAAATACGACGACAGTCTATCGGGGGAGCGACACTTTACGTTACCTGCGAATGTAGTGCAGGCACTGGTCGACTACAACAACAAAGAAGAGTAACAAGTTGCAATGGCCACGTTCGCTCCGCCGCCGTACTTCCACAGAGAATATTAGGTCAGCACAAAGTAAAGAATTCAACGATAGTTTGACTTCAAAAATGATGGTATAAACACTCAAAATAACCCAGATAGACTGTCTTCGTATTTTATTTGCTTTGGGTGCACTGTGGAGTGTTTAAGTGCGTTTGGTAGTGGATGCTACCGGTTGCCATAGAGTTGCACTAGCATTAGCAACGTGTGTATGTCCAAAAGAAGGGACAGCATGGAATTAGCTGAAAATGGTTTCCATCAATCAACTACATCATGGGTAAGTAGTAATTGAGACATTATGTCCAAAATTCCAAACTATCCCTTTAAGAGTTGTAATCTGCATGTGTGGTCTATGTTTTCAAGAGGCCATTTGGGGCACATTTCTGTGACCTAGGTGGGTGAAACACATGCAGAGTTTGGTGTGAAAAAAATATTGCTCTGTTTTGCAATAAGTCATGCATTAAAGGGTTAAATTTACTTACTGTTTCAGATTTTTTCCCATTTTTCTCCCAATTTGGTAGCCAAGTGAACCCCTATTCTAATTCGATTCCCCCCATGTAACAGCCGCTTGAGAATCACCGCTACACAACCCTGTCAGCCGGTGGTGGGAAGGAGGGTGCCATGTCCTCTTCAGGGCGCGACTCCTCCAGCTCCTGACCGTGATTCCAGCTTACCCAGGGCCGCTCCCACAGGGCACCGGCCATGCTCGGATCTGGCAGGACGGGGGAACGAGCCCCCGATCCTCGGGTGCGCAGCCGCACAGACAGGGTCTGCGCCTTAGCCCGCTGCACCACCGCGGTCGCCCAATTTACTCCTGCTTTTAACAATAGAATTGAGGTTTGTGGGACATAAGTGCAGCCAGTAGAATATTCACCTTTCAGGCAAAATATTTCATCCATGTAATAAGATCAGTCGTTGATCACGCTGATTTCCGATTGAAACTGGAGCTGCCTCTAAAAATGTCAATTCCAAAATAGCATGCCTAACGACCATTACCTACATCGACGTTAAGATTTTCAATTGATGATTTCATTTCATTCACGATTGGCATTCAAACTTAAAATGGAAAAGAAAACTTGGTCATGCGGTATTCTTTGGCCACGCTGGGCCCTGACCACATGAATAGCTTTGTGTTCTGGTGTTTCTCCTCATCAGAAGACAAGACACCATGACCACTTTAAGATTTAAGTCCATAGATAAAAGTCACACTGGGGCACAGGCTTAATTTCCTCTTTTCTGCTTGTGGAGTGGGAGAAAGAAAGTACCATTGAGTAGGCTATGAGCAAGTTTGCCATATCAGATAATACTCTCTCTATTGAAGGCCGTAATCTAAAAACTATATACCCGACAATCACCATCACCAGTGGATGAGTGGATTGTTTTACTAACAAAGTGCATGGTAAATGATGTCAATGGCACTCAAAAGGCAGACATGAGGCGTATCGCTCAAACGCAGTCCTATCACGTCGCAGCGTGCACTCACTGGTTTGTTTATCCAGAGAATATCGGCGCTGTCGGCGAGGGTCTCGTCCGGGCCGAAGTCGGTCATGGGCGGAGCCTCGACCCGGGAGCTCTGCTTCCTCTTCAGCATGCTGGGACTCGCTGTGCTATAAAGGGAGTGGATCTGAAAGGGGAATAGAGGACATGACTGGTTCAAGCACCGACACCCACTAAAGCATGAAATTCACCTGCATTGCCTGTCCATGTGAACATAACCAAGAAACCTAAGGAGTCGACATGGTCTACGATCCGTGTACAGACTGCTGCAGTGGACAATCTGCCCTGCCCCATCTTTTTCCAAGATCGCACAAACAAGTATAATCCCTTTTGATATAGCTTGGAGCAAACAGGTCTGTCAATGGCTGATGGTTATCTCCATGCTAAGAATATTTAACTCACCAAGGAAAGACTATGTCTGCATCAATACAATGCATCACAGATCACTGTAGCATAGCCTAAAGATAACAGGCTTGCAGAAAAGGCTTTTTTGAAAAATGCTCATTGAAGGAAGCCTATATCACTACTACATATTTCTATTACTCACAAAAATAGTGCTAACACCACCAGAAAAATGTCGTAAAATGGCCAGATATAAATTATGAAGATAGTGTTATTAGTTCAAAATAAGCAGAATGATGACATACAACTAAAATGTATGTCTTTAAGAACTGGATCCAAATGAATCAGAAGATTTACTATTGTGGGAACTATTTATCACAATTTAGCAAAAACGCAAGAAACCACTATCTCACACCAATACATATAGACAGTAAACAATAATCGCATGAATTTATGGGTGCTGGTTGCATTGAGTCATTTTTAGTGAGACAATATTCCCCCCCACAAAGATGTTTAAAATGTCACTGAAAGCTGCTCTCTGTTGGCATGCAGGCGGTGAGGTGAGAGAGCGCAGCTTTGGAATGTCTCGACAGAGCACGCCCGGTTTACATACACACAACAGGGCGGAGCTACAGGACCACAAGGTACAGTATGTGCTGCTCTGTTGGATGGCCACAGTGGTTCACAACCAAAGCGCATGTGGAACACACAACAAAGACCCCTGGCTTTACGCGCACTGGAGACTTACCTGATGCAAAGATCAGACCTGATCTTCAACAGAGGACTACACTATCAACCCACAGAGTGGTAATGTGTCGGGTTGAAGTTGTGTGTATCGTGCGCAAGGGGTCAGGTTTAGACTGTCTGGCTTGAATATATAAAGGAAAAAAAAAAATCACACACAATCACAGAAACTAGCGCACATACCAACGGTAATAGTAAAGCTGAAATTGCTCCAGCACGGCACATAACATGCGATCAGGCATATCCTGCAAATAACACACAACAGTTAGTAAACATAGCATATATGGTATACAGTACGGCAATATAGACAGGTGTCCACCACGTCTGACAAGGCATATATGCGACATTTAGTGAGGTGTTCTGGACAAACTTGACTGCAGGACCATGTGACTCACTGTCAGGCTCCTCATTGGTGCGTTCATCCCCAGGTTACAGAGGGGTTGGCAACCAGCGTGAGAGACTATGAGCCCGGAATTGGGGGGTTGGTTTGAACACCTCCTGAGTCCTGCCATCAGAGAGACATCATGCTACAGCAGCACAATTAGAGATAAGCACTCACCGTTACACAATTCAATCTCAACTCCAGCACACACTAGAGCAGTTAGCAAATGTCAAGGCAAGCACTAGCTCTGAACAAAAATTGCCATGATTTCCAAGTTTTGGTATTATAACCACAATAATACATGAGGTATAAGCGGGTGCATAGAGCATCAGGGCAGCGTTTCATTTTTTAATTCGCTAAAGGTGTGGGGAAGGTGTGGCCTTGGACTGGCCAATCGGCACACTTTTCACATTCCCGTTAAACGAGCAGCTTGTGTTCATCCTGTTCTTTGTAATGCATGCTCTCTGTTCCATCTCTCGCTAGCTACACTCAAGTCTAATTGTGAAAGAAGTTTAAAATTAAGTTAGTGAATATCATCTTGATTCTTGCAACATATAAGGAAAACCTATTAAATAGTGTAGTCCTTTCCCACTTTAATATTTTGGGCATACAGTCAAGCCGGAAAGTCTGCACACCCCTTTCACCTTCTCCACGTTTTATTACGTTACAGACATATTCTACAATAGATTGAGTTCATTTTTTGCCTCAAAATTCTACACAAAATAGCCCATAATGACAAAGTGAAAACAGGTTTTTAGACATTTGTGCTAATTTATTAAAAATCAAAATGTAAAATATCATATGTACACAAGTGTGCTATGACACCCAAAAGTGAGCTGAGGTGCATTTTGTTTCCACTGATACACTGATTGAGATGTTTCTACAACTTAATTGGAGTCCACCTGTGATAAATTCAATTGATTGGACATGATTGGGGATTGCCAACACCTGCCTATATAAGGTCCCACAGTTAACAGTGCATGTCAGAGCAAACTCCAAGCCATGGGGTCAAAGGAATTATCTGCAGACCTCAGAAACAGGATTGTGAAGGCATAGATCTGGAGAAGGGTACGGAAAAATCTCTGCAGCTTTACAGGTCCCAAAGAGCACAGTGGCCACCATCATTCGTAAATGGAAGAAGTTTGGAACCACCAAGAATTTTCCTAGACCTGGCCGCCCGGCCAAACTGAGCAATCGGGGAAGACGGGCCTTGGCCAGGGAGGTGAGCAGGAACCCGAGGGTCACTCTGACAGAGCTCCAGCGTATCCTTGTGGAGATGGGAGAACCTTTCAGAAGATCAACCATCCAGGCAGCACTCCACCAATCAGGCCTTTATGGTAGAGTGGGCAGACGGAAGCCCCTCCTTAGTAAAAGGCACATCACAGCCCGCTTGGAGTTTGCCAAAAGGCACCTAGAGGACTCTCAAACCATGAGAATCAAGATTCTCTGGTCTGATGAAACCAAAATTGAACTTTTTGGCCTGAATACCAAGCGTCACGTCTGGAGGAAACCAGGCACCGCTCATCACCTGGCTAATACCATCCCTACAGTGAAGCATGGCGGTGGCAGCATCATGATGTGGGGATGTTTTTCAGCAGCGGGAACGGGGCGACTAGTCCTGATAGAGGGAAAGATGAATGCAGCTAAGTACACCGAGATCCTTGAAGAAAACCTGCTCCAGAGCGCTCTGGACCTCAGACTGGGGCGAAGGTTTACCTTCCAACATGACAACGACCCGAAGCACACAGCCAAGAGAACAAAGGAGTGGCTTCGGAGAAAGTCTGTGCATGTCCATGAGTGGCCCAGCCAGAGCCCAGACCTGAATCCAATTGAACATCTGTGGAAAGAGCTGAAAATGGCTGTGTACCGACGCTCCCCATCCAACCTGATGGAGCTTGCAAGGATATGCCAAGAGGAATGGGCAAAAATGTCCAGAAACAAGTGTGCCAAGCTCGTAGCTTCTTTCCCAAGACGCCTTGAAGCTGTAATCGCTGCCAAAGGTGCAACAACCAAGTATTAGGCTAAGGGTGTGTACAGATATGCAACCGCTAAATAACCTATTTTTGTCAGTAAAATAAAATTGCATATTTTCTAAAAACCTGTTTTCACTTCGTCATTATTGGCTATTGTGTGTAGATGTTTGAGGCAAAAATGAACTCAATCTATTGTAGTATAAGTCTGTAATGTAATAAAACGTGGAGAAGGTGAAACGGGTGTGCAGACTTTCCGGCTTGACTGTATGTGTAAATTTGTTTATTTACTACTGAGGAGGACAGAAATTAACATTGGTTAAGTCAAATTAAGTCATAAAAGGCCTTTTCACACTTAACTGTAGCTCAGCCTGTGTTCACACAAGCATTTGTTAACCCTGGGCTAAGTATTAGCCCTGGGCTAAGGATTCACACTTTACCCCTAAGCCCTGGGCTAACGTCCATTCCACACTATTGGATTGGACAGTGAAAATTCTATGCGTTGCCACAATGGTTGCCACTGACCCCGTTTCACACTGGCTATTTTGGCACTGTGTTTGGGGAGATTTTAAGGGCTAACCCCAGGGCTAAGGTTGGTGCTAGCCCACTTTAGAATGTGAACGTGTGAACACTTGCTTAACCCTGGGCTAAAATCTCTCTTAGCCTGGGGCTAAGGAGGCTCTTAGCCCAGGGTTAAGGACAGTGTGAACAGGCCTTCAGAGTAAAAGCTTTTACCAACTACTTATCCAACAGCAGAATTAACAATGTTATTGGGTTACTGTGTTCTATACAATAAATGAATAGCTCTGCTGGTATTTGGTGGTAGTCTGATGTGTTGAATGATGAATGAGGAGTCAACTTTTTAGCAAATGTCATGCATGCGGTAAATGTACTGTAGCTTGCGCCTGGTTGAAAGAGTTAGCCAATACAGTACCTCCTGAAAATCACACCAGTCATAACACATACTGAACCAAAAGGTGCTTCATTCTGGCTAAAGTGCTCATCTGGCCACTGGTGCCAGAAGCGTTCTTGCATGCTTTGTGGTGCCACATAATAATAAACATTAATTTTTTCACTGAATATAAGTTACTGGCCTAAATAGCATTAACCTAAGAAAGTCATAAGTCAATTATCTTTGACTGGCAATTACTAGACTGTAGATATAGCTTATAATTTAATGTTCGCTTCCATCTATGACAGGGCAGGCCCAAGATATTTTTTCTGCCAAATGAACTTTGTAGGAACAAAACAGCAATCTCAGTATGTAGATTCATCTATATTGAGATGAATCATGTTCTCTGATGTAAGAAATGACCATTATGGGGGACAAAAAGTATTTTCATTAGGCTACATACCTGGTTGCAACATAAAACCTGACTCCTTTGAGAAATATGTATGTTGATTTTATAAGAATTCCCCCATTAATGATAAAATACACATTTAAAATATTATAATTATACCGTATCCTCTTTTAAAGTGAATCTGTGCCTGAAAATTTTGTGATCCTTTTCACAAGATGGAATAATGATTCAAGCAACCCTGAACTGCAATGGCAAAATTACCTTCAGTTCATTCAAAGAAAACGGCCAAAGAATTGAATGACAACATAATGCCCCCCCCCCCACCCTCCCCCCTCATTCTAATACCAAACGTGTCAGGAAAAAGCTTGTTACAAGCAATTTAAAATGTAATTGCTGCACTTAGCATATGCTGGTAGGGCTTTGAGGAAGGCTGAAAACAAAATGATATGGTGTAAGTGCAGTAACGTGGGAGTAAGTTGCTGAAGACTGCAATTAGTTTCACATTTTGAAAAAGGACATTACCCACAGGGAGGGTGGAATAACTGGGCAGATTAATTGAGGTTGTTGGTATCTAGGCCTATTAGTTTTTTGCAAACTTAGTTTGAGTTTGTTGCAAATTTCAGGAAAGACATATCAAATGACAAACACTGTACCGTTCAGTACTGTATAATTTGATAATATGAAGGCCACTTCCACTTGGGGGAATCCGTTTAGGAATCAGAAGTTGGGCGTTGCCAAGGGCAAGTGCATCCAATCCGTTAGAAATGCAAGTGAAGTACATGAAATTAGTCCCTCGACCCTCGATTTGGCTTGAGGGAACGAGTCCGCAAGACTGCAGACTTCGGGCAGTGAAATTGCCCAGAATGCTTTACTGTAACCCCAAGCTTCCTGTTTCAGAAGTTTAAATTTAATGCCTTTACATATCTCCCGGGAAAAATCTTAAAAATAGAGAAAGCAGCACTCAAGTATAAGCGATATTTTAGAAGTTTTTTTATTGCACGACTGAAATGTTGAATAAATTTGGAAATAACATTGATTTAGTGGTTTGATAAAATCGCTTTAGAATGTATCTCCAGCGAAAAGTTTCATGTTATCCTACTAGGATTCAGTATTAGAATTATTTCAGGCCAGTTAACGATAACTAGCTACATAATCAGCTCGTTGCCGTTCAGCGAGTATCCAGCAAATGAGCCAGTGCAAGCTTATGGGCAATAGCCTTTTAAAAACACTTGGATTCCATATTCAATAAGGGTCACTCACCTCTTTTATGTTTTATACTTCTGTGCTACCTCCAAAGCAATCTAGGCTATGCATCCACCGTTTTGATTGCTGTTTTTTTTATATATTAGAGTCGGAGGTATTTTGTATTTTGTATTTTGTAACATACAAGCGTATTATTCCCCATTCCTGCTTATGAGGTATTTTAAGTGCTGTCTATAAATAAATTGATTGATAATCATTTTCTAGCTTGCACTTTTTCCAGAATAAAAATTAAGATGTTGGGTGGAGCTTGCAGTCTTATGCAATTTATTGGAAAGTTTTGCATAAAATTAATTTGTCAATCATCTGCTGGCGTCACTGGCTCTGGCGAATTTCCGAGTGCAAGTGCGGTCCAATTCAAAAATAATTCCGCTCCCTCGCTTGCTCCTCCCCGTCGGTTCGAGTGTCTACTCATGTCGTTTTGGTGCTGCGTCACATCCTCCCAAGTGGAAGTGGCGAGGGGAAGTGTAGGAGGGCATAACATTTAACGGATTGGACTGCAGCCCATGAGAAGACCGATGGGGAGGAGCAAGGGAGGGTGCAATAATTTTTTTAATTAGACCACACTTGCACTCGGAAATTCGTCAGAGCCAGAGACGCCAGCAGACCATTGGCAAATGGGTTTCCTCATAAGCAGGAATGGGGAATAATACCCTTGTATGTTACAAAATACCTGCCAATCAAATATATATCAATAAACTGCAATCAAAATGGTGGATGCATAGATTGCTTTGCAGGTGGCACAGAAGTCCAAAACATAAGAGGCGAGCAACCTGAAATCCAAGCAAAATGTATTTGTAATATTGCCCATGATTATAAACTTGCACTGACTCATTTGCTGGATTCTTGCTGAACTGCAACGAGCTGATTATGTAGCTAGTTATCGCTAACTAGCCTGAAATAATTATTCTGATACTGCATCCTAGCTATTATAACATGAAACTATTCGATAGAGATGCGTTTTAAAGTGACTTTATCAAACCACTAAATCTA
The DNA here is from genome assembly GCA_029718625.1 of Synaphobranchus kaupii. Taxonomy (NCBI): domain Eukaryota; kingdom Metazoa; phylum Chordata; class Actinopteri; order Anguilliformes; family Synaphobranchidae; genus Synaphobranchus; species Synaphobranchus kaupii. Next base: position 32,936,988 of record CM056384.1, on the reverse strand, counting down.
TGTTATCTCCTAATTTATTCAACACTTCAGTAGTGCAATAAAAATGTATTTATAATTTATTTATAATTTCACTTTCTCTATTTTTAGGATGTTTCCTGGGAGATACGTACCTCCAAATGAACTTAGCAGACCTCGGTAACTTTCCTCATCTCTCTTCACAGCAGTCCTCACTTGGGTCCTCGCTGCTCTATCCCCTCCAATGATAGCTACCCAACGGATGGAGATTTTTCTCTGAGTAAAGTTAAAGGCTATTCATTACCAGTGATGTCTCATCAGACTAGTGTAGACTACATTAGTTAGGCTCTAGCTAGCCTGTTTCCTTCCCAGTGAACATGTTTTTGTTGCGAGCTTTCACATTTATGTTGACTCAGGTAACTTTACATAGCCTAACCCGATGTTGGCCCCCTAGTGGTAGTCGTATCCGTCCCAATTATAGTATTCATGTTTGTCTGAAATTACAGCTTTAAGAAATGACAACTACAGCTTTAAGAAAAAAAAACCTGGAAATTTTGACGCAGGATTTGATAAATGGGTCACCGCTTGCAAAAACCTCAGCCTCTCCAGTTGCACTGCATGGCAATAAAATAGCAATAAAAAATAAATAAAAATCTTTTCAGAGATTCAAAACTTTTTCAGAGTTTCAAACTCAAAATTTTTTAAATGTATTTATTTTTTCTTTTTCCCAGAGTTTGAAACCTTTTTTTCAACCTTGCGAATTGTGACACTGAATTGACGCCATAGAAGTCTGCAGTCTTTGCGAGCCAAATCAAGGGTAATGTACTTCACTTGCATTTCTAATGGATTGGACCCATAGACCGTAGATTGCTCTTAGCAACGCACAACTTCCGGTTTCTAAAGGGATTCCCGCAAGTGGAAGTGGCGGGTGGCCATGTAGGAAGGCAAATCATTTAACCCACAAAACGGAAGTCAGATAGCGTTTTACTCCGCCGACCCTCTTTGGTTTTTCAGAAGGCTTCTGCTTAAAATAAGACGTTGGGGCTGGACTTTTCTTTTTTAAAAAGTGGGTGGGCAATCGCGGTGGCTAGCTAGTTAGCTTCTGGATACCAGTGCTAAAAACAAAGCTAACGCGTTAGCGAGAATGGATGACAGCATTGTGTCTGAAATTGAAGATCTCTCCTCCTCCATCCCCCTCTGTTGAGGAGGAGGAGGCATCGTTTCTGTGGGACAACGATAGGCGGGAGGATGAGGAGGACGGGGAGGGTGAGAATGGGACTGGAGAGGGAGAGGACTGCGAGTATGCGGATTGATGTTTGACCCACCCCCTGTTGCTGCTGCTGCCGGAGCTGCAGAGAATGCGGTCCACCCCAAAGAGAATCTTGATGTCTCAGAATGGTGTGATAGCAGTCGTATGCAACGTGAACATCTGTAATAAATATTTGCCTAGAATCCGGTATCCGGTTTTGTATTTCTATTAACATTACCATTACCACAATAACAGGATAGCTGTGTGCAAATTGCGGGACAGCCACAACTACTGCTGCAGTAAATATCAATATCTCCCTAATTGGGATCTGGAATTCTGTTTTCTATTTCTACCATTATACCAGTTAGGTTAACTGTAGTTTATAGACAGCCTCTAATAATAAACGTGTCATAATCCGGTAACTTACATTTTCACATAAGTGGAGCATACAGACTGACTAGCTTATCATCAGACAAAAATCCCCTGTCTTTCTTACAAGGGAGAAACCAAAGTCTAGATAATATAGCTACATAGATATCTAACGTAGCCATGGGTTTGTGGGGAAACTAAATAGGCACAGGCACTTTCGTAGCATTCTGTTAGCACAGTTGTTGTTATAAAGCTAGCACCCTAAGCTAGCTGTCACTCACAGTGATGTTGGGGTCAAGTTCAAAATCGAGCAATGTAATTAGAGGGAATACTTTGTTCCACACCCACCAGTACAGGTATGCATCATCACACAGCAATTTTACAGGAAGAAGGGATGAAAATATTTGAATCTGAACTTTAATTTTTTTTTTTTTTTTTTTGGTCTAGATAATTTCCTTGAAGTAATTAAACTATAGGTAGCCTAACCATTTCATCACGTAAAATTGATCGAGGTCGGCCATCTTTAAAGTAGGGCGCCTAGGATTCCGTTTAAAAGATTCAAGATTCAAGATTTTTCAGGGCCGATACCGATCACCAATTTTCTTTTTAAAGATCGGCCGATACCGATCCCGATTTATTTTTATTAGAAATACATTATTATTATGCTTTATAAAATGCAAGAAGACTTAAAGGCTATAGATACAGCATTTCACCCCCTCTAGTGTCTCATATGGAGATTGCATTTCATAACACAGCCAGAATTGGAAGTACACAACCCTCGACTCTGCATTTTGTGTACATAACGTTACTTGATCTGAGTGTGAAGAGTGGAGTCAGAGACAGAATCAGGCTCAATCATGTTGAATGTCAAATCTTTTGTGATTGGGTTGGACAAATGAGCTACATAACTTAGGTAGCATTACCCAGATAGCATGCTAATAACAGACCTCTACCTAGTCAATTAAAGTCGGATTACGCTGGTTGTTTTTCATCCAGTGATGTGTCAGCGGGGCAACGTTAGTAAATAAGCTGGAGGATTGCATCTGGTGAGTTGGCAGCAGTCTGCGAGTGGATCTTGTATTGACGACGGGAGAGTCGAACCACTCTATAAAATCTTCTCCAGCACATCCCAAAGACTTTCAATGAGGTTAAGGTCAGGACTCTGGTGGCCAATTCATGTGTGAAAATGATTCCTCATGCTCCCTGAACCACTCTTTCACAATTTGAGCCCGATGAATCTTGGCATTGTCGTCCTGGAATATGCCCATTGATGGGATAACCTGGTCATTCAGTACATTCAGGTACTCAGCTGACTTCATTTTATTGCTCCATAACATTGCTGAGCCTAGACCTGACCAATTGAAGAAACCCCAGATCATAACTCTGCCTCCAGAGGCTTGTACAGTGGGCACTATGCATGACGGGTGCAACGGTGACTTTTTTTTTGGCCAGGCAGTGTAGCTGAATCTGGCAACCAATTGAGACTCCTGATACAGAGATGGGTGTGGTATCAACGTCGAAACACTACTGGCTCAGGAGTTTGTTAGAGCCGGGAACCAAGCTCAGACATCTTAGACAGAGAGAAACACTGCACTGTTTTAAGGCCTGTGAAAAAAATGTGAAATGATAAATTCATAATCAATATTTATTTTTAAATTATATAAATATTTTTATTTTATATTTATTTTTTAATAAGATATATTATATATTTAAAAAAAATGTCTCCCTAAAAATGTTATATCTATAGCCTTTAAGGATTATAGCCTAATGATTTATTGAGAATACCACTCTAAATGAAAAAAACTCAAATGAACAGTCCAACAAGATGCATGTCTGAGCTAGCAGTGACAACAAATCTCTAGAACACCTGTACAGATTTTATTCAAGAAAATGAAAAGTCTGCATTTGAACAGCTTTTAATTCATGAAAATGGAAAAAAATGTCTCAATGTGGCTGCATTTAATATGCTTTTAGTATGATCCGAACACCACGACAAGCCTAGATTTTTTTCTGCGGTGTAAAACGTCATATTTTATTAATTACGTTTGGGCTCACAGAATGGCGAGATTGACGAAATTGATTACACAGACGGACTCAATACAAAGGCAGAACAGACGCTTTCTTGAAGGGTTTCTTCTCCTGACTTATTTTTCCAGAGTTCAATAGGAAAATCTGCCAGGAGAAACAACCCTTAAAGTGATCCATCCATATCTACTGCATATCTGGCAGATGGTTTGAGGCTTGTTTGATACGTCAGACCCTTGATGACTTACAGCCATTTAACCAACCATGTATTCCATACTGTTCCAGCATAATTTACAGCTAAATCTAGTCCCACCCCATAATTCCCATAGAGATCCATTCAAATGCAGAGAGGTTATAATATCGCTTGTAGGAGTACCAGAAAATAAGATATCAAGAGTCTTTCGAGTATTTTGATATTGTTGGGTCACAGACATCCGGAAGTCATGGCATGCAAAGGATAATTAAAAACGATTACTTTATTCTACATTATGATAACTGTCCAATATTCTTTGATGCCTGAAAATGGGGGGGACTATGTATAAAAGGTTCTATCATTTCTAAACGGTGGCAACCCTAATAATATATTTTCATGTTTTTAATAACCAAATAAGCAATCCAATGCTTAATTCTGTAAAGTGCAGATGAAATAAAATAAAGTGCTTACATACGATCACAAGACCATAAATTAGCCGAGGCAAGGAAAATGCAATAGGGAACATTTGATTTCCTTAAACTTTAAATAAAAGGTTTTTTAGGTGAGTTTAGTTTGCTGCCAATCAGATGTTTGTTCCCACCCTCCCCGCTTTGTAATGGGTTTAAAAAATTCCACGCAAAAGCCAAGATTTTGAAGGTCAATTCCGCGATTCCCTCTGCAATTTCACGAAAATTGAAACCTAGGAGTCCTATTAAAGGCATACCGAACTTTGTTAGAACATAATATTGTATAGCTACCTGGCCCCGATATTTTTTGTTTTTCTCTCTCCATTCACTCCCATTGCATGGCGAAACAGGTCTCAAAAGCATTCTTTTAGCACATAAACAAATGCAAACAACACAGAATATGCCGATATATAAAATCACGACATCTGAAACCGAATGTTTGAAAAGATAAAAAGCACCATTCATGATATTTTATACTTTTTCCGTTTGGAAGAAGATCCGTTCATTAGCTTATTAACTTCCTTGTTTCGTACTTGCATCTGTAACGGTCCCACTCACTTACTGAATTGTGCATTAGTTAACAAACCGAGCAGCAAAGAAACCAGCAACAGTTGCTACTTCTCCAGAAATAGTTTGGTTCCTGATGTCGTGATTTTGTATATCAGGATAATCTACATTGTTTGCATTCGTTTATGTGCTAAAAGTGTGCTTTTGAGACCCGATTCGCCATGGAGAGAAAAAACGTCATTCTTCGTTGCTTCAGTTGCTTACCACTGGAGCAAGTCATAAAGGTGAGCTTGAATATTACGACTCATATCGGTGCTAGGTAGCTATAGAACATTATGTTCTAACAAAGTTTACTATGCCTTTAAGTTTACTATGCCATGTTTAAATGTTCCATGTTTCTGAGACTGTAAATTTGTTTTTCGAAATTATGTGTTGCGCTCACCGGTTCGAGGTAAGTAAACCCTAAAACCGCTTTTTTCGCGAATTACTGATATATTTGGACATGTGCTAGAGATTGATCCTGTTGCAAATCGCGACATTTCATCGCAATGTTTAGCATCATATAGGAAGAGTAGTGTATTTTGGCTAACTAGTGCCACGGTGGTGAAACGCAGGCTATTGCAGTTGTAATTTACTATTGGCTGTTATACAGTATATGTGACGTGGCAGTACATGTGATGTCATACCAACTGGGTGCATCTGGCTACGCCCTTCCACCTTCCAAGGCAAATGGACGTATAATAATAATAATAATAATAACTATTTGTATAGCACTTTTCATACAAAAAATGCAGCACATTTCAACACAGAAAAAAATAATAAAAATGATAATAAAATAGAGAATAAACCATACAATTCAAGGACATAAAGCAAGTAGGACTGATCTACAAAATGTACTTCATGACAAGGAACCACAAAGACACAGTAGCCCACAAGATACCTACGTTGGTTAACTTAGCTAACAGTAAAACGGTTATTAATGGACAATGTTCATGTTTATGCAGTTTTGACCGAAATGTTCCTTGAAGTTTTAATGTGGGTATATGACTCAATTTAGCGAGTAAATTAATTCATGGCTAACTTAGCAGTCTTTAATAACATTAACTAGAAAATTATCCAAATTATGTAGCCTACATTCTCCAGTTCTCTGCCTCTAACACGGCCGCTGCTCCACGCTCAGCAGCCGGAGCGAACGCCTCGAACAAAACACATTATGGCGGTAAATGAGCATACACATGGGAAAAAAAAAAAGGGTGTGGCTTGCTAACTCGAGTCCAACCCTTTCATGAGTATCTTTCCCACCCCCAATTTTGAAATTTTTTGAACCGCAAACAGAGGCGTGGTCACTCTGAAACAGCCCTTTAAGAAGCTGTCCTCTTCTTTCTAATCTTTAAATTGCTTTGACTAATTTGAGTGCCATCTTCAAATGAATTAGGCTACATTCTTTAACACATTCAGATTATTGCCTGATCCTTGTTAAACAATCTCAAGTTAGTTATCTTTGTCGTTGTCATTTCTTAATCATTAGGCCTATAGGCTACATACATATTGGTCTTGATTAGGCTATTCAGCGAATTAATTGTTTGACTGTTAGGCTACTCAAGCTAAATAAACGGAAAGAAGTCTAATGTTGTATACCCCGCTTTTTCCAGCGCACCAGCTATCAATACAGTCATGTGAAAAAGTAAGTGAAGTCTGTAGGTCCTTAGATGTTACCCTTGGGTTCTTGGAGACTTCTAGGAGCATCCTTCGGTCAGCTCTTGGGGTGAATTTGGCGGGACGGCCTGCCCTGCGTAGATTTCTGGAATTTTCTCCATTTGGATATGATGCGTCGAATAGTTGAATGATGTGCTTCAAACTGCTTTGAAATGTCGTTGTAACCCCTTCCAGTCTCATGAGAATCAATAATCTTTTTTTTTTTTTTTCTTTTCAGGGCTCCGTCTAGCTGTTTTGACCTAGGCATGATATGTTAGCACACACCTCAATGCTTAGGTCCAAACCAGACCAATTGTCTGTTTTTATGTAAGCAGAGAAATCCAAGTTATTATCTGGACAATCATTTACACCTGTTTTGTGCACCAGACATCAATTTGAATCAATATATTTGATAGTAAAGGTAGGGGTGTACTTACATTTTCCCCATGAGGAATTAGCATTTAATTTGTTCATTTAAATTGCTTAAGTGAATCCAAAGTATACTTTTTTAGCATAATTTGTTGAATTAGTTTACCTTAATCAATCAATATGGTTGAAATTAAAATAAAATGAACTTGTGTCCAGATATGTCCAAAAAAAAACTGACTACCATTTGAGGGTGTACTTACTTTTTCACACGACTGTTTATAACAAGTCCACATGACACAAAGAAAAATGCTAGCACAGCAAAACTTGCTCTATTCATTGATATTTGTCATTCAGTTAATTGCTTGATTGATAATTAAGAACTATACATGGAACAGGTTGAGATTGATATTCGTCTAAAGGTAAGGTTACAGAAGGCCTATTTTACAGCCAACGGTACGCTTATGGTAACGGTAAGTACTTTCCAAAAACTGTGTGGCAAAATTGTATTTTCATATAGGGTAAATATAAAGTTGAATACACTCCTGAAATTAATTTTACTCAGGTTAGCAATGAACTTGTTGACAAGTAAAATAGACCTAGTACTTGTGCTTCCATTTTTGTTATCTCACTATAGTTGGGCCATTATAATTTATTTTAATATTATTGATTTTAGTATTTTTGTAGCTTACTGTAGCTGAGATATTTATCTTTCCAGTTCTCGGATATACTAAAACGTGTATGGTACACGTGCCAATGTTATAATACAATAGCAAAATTAAATAAAATGTATTTATTTGATTCTCTGTAAAATAGATAGGTTAGAAGGTAAGATAGACATGATGGAATTCCAGGAATTGATTAAAAGGTAAAGCTATATCATACATAATTCAATTACTGCATACGTTTTTTTTGGACGTGTGTCAATTATATTGGGCCAGAAACCGGGTAACGTGTAGGCCTATGCATCAAGTAAGTAGAATATTTAAACGTTTTTAGATATAAAACATCTTTAATAATACTGCAAGCACAAGGAGGCTATATGTATACTTAGGAAAAACACCCAATTTCCCTAACGAACTTAATATGACAAACCATACGTAGACCTTCGATATTCATTCTTTCTGTGGCCTAGGTTAACGTTAGCTCGCTAGCAACTATCCAGTTGTTTCCCTTCCGTTTGCATATCCCTTGCTGTTCCATGTATTAATCCATCTTGTTTTTAAAAACTAAGCTTTTACCTTTCAATTTCTATTTTAAAATGCGTGACGCTACATTAATAAATACGAGCACAGATAGCCTACGAATGTAAAACACAAATGTATAGGACTGAGATGCTGAGCAGCTGCAGGACTAGCCTATCGGATTTAGTTGCCATGGAAACAGATGAGACGTGAAGGCTAGAAAGCTTCATACGTTGGAAAATATGCTAGCTATAGCCTATCTTATATACTAATATAATACAAATCAAATTCTCAAGAAAACATTGGGAAGACTAGGCTATATTACCCTTAGATAACAGCTAATGAACGGAGGCCTAGGCAGTGTTGCAAACAACCATTAGCCTAACGTTACTTCCTGGAGAAAATAGCAGTAGCCTATACACATCTCAAAAGCAATGGCAGGTATATGAATTTGCGCGCTGGGAACGGAAGAATATCCGTTAGAATACAAATAACACCGAAAAAACTTACGCGTAATTCTGAGCCTTCTTTTTAATATGCTTTTGTCTCCACCGCTTATGCAGCTTCCCGGTCCCTTTAATTGGAAGCGGTTGTTTCAGCGCGACCCCCTGCTTAGTAATCACATCAGCAGCTGCTGCAGAAACGCCCGTCCACAGAACACCGTCACCACACAGGTCAGTAGAAGGCAGCGGCACAGGCCGTGGGACAAGCTTGGAGATGCAAAAACTAATAAACGATTGATTGTTGCTGATCTATATTATGCGTGTCCTGTGTAGGCTACCAAGTATTGTATTTTAATGTAATATTAAAAACAACTTATGTATTATTTAGTTATTCACTGTATAGCGAAATAGACTCGTTTTCCAACCCTGATTCTGCATAGCCTCTACTTAGTTTGATGGTAAGCTATTTTCTAATAATAAGCCTTTACTCAGTTTCATAACGTGTCTGAAAGCTTTTGAAATAATTTTTTTTTTTTAATGGTATAAATTCTATCGATGTTTTATTTCTTCTCGTCAACAAATTCAAAATTTCCTTCAATAAATTATTCATAATAAAATTAATTAGTTGTAGTGAAAACTTAATGTCAATTCATTGTTAAAGAGTAAACTGGATATTTTCTAAAACATGCACACTTCCAAGGAACTGTTCTTCAAGAGAAGTGATTTTATAATACTGAAATTTGAAAGTAAAAAAAAACAAGTAATGTCTTTTTAAAAATGAATTAAAAACTCCATTCGTCCACTCTAAATAAATTGCATCCACCAGTTGTGTTTGAGGATACCTGATCTCTAGGTCTATCTGCAAAGATCCAACTTGCATGTGGTGAATGCCTGTGACAGTTGTCATATGAGAGAATAGTGACACTTAGTCTCATTAGCAGCAAGCCATATGCACATTATAGAAACCTCCTATAATGTTGTCTGATCAGATTAAGGAGATCAATAAGTCTTCTGATCGCATTCCTTATCCATCAGTCAATACTTGTCTAGCGCTTAAATGTGAATATTAATGACTGCAATGTTTGCTCGAACAAACAGTGGATAACGTGAAGAATGAGGAAATTATTAATGGGTTCCAAGTTTAGGGAACTGCTCAGTCAATAATCCAATCCAAAATATGCTGCAGGTGCATGGATCCAATGATGGATCTGCTGAATGCACTCTGCAGATTCATTAGTCTTCACCATATAGACACTGGTTTGCTAAAGCTCACAAACTAACAAACAAGTGTAAAAACAAAAAGTGCCTACTTTTACTTTTAAATTAACCTGTATCGAACTGTATTTCTGTCTAACACAATGCAAACCCTGTATGAATCCACTTAATCTTTTGGGGAGGTGGGGTTCATATGAACCCTGTGAACCCTGTCTGTATCTGCCAGTGGGGTAATGATCTGTAAATATATATACAGTGAGCACCATAATTCATTGGACAGTGACACTTTTTTTGTGTGGCTTTTTTGGTTCAGTACTCTAGCACTTTGAGTTTGATACAGTGAGGATACATGATACAGTGAGGTTGAAGTACAGACTATCAGCTTTAATTTGAGGGTATTTTCATCCATATCGGATGAACCGTTATAGAGCCTTTTGTACATAGTCCTCCCCATTTTCAGGCATCAAAAAATACTGGACAGATTAACAGAATGTAGAATAAAGTAATAATTTTTTATATTTGGTTGCATATCATTTGCATGCAATGACTTCCTGATGTCTGTGACCCAACAATATCAAAAGACTCTTGATATCTTATTTTCTGGTACTCCTACAAGCGATACTATAACCTATCTGCATTTGAATGTATCTTTATGGGAATTGGGGAGTGGGACTAGATTTAGCTGTAAATTATGCTGGAACAGTATGGAACACATGGTTGGCGAAATGGCTGTAAGTCATCAAGGGTCTGAGGTATCAAACTAGCCTTTTTGTGGTCATAGAGCACAACTGCACTGCCAGGGCGGAGACGCATTCTATAGAGCGTTGCCTAGGAAGCAAAACAACAACAATAGCAATGGCAACAGGGTGCAAGCAATTTGGCGAATCCGAAATAAAGAATGAGTTCATCAAAAGTTATTGTTTCAATATTTTTCCATTACTTACGAAAGCTGTAGATCACATGACCTTCTGACATCATCTAAAGAACGATTAGATAGGGCTTTCACTACTTTCTATACATTTTACACGCGTGGTTTCCTATTGTTAGCTTGTATTATATAAAAGATTTTGGAGGTTTTAAAAGTTTGTAAGTTTGCTTGGGATAACTACAATGCCGACAAGATGCGTTGTAGCTGGTTGTAGCAATACAACAAAGGATGGAGTAAGCCTCCATTTGTTTCCCAAAGACGCGAATCTTCGCAAATTATGGACGACAAAAGTGAAGCTGACCAGGGGTAGGTGGAAGGCCTGAGCAATTCAAATGTAGTGTGCAGTGCACACTTAGAAGACGGCCTGTATTCCAAGGTTGGAATGAAAAAATTGAAGAGCCTAAAGCCTGATGCCATTACAGTGATGATAAACAGCAAAGTTCAGACAGGTGCTGGTGATGAGATGGCTAGGAAGAAAACTGGGACAACAGCTGCTGAAAAGCAGAACAAAATGAGGGTAAGTCCTATTGTTTGTCACGTCATATTGATAGGCTAATTATTTAAGCGAAGATAGCCTATGCGTGATTTGTTTTTTTCTATCCGCATGGCAGCCAACACTGACAGGACAACGCGTTGATAATTGCCAACTAACGAACTAACGTTAGTACGTAACCATGCAGGAATCGGCTACACGCTGCCTACCAGCTTACTTGTAGTTACCTCCTCCGCAGTAGGCAGTAGCGTAATGGATGGAGTGAGCTAACTCAAACTCAAATCCTCTATCGCTAGCATTTGTATTTATATTTAATAGCCTACATTATTTGAAATGTCTTCCCCAGCCTTACACACCCTCCGCCTATGGACATGGGTCTAAACTAGGTCAATTTGGCTGCGTATACTTGGGGACTCAACTCACCATATGTTTATTATCTAGATCACCGCCAATATTTGGAATTAGTTTTGCTGAGAGTTTTTTGTTGGGTTCTGCTGTATGGGATGAAATGCAAATGTCCAAAAATTAAGGAAAATACTGCATAAACAGTGGTTGTGTGTGGTTTTTTCCTGCCTTCTTTCTCTTTTTTTCCATTTTTGTGTAGTTATGCCTTAGAAAAAAAAAGGTTTTTAATTGTGGATTGTGGTTTTTAACTACTGGATTGTGATCAGAGGATTCTGAATCAGAAAATAGATCACTCCCAGATCCCTCAGACGAGTCAATAACGTAATCATCTGCCATATTTTGTGTCGAGTAGAATATTTGCGTGTACGGATATGGCGATCTATCGGACGCAGCTAGACGTTCGTTCTTGAGATGACGTCACAGGGATTACGTAGTCGAGTCAGGCTTTTTTCCAGAATTTTTAAGGGCATTCCCATCCATTCCCATATGATTTTTTCAATATAACTTGTTAGGAAATTTCCGTAACTGAAAATCATTGACAGATTTGGATTTACCATACAAAACTCCCTTAGGAGGCATACATTCCATTTTTTAAAGATTTTATGTGTCAGTGGTCCTTTAATTATGTTACTATAGTTGTTATCATCAGAGTAGTCATCTAGTTTCTTTTGTAGCCTACTGTATAGGGTGACCATATATTAGATTTTTTTTTTTAAATAGGACGGAGCGGGCGGATGCTATGCCATTTTGAGTATTATAAATAGTTATAAATAGGATAGTCTCAGCTTTCTGCCGATGACAATATTATCTTTCCATTTTCTCTAAATATTAAGCAAGATATACTGTTTTAAATCTCAACTGTCACCAAACCATGTTGTTGATTTCTTCAAAATTAGAAGCAGCGATCCGCTGAGTTCATTAAAGGCTACAGAATGTTAATTCAGACATACATCAGCATTAACAGTCAGCCCACACGTTATCTTCTACTTTGTGCAGAATTTAGGCATGTCGTTGTTTGTACCTTTGTGCAGAAAACTTGTTGACATACCATTTGACAGGACAGGAGGCTAAATGCTTTGAATTTCTGTTTATTTATTTATTCGTCACTCGACAGGTCGCGTATTTGCCGGGACCACAGTCAAAAAAGAACCCGCTTTCAACTTGGCTTACTATTCATTAGTTGTTGCTCCTCTGATATTAATTTAGTTTAAAACATGGGAGATGTCTTCCTCTGGAGAGTGTAGCTATCTGGCCTAACTTCCCTGAAGTAAACAGTAAAATTTTAATACCAATGAATTCCCCGTCCCGCTGGTGAAACAATATTGACTGGGCGATAACGACTACGAGAAAGATTATACATTTCAGCCAATCGACCTGTATTTTTAACCATATGCGCTTTCAACATTGGGGGATCAGGCAACCAACCAGTCAGCCAACCAACCAACCAGTCAGTCAGTCAGTTACCCACATTCACACGTTTAGGCCCGTGCTGCGTCCGGGCAAAAAATAATAACTACGAGAACCATGATCCACCAAAGTACTTTGTTGCCATGCATGTAATTTTAGTTCGATTTGCAACCAAAATTAATGAGTGAGCCTTTAAATAAAAACTCAATAAAACTTACCATTGTGTAATGATTTCTGTGGAACGTGTATTTGGTGGAATGTTAGCTTTAGCTTGCTTTAAATAGACTAACGTTAGATCAAGTTAACTTACTTTGATTACGAGCTTGCGTGTGACATTTATCTCCTGATAGCACTGTATTTTACTTTGAATTGATTGCATTGATTCCTTGCGTGTGATGGAGGGGAAGGGGTCGGAGAACCAGACGCGACAGTACGGGGATCTAAAAGCTACCCACCAAAGTGGAGTAACCACAAGTTCAAAAGGGAGGAAACAGGAAACACGAACAGAACAGAAAAATACTCCTACGGGAGATAACCCCTAACATATAAGCTAATAGAAAACAACCCAAAAAAGAGGGTGAATACTAACTCGTAGACACAAGCAGAAATAGACAGCAAGTGAAAGAAAACCTCCAGCTCAATGTTAAATAAATGAGCTAAAATAAAGGAGGGACAGGAGAAAAGGGTAACGAAGGTTACAGCCTCAAAGAGGATTAAGAGAAAACCGAGGAAATAACTTTTTTGAGAAAGAAAAAGGATAAAGAACATCCTAAGGAAATAATCCTATAAACTCAAATATAAAGTTCCTACGTATCTTTTCACAAGACAACAGAAAAGATAAGTAGTGTTCTAGTAGTTCCTATACAGAAGTAGCGGCTAGAGCGTAACCAGAGTTTACACAGAAGCACGGATCAGAGGAAATGCCCTGCTTATATAATGGCACACGCCTGAAACCAATCAAGACTAAGAGGTCTCTAGAGAAAAAGAAAAAACGACGCGAGTGCCTTCTAGCGGCCAAAAGTCACCACAACCGCCAGAAAAGTACAAGCAGGCTTAAAACCATGACAGGACCCCCCTCTAGGGAGCGCCCCCAGACGGTCCTTCCGAACCACACCTACAAAAGTCATTTATAAGTTCCAGATCCAAAATGTTCCTAGGAACCCAACAGCGCTCTTCCAGTCCATAGCCCTCCCAATCCACAAGGTATTGTACCCCTCGGCCCACTTGCCTACTAGCCAGAATACGACGCACAGTGTACGCCGGTTGGCCCTCAATGAGCCGAGGTGGAGGTGGAGACTCATCCACCGGAGCCAACATGCTGATGAGAACTGGCTTAAGACGAGAGACGTGAAACGTGGGGTGAACCCTCATGGACCGAGGAAGCTGTAGGCGAACTGTGACCGAGTTTATTTTCTGGATGATTCTAAAAGGCCCTATAAATCGCGGAGCAAGCTTACGAGACTCAACCCGTAACGGGAGGTCCCGTGTAGGGCACAAACATGCAATTTGGAGGTCCTCCATCCGGATCCGGCTCCAGTCGCTGGGCCCCTTGCACAAGGGACACAATGTTCCACATAACTGGAGCCAAAATCGGGAACAATTAAGCGCATCCGGCTTAATATTTTTTGAGCCTGGCCGATACGTTAACAAAAAAAATTAACAACGACCCACGGGCTAAAGGTGTACCCGGAAGATGGGGAACGTACGGAGTGGAACGGTTTCTCTTCTCACCTCTCTCTCTCTCATGTTCCCTGACACAGTTATCAACGCGGATGGCGGTCGTAACCAAGGCATCAAACGTGGCAGGCGGTTCAAGCACTGCCAGTGCGTCTTTGACGGGATCGGAGAGTGCATTGGTGAATAATGTTATGAGCGGACCCAGCCTGTTTCGCCTGCCAATGCTCGGAACGTGATGGAGAATTCCGCTACCGTGTTGTTCCCCTGACGAATGCGGGTTAGGCTCATAGCTGCTTCCTGGCCAGTAATGTTGTGGTCAAATACCAACGCCATCTCCTTCATGAGGCTATCCAAACTGCTCATAACCGGTGCTTGTGACCGTATAAGGGGATCAGCCCAGGCAAGAGCTGTACCGGTAAGCAGGGATAAAATAAGCGCCACACGTGAGTCTTCAGAGGAGAAGCTCGAGGGTAACGAGGAACAATTGGGATCTTTAAAGAATGTTCCCTATACAGCCCTGTAATGTCATTGCAGAACATTACATTGGGAACATTCTGGGGTGTATAGGGGAATGTTACTCCAAGTAGGGTTGTCAGGATATCCAATAATATCGGATATGGCGAGATTTGAAAATATCGCAGAGATGACTGTCTGCCACGATATTTAAAAATATATATATTATTGCTATTCTAAGGACAAAACATGCATACATACTTTTAAATAATAATATTGGTCGGAAATAATACGTGAGTTTATATTTGAAAATTTGTATAACTCAAAATATTTGCATTAACTACATGTGCAGTGGCCTGCCCGACAAAACTGAGTGTTGCATCCTTTCCCGCTCCATTTTCTATTTTAGTTCTGATGCCTCGCAACTAATTCTGTATGCTTTGTTTTTTTTTAAATATTTGGTTGTTATTATTTGCTCTGTATTTATTATTTAGTTACCATTAGCCTATTCGTATACTGGTACTAATTAATTATCTGATGCGCAATGTTAACAGCAGAGTGAGGATGGTTATTACATCGATTTTCCCATTTCCAGTGGAAGGCTTGTGTAAGGTAGAATGCAGGATCAAATTACAACGTCTGATCGCTTGCTTCCTTGCAGAGGGGGCTAGTGCAATAGATGTAACAGCCATGGTGTTATTATCCTATCTCGTGACTGATCGTCATAATTAGTTAAACGAGCTATATGTAACATTGACACCGATCGTTTAAAATGGGTACTGCAATCCAAATTCACAATATTGGAGAGAGTCGAGACACTGAACGAACACGAGCGCAAGATGAGCCGAGCGCAACATTATATTTTGAGACAAGCTTATTCTATTTTGACAATGACAAGTGACGACGAGTCCTACACTGTAAGTTGATCAGCTAATGTATACGTTTGCAATTTGTTTATTATTTATTGTTTGCAAATTATAAACCAGCTCATGTGGATTTTTTATAACTGTCAATGTTAGCTAGATGCATGGCTGGCTATGTTTATGGTCACACAGATATAAGCTAACGTTAGTGGTATGTTTGGCGAGTAACTATATACATATATATATTTAAATCTTTAGCTAGCTAGCTAAATGGAAACGATGTTGAACTTAGCCTAGGCATTCGTAAATCGGCTGTCGGAGTACCGGAGTACATCCGGTTGTTCGTAATGGGCAGTGGACTCTGAGTCAACTCGGACTCGGAAAATAGTGAATCACACAGGCCAAAACAAATACAGACGTTCCGACCTGGAATGGAAATTTCAAAGGAGAACATACTGGCTGTAGCATTGTTGTCGGAGAAGCCAGTATTTTGACTTAGCATGTTTCCTTAATCTCTGATGACATATCATGGTCATTTTATGATTTAGTACAGTAAATTTGTTACATATAGCTCCTTTAAGAGAAAACGAGAGAAGATGGCTGAAAACACCACTTCGCCAATCTGGGAATTTTTCGGCTACAAACCCAATAACAGAGAACCAGCAAATGTCGACGAGGTAACATGCCGTAAATGCATGAAAAAGTCGTCACAACTAAGGATGGGAATACAACAAACATTTCCCATAAAACATTTTCGATAACTACACAGTCATTATGAGTGCATTATAACATTATGCCTATGAGAACCTACAGGAGATGGCAAAAAAATGATTTGTCAAATGCAGACATAGCAGCAAACATTGCATCGCAACATTGTTTTGTGGACATAGTTCGAAACTTAATAAATTGACGGCCGCTCATGGTCATCATGTTTATCATCACATTCATTTTGGAGCGATCTATGAAGTGTCTAGCTAGCCTACTAAGTTACGAGAAACTTGTTTTGTGAGATGAGTGACAGTACGGAATGTTGCAGCTGGCATTAATTTATACATGGATCCAAAACGAATAACCATTTGATTCTCGTTTTTCAATTTCTGTTTTTAAAATGAATATAGCATAACCATTTGTTTATTATTTTTAAATTTCTGTTTCTGAAACAGGAAATGATTGGCCAAAAAGTACACGGATCCAGAAGCAACACTAAGGCCACTGCAATTAGAACTCAATGCTGCCATGCTGCCACACATGGTAATTACTTCTGTTCACGTTGTCATTAATCCACTACAATTATATACGAACGGTAATGTTGAATATCACAATATTTCTTAAAGGCATATCGACAAAAAAGGGATATTGTGACAACTCTAACTCCGAGATCACAAAAGAACATTCCAGGAACATCCCATAAATGTCACAGACATTGCAATGCGTTCCCTGGATGTCATGTTGAGTCCCTTTCAAGTCCTCAGAACATTCCTAAAACATGATTGTCAAACTTCTCCTTCACATTCCACGAACATGACAGGAATATTCTATGGAACATAAGTGGAATATTCTAGGAATGTTAGCCAAAACGTTCCGTTTGGGTTTCTCTAACACTTGGACTTAACGTTCCCATACTGTGAGACCGGAGTACATTGCTAACATTCCCCATACATTCTTGCCACGTCATTACAAAATGTTATTTTGGGAACATTCTGGGGTGTATTGGGGAACAAAAGAACATTCCAGGAACATCCCATAAATGTCACAAATGTTGCAATGCGTTCCCTGGATGTCATAATGTTGTGTTCCTCTCAAGTCCTCAGAACATTCCTTCAACTTGTTTGTGGAACTTCCCCTTCACATTACAGGAACATTCTATGTAACATTAAGGGAATGTTCTCATAATGTTAGTAGAAACATTCCCTTTAGGTTTATCTAACGCTTGGATTTAACGTTCCCTTAGTGTGAGACTGGAGTACATTGGTAACATTCCCCATACATTCTTACCACGTCATTACAAAACGTTATTTTGGGAACATTCTGGGATGTATATATAGGGGAATGTTACTCCAAGATAACAAAAGAACATTCCAGGAACATCCCATAAATTTCACAAACGTCGCAATGCGTTCCCTGGATGTCATAATGTTGTGTTCCTCTCAAGTCCTCAGAACATTCCTTCAACTTGTTTGTGGAACTTCCCCTTCACATTACAGGAACATTCTATGTAACATTAAGGGAATGTTCTCGTAATGTTAGTAGAAACGTTCCCTTTGGGTTTATCTAACGCTTGGATTCAACGTTCCATGTGTTAGATAAACCACTGGTAACATTTCCCATACATTCTTGCCACGTCATTACAAAACGTTAATTTTGGAATATTCTGCGGTGTATAGGGGAATGTTACTCCAAAATAACAAAAGAACATTCCAGGAACATCCCATAAAAGTCACAAATGTTGCAATGTGTTACTTGGATGTCATAATGTTGAGTTCCTCTCAAGTCCTTGGAACATTCCAACTTGATTGTGTAACTATTATTAGATCATAGGCCTGTTCTTCAGCTGCCGAGTAGATGGTCATATGTAGTCCCATTTAAATATACGTTTGCGGCATTTTGGCTTTATTGGACAGTAATCAATGAGAGACTAGAAAATCAGAGGGAAAGAGAGAATGGCCTTTGAGATTTATCTTGAGCCGGATTTGAACCCATGTTGTGGAAAACAGGAATCGCTGATGACATGTGATTTACCTGGTTGAGCTACTAGAGCACCTTGTCCCTCCCAGCAAGCAATTTTCAGGCTAAAAGCCCTAAAATAAACGTCTATTGCAGTCAGTGAAAAGACCTCTTAAAATGGTTCCAAAGTGAATTTTTTTCTACATCTATTTGTAGACCTCTTTCAAGAGTTCTTGTTTAGACCACGTTTCAACCGAAATTTTTAATGTAAAAAAACACCACAGCAGGCAGGAATCAAACTCACAATCCTCGAATCTGAAGACTAGTGCTTTTCCACTGAGCCATCGAGGCCACATGTTTACCAGTGTGTTGTAGTGTTTAATGAATGATATCACAAACGAGCATGGACAGGCAAGTTGTTGACTCTCATGTACAAGTCCACACACATGTGCATAGCAGAAATTCGTGCAACATTATTTTTGGGTACAAACTCTGTCTGCCTAGGATAGAAACTTGTGTTGTTTGCCCAAGCTTCTTGTGGCAACAAATTGGCTAAATGTTTTGACATTTTAAGTGATACACTTCATGTGGTGAAATTGCATCTACGTGTAGGCCGGATTTCGCTTGCCAAAGCTATGACATTTTGAGAAATGCATCCACATTAATCCATATTGTTTGTCTTTGAATTTACAACTGAATCACATACTGTATGAAAATTATAACATAAAATGTGCACATTTATTTTGTAGATTTTAGCCAGTCTAAAAAGGGCCAAATGAGAGCTTGGATGGTATTCCATATTTCACCAACATTTTAACGTTTATATGGGTTCGTGCTCAGTGGGTATATGCAGATGACACCACCATTGTAGTTCTGCCGACTTTTCAACACAAAAATGCTCATTGGGTAACCGAAAAAAACAATGGTTATTGAGTCTTCAAATTCCAATTTTGTAATCATATAACTTCAAGATCACGCTTGGATTTTTTCTCGGATTCCATGCCAAAATGAAATGTAATAATGCCCATTGCATTAGACTCTGTGAACACTGGGTGCGGCACAGAACATAACCCAATTCACAGCAATCATTGTGTTTTGTATTTATTGAGCTGCAGAGTGGTTCTGTCATTGCTTTTATCGAAAAGTACTCCGCCGTTTCAGTGCCAAAATTAAATGTAATCAACTGTCCAATCATAGTCGGGGGGGGGGTCATAAATACTTTGTGTGCTAAGTATTTTTATTTTTTTTAAATGTATTTTTTATATCAATTAATTTAATTTAATTTATTTTGTGAAATGCGGCGTTGCAGCTTCACAAATACTTAAACAGAGCATGTGGTCTGATGTGCAGTGTTCCGGGCACTGTGGTATGTATGCTTGAGTCTCGGAGTCAGAACCCCTGTGTCTCACTCAGGGCTTGGTGAAAGTCCCAAGACCTCTGAGTTTTAGCAATATATTCTAAGTCTGACCTCTGAGTTTACGAGTTAGTTCTGAATTTGTAGCTCCGAAAACAAGTCCCATGACCTCTCAGTTTCTAGCAGTAGGATCCAAGTTATTTAACCGCTGAGTACAGAGTCAGATGCAAAACCTAGGAACTCCATGTTCCAGTACCGGAAGCTGAAGTTTGATGACCGCTGATGCTGCATCTGGTGCTGGTCGCCAGATCCATGCGGTCCACAGCAGGTACAGGTCTCAAGCCCTCTGATAGTGCAGCCACCGGCTGCAACAAGTCTCGAGGCTGTCTGTAATCTGATCTGGGAAACGACACCTCTATATTTCAGAGATCGAGGCCAGTATCAGTGGTCGCAAGACCCTGCATATTGTGCCCAATGTAACCGTCGAAGGACCGCTGGGCGTCACGGCAGATACAAGTCTCAAGCCCTCTGATAGTGCAGCTAGCTGCACCAAGTTTTGAGACCACCTGGAATCTGCCACATATGGAACCCATGTCTAGACCTCTGAGATTGGTGCAAGGTATCATGTTGCAGAACTTCTGAATTTCTGTGATGCTGGAACTGGGTCCTCAGGTTTATGCAATCTGGCCTGTAACAAGTTTTACACCTCTGAGTTTCACGTACGTCTAAAAACAAGTCCCCGACCTCTGACACCAGAGCCTGAGAGAGTCAGCAGGAGGGCCAAGGCTCCGAGACACAGGTATACTTCTTAGCACCAAGGCATATGCAACAGGTAAACACTGAGTATACACACAGTGAGTCCTCTCAAGACTTCATAATGTCTCTCACCCATAATTATAAAATTTCCCTTAAAGTTTGGGTCAGCATGCAGGATATCTCTTACAGTGTGGTGCTGCAATATGATAATCTCTCTCACCCTAAAATTCCTTACAGTTTTGGTGACCTTGACGTGATACCTCTGGCAGGGGGTGTCTGCTTTTCTTGACCTCCATGTTTTTAATCTCCCTTGCACGTCTCTCAGTGAGCATTGTATGCACTCCAAACATGGCAAAGTGGATCGTAACTCGTCACACCTCTTGTTTCTGTAAAAATATAAATTCCACAATGACAACCATGACCTATTTTGATCCACACACTATGGGTTGGTAGAGTCATTGTGTAAAATTGTTCACTGTGGTTTCAGGAGCTACGGGGGAAAAAAATCCAGAGACTAAGGAAACAACTGAGGAGAGCCTTCAGAAGGAAGTGTCAAGATATTTGAAGACAGAGAGGAGAGAAAACAAAGGCAAAGGCAGACGGAACGTAGAGGAGTAGGCATATGCCGGTATGATAACCTTGGCCTAAATATTATAAAAAATCTATATATATATATATATATATATATGTATGAATTCCATTCTCTTGTACGCCTACATTTATGTGAAACAATAAACAGAACTAGAAGAAAATGTGGTTTGTGCTATATTTACATGTCAATGACAAAACGTGAGCAATAATAGTTTGAAATTATGAGTAATACAAGTTAATGGTATAGAAATGCAGAACATAAGATGGATTAATATGAGCTGTGGAACGACTGGGCCTTCCGTGAACAGTCGGCCTATCTATGAAACATTGATTACTCGCCAGTGGACCGCTAGGAAACCGATGAGCAAAATGCCAGTGTTGTGCTGTCATTGCAGATTTCTACTCCTCTTCCAATGAAAGCACACATCAAGCTACACGCTATGCTATCAAAGATCTGCACTTTTCTTCTGCGTTATTACTCCAATTACAATTAAACCTGTAATACTGTGGATTGTTGTACAAGCATAGCAATAAACAATGAATTGTAGATTCTGCCAAAATATGACTCCCCTCCTATATTAAAAAAATTGCACCTACCAAAATTGGACTTCACTGCTCACTACTGGTAATAAAATATAAACAGCATATGAAGAGGTGATTATGCATGGTCAGTCTGGTGGTTGTCAGAGCTTTTTAATATAAGAGGGGAGTCTGATTTTAGCACCTACCAAAATTTGACTCCCCCATACCCTCCCTTGTCAATATTAGATATAAATGTTTGTAAATACAGAATATTAATAGATGGATCGCATTAAATTTTCGTTATAGTAGATTTATGATGAATGTTTGTATTTTAACACTGCAGAGTAATTTTGTTAGACCATGACACTTGAATGATATCCCATCCTCTACATGCTTATTACCTTGCTTTGCATTGAAAAAGATAGTGTTCAACATCGACTTTTTGCAGTTATTTTAAGGTCCCCCACAACCATGGTTAATAGCGATGCTCGTACCACAATCCACAGTGAGCTATTACCGTTTAATTTTAATTGGAGGAATTACGCAAAAGAAAAGTGCAGATCGTTCATAGCATACCCTGTAGTTTCACGTGCACATATGAAGGGGAGTGGAAATCTGCAGGTCAGACACCTGTAGCTGCCGCCGGACCACAAACTCTGCTTCTAACACGCCACTGGTGCCCCCGACTCTTTGATATATTCAATTAAGACAATATTCTATCTGGCCTCATTAATTTACGTGACTTTAGCTACAATAAGCTCTACATTACCTACATGGTAAGATGAATTGCGCTAACTAACCTACTATTCAATAAGCACCCGTCACTAGCTGTCAAAGCTTGCTTAACATGGATTAGTTTTGTGAACGGAGCTCAAACTTGTGTGGCTCGCCTCTTCTTGCAGATCGTATAATGGCGTATGCCGTAGCCTACTAATCAGGGGCGCCCGCAGGATTTCTTCCCGGGGTACGCAACAGAGGAGGCCAAGCCATAGGCTACATTAAAACAAAGCCACTACTTAGGACTAACGTTACAACGTAATTTACCGATATATTTTGCACTCATAGGGTCGCATATTACAAGAAGTTCTAACGTAGGAGTAGGCCCAGCCTACGTTAAAGTCAGATCTTTCATCAGCAAAACTGGAGAGACGTACTTCAAAATAGAATGGAAATGTTGCGCGCAAAAAGATGTTACGTGACTTACAGTAGCCTGATCTTTCATCAGGAAAACCGGAGACGTCACAATAGAATGGAAATGTTGCGCACAACAAGCTGTTACGCGACTTACAGCACAGTTAATGTTAACACAATGAAAACACTTCTGACAAGTCAATGTAACTATCGAACATGCTCAACAAAATGTATTCACTGCTTAAATTTCTAATAAAATATTATCACTGAATGCTCGCCAATTGTGTGTGTGTGTGTGTGTGTGTGTGAGTGAGAGTGAGAGAGAGAGAGAGATAGAGAGAGAGAGAGACGCCACTGCAAATAAAATAACATGTTGCCTCAATCACTGCATAAATATAAATAGCATTTTACCCTTAAGCCCTATTCGGACGGGATAAGTTTTACAGGGGGAGGTGGGGTAATGTAATAATTACTGGAAGAGCTCCGCTATTTTAGTTCCCATGTCTGTAACTTTTACAGACTGCGCACTCCCGCACCAGTAAAGATTCCGGAGTCTTTTACCTTTTAAAAGTCCTGTAAAAATTACCCCAGGTTAAAGCTATCCCGTGCAAATTGACATGTCCGGTAGAATTCTGTTATTTCCTGTGAGAAATTAGTTTTCCCCAGTCTTTTCTACTGGTTTTTCACGTAAGCACTCGAGGACGCCTTTGGTTGTGCTCTCTTCTATGGAGGATTATTCAACCCAAAATTAAAATGAAAATGAAAACGAAAATGAAAATGAAAATGAAAACGAAAACGAAAATGAAAATGGAAAATGAAAATGGAGGATTATTCAGCCCAAAATTAAAATTAAAATCTTTTCATTTTCGTTTTCATTTTCATTATCATTTTCATTATCGTTTTCATTTTCATTTTCATTATCGTTTTCATTTTCATTTTCATTATCGTTTTCATTTTCATTATCGTTTTCATTTTCGAACTGTACTATCTATGTAAATGAGGGGGTATGGTCAAGCAAGCAGGGTGGGCCTCATACAGGTTTAGTGCAGTAGCACTTAATGAACACTAGGGGGAGCATAGCATAGGGATGGGTAACAGTCTATGCTTGATTCTATGCTGTCAGGGCACTCATACGTTTTAATGTATGAAATAATGAAGAATCTGAGCAGTGTTATAAAGTATTCTTGTTTTATGAAAGAAACGGAGCTAGCTAGCCAGCGCTACGCTGTGTAGGCTATAGGTCAAACCTGCGAGGTGGAAAATCCAGGTTCAGAAAGTGAAAGATTGCAATCATTTGTTGCAATCACCTGGATTTGCTAATTATCACAATTCTTCAGCCAAGAGGTAGGAGCTAACTAGGCTAATTAGTGAAATCGTGAGTTCATGGGTGGAAGAAACACGGCAGGACTTTTACTTTCTGACCCCTGGAATTTCCACCTCTGCAAACCTGGTAGTAGCCTACGATAGGCTACATTGTGCCAGGTTAAACGTTGGATTGGATGGTTGTGTTGTGAAATCCTTTCTTAAAATAAATGAAAAGACCGCAAATGAGTCACTGGATCGTTTAAACTTTTAACCTGGCTCCGGTACTTTAAACGAACATTAAGGCATTGCTTCAAAAAGTCTATCGACAGCCAGATTCTATTCTATATGTTATGCAAAATGAGAAATGTTAATGTAGGCTATTTGAAAGTGAGTCGGCTTCGTCATACATCTATCGTTAATTGTGTTTACTGTATTACACACTTCATGTGTGTGCCATGAGTCACTGGACCGTTTATTTTAACCTGGCTCCGATAGATCTAGCTAGCCTACTTCAAACGAACATTAAAGCATAGCTTCTAAAAGCTAGCTAGATTCATGACGGTCGTCATAAAATATGGTCGCAAATATGAATAGGCTAGGGAATGAAAGGTGCTGACAGCTGAAAATGGAACGCACAAAATGGTGCTATGACGTTTTATTCTATCCGGTTGTTTTAATACACATCGGAGCTAGAATCCTGAAAAATAAACAAGAATGTCTAAACTTGGAACCTGCCAAGTGTGTCGTTGTTTTTTCCCTGAGGGAATTTCACGAAGCAGAGGTGTAGCCTAGCTACTAAACGAGATTAAGGGGTTAGACAGCTAATTTAAATTTCCACCCTGGATTTTCTGTATATCACAAAGCCGACTCACTTTCAAATACATTAATGTCTCGATAGACTTTTAGAAGCTATGCCTTAATGTTCGTTTGAAGTAGGCTAGCTAGATCTATCGGAGCCAGGTTAAAATAAATGGTCCAGTGACTCATGGCACACACATGAAGTGTGTAATACAGTAAACACAATTAACGATATATGGGTAACATAAACACTTATGAGAGCTATTTTAGGATAATCATAAACAGCTAGCAAGCTCAATTTAAGATTCAACCCTGGATTTTTTGTATGACGAAGCCGACTCACTTTCAAATAGCCTACATTAACATTTCTCATTTTGCATAACATATAGAATAGAATCTGGCTGTCGATAGACTTTTTGAAGCAATGCCTTAATGTTCACTTAAAGTACCGGAGCCAGGTTAAAAGTTTAAACGATCCAGTGACTCATTTGCGGTCTTTTCATTTATTTTAAGAAAGGATTTCACAACACAACCATCCAATCCAACGTTTAACCTGGCACAATGTAGCCTATCGTAGGCTACTACCAGGTTTGCAGAGTTGGAAATTCCAGGGGTCAGAAAGTAAAAGTCCTGCCGTGTTTCTTCCACCCATGAACTCACGATTTCACTAATTAGCCTAGTTAGCTCCTACCTCTTGGCTGAAGAATTGTGATAATTAGCAAATCCAGGTGATTGCAACAAATGATTGCAATCTTTCACTTTCTGAACCTGGATTTTCCACCTCGCAGGTTTGACCTATAGCCTACACAGCGTAGCGCTGGCTAGCTAGCTCCGTTTCTTTCATAAAACAAGAATACTTTATAACACTGCTCAGATTCTTCATCATTTCATACATTAAAACGTATGAGTGCCCTGACAGCATAGAATCAAGCATAGACTGTTACCCATCCCTATGCTATGCTCCCCCTAGTGTTCATTAAGTGCTACTGCACTAAACGTGTATGAGGCCCACCCTGCTTGCTTGACCATACCCCCTCATTTACATAGATAGTACAGTTCGAAAATGAAAATGAAAACGATAATGAAAATGAAAACGATAATGAAAATGAAAATGAAAACGATAATGAAAATGAAAATGAAAATGAAAACGATAATGAAAATGATAATGAAAATGAAAACGAAAATGAAAAGATTTTAATTTTAATTTTAATTTTGGGCTGAATAATCCTCCATTTTCATTTTCCATTTTCATTTTCATTTTCGTTTTCGTTTTCATTTTCATTTTCGTTTTCATTTTCATTTTAATTTTGGGTTGAATAATCCTCCATACTCTTCGGTCCAACTATTGACCGACCTCTAAATGAATGTAACGTTACATTAAATAAGAAGACAGAGAGCAAAAAAACAGGCTAAAAGGTAGGCTACAGTGGGGCAACGCTTGTGGCCGCTTTAGGTAAGCTATTGTAGCCTAGCTATAGCCTTACATACATGTTATGGCCTAACACCGTTTCTTTTCAAGCTAACGTTAATAAAGAGGTGTACCGTGTACAGGATTCCTCACGCTTTTTGTGGACATGTTTGCCATGCCAACATTGTCTCCACGTAGTTTTTTTTTTGGCGGCTCAGTTTGCAGTGAAGATAGGATGTGTAACATTGTATGACTCGTGGGGAACATTTTCGACAACATAGAGTAGACACTCCCATCTCTGTAATTCTAGACGCTGCTTACGGAGATAGCTACTTTATCCCGTCCGAATCGGCCATTAACATTACAGACGTCCTGTGGTAATAATTACTTTACAGACATTGTCCTGAAAACATATCCCGTCCGAATAGGGCTTTAGAATATGAGATTGACCCTCCTTGTCCCGGTTGCGTCAAATTCCCTAAGCACCCGCTCTGTGTCGATTTCAAAGTCATTGTGAATGTTCATAATCGCCAATCGCGTCTGTCATGCTGTTCCGTAGGTAGGTTTTCAGACGTCTCAAACAGCTGAATGAGCACTCGACCGAAGCAGTAGACATGGGCATCATAAGAAGGACTTTCAGTATGCTATGAAGTATTCGTTTAAGTTAGTTATCTTGACTGACAAGTAAAAAGGCAACTCTAAAGTTTTCCCGGTCTAAAGAAAAAGGTGATCCTCCAATCACTTTCAACGGTGTTAACGGCGGGATGGTGATCCTCCAATCACTTTCAACTGTGTCTTCCAATCACTTTCAAATGTTTGAAATATGCAAAACTTGGAAAATACAATAACCAGGCAATACAACGAAGACAATAAGCAAATATCATTCCTCAACATCGTAGAAACAGAGACGCAGAGACTTTGACAATTCACGTCAGTTTTAATGGAAATACTAATTTTGCTGTTGTTGCTAAGGTACGCAGACTGCGTACTCTGCGTACAGCTGGGGGCGCCACTGCTACTAATAGTGCACTCAGCTACCTGCAGAGCGATGGCACAGACGTCAGTTTAACCATGTTTAACCAGTAAAGGTCTCCCTCAAACTTACTATTTACATAAAGCTGACAGTACAATGTTGGTGAAAGTTACTAAAACCAGGAATGCATTTCTTAATACCGTTACACAAGCAAGGCAAGCAAATGTCAAAAAGTGACCAATTTTATATGCCAATAAAGCAATGTAGCCTCTCCTAGGAGATACCAATTTTAAAATGAAACGCTCACCTAGCCTATAAGCCATATATAGCCTAGCCTAGATATAAGTTGAAATGTTTTTTTAAGGCCAGCTGAATACCATAAACCTTATTTTTTTATGACTACTTTTTTAACGTTGTGCCTGCCTGCTTTATGGTTAACCGCGGATAGCCAATCCGCCATGCACTGTTACAATAACATTTAGAAATCCTAAAGCGGGGTTATCTAACATAAAACATTAATGTGTCATCATTTTGTTTTCTGTCTTACAGGAGCAGTGCGGGGAAACATTAAAGACGCCACAGATGCTGATGTATCGTTACTTGCGCCAAAAAAATGATATTGGCTGCAGTAGCCTATGACAAAAGACCGCGACGGAAGAAAGCAAGAACCGCAAGTTTTAATTACATTTCTGATTGTAAATTTGCCTAAATTTAAAAATTGTATTTAAAATAAATTCAGTTAGAAATAGGTAAATTAGCCTATAGCCTATCAGGCTACATATGCTCTCTTAATTAGTGTTTTAATGTAGACATTATTTTATCAGTGTTGCAGAGGCAACGATTCATTTTAATTTAATGTTGATAAGCCTATTCGTTTTTTTATTAGCCTATAAAAATGTGTTTGATTAAAATGTTGTTAATAAATCTATTTTTTTAAATTAATAATCTCGTTCATAATTTATTCCATTTAACATAATATAGCTTGTTTATTGTCCAGAACAACGTTGGAAGATGACAGTGGACCAACGTTGGGCCAACAAAAATTGTTTACTGGGGAGTTCGTTACGCTTCTAGGCGTGTTTCGTACACCTGCACCCTAACGTTTGCGTTGGTTTATGTATTACCAGAACAGTTTAAACTGTCACAATTCTCCCCCTATCTCATTTAGCCTAGCCTATACATGTACATGGAAGAAAGATTAGATCTTTAACGTTACCTGAGGCAAGCTGGCTTCTCTTATTAGCTGAAGATGACGAAGAGTGAAGATTATCATTTAGCTAATTTACGTTAGTATTCGCTTTCCAAATCTTGACTACTCATCTGTGTGTGGCCAAGCAGGCAATCGTTGTCAGATTAGTCGACCGCCAATCAAAACACTGTAGTTGGTTATAGGCTCCCGAGCAAGGGGCCAAGACTGGGCTTTCTTTCTGAAGCTCACTTCCTGGTGCTGTTGCTCACTAGGGGTTGGCTCCAGTATAGGTCTTTCCCCATGTAAGTCAATGGCAGCAATGTGGTCAAAATACTCAGTCAATAAATTTTTTACACAAAAAAATGTAATTGCAATAGGTGCCTTTCCTTCATCTAATGCTTGCGCATGTGCTGATTTTTTAAAATATTGTGTCGTTTGGACAGGGTATTAACATTTGTTCAGGACCAATCAGAGGGACAGGTTGAGTCCTGGGATCACTGGCATAGATAGGTTCTATATGGTTCTCACTGCCAGGACCAATCAGAGGGACAGGTTGAGTCCTCTTCGGCTCCACGGAGCAGGCGCAGTTTGTACAAACGGGCGGCGAAAAAGACTTCCGAGCTTCAATTCAGTTTTTACGAGGCCGTGGAAAGGCAATGGGTGACGTCACAGTGGCTTTGTCCATATTTTTATACAGTCTATGCTCCCGAGGTAAGTCCACACACTCCACAAATCTGTTGAATAGTTGATCATTTCCGAAGACGATCACAAAACGGAGCTTACGCGAACAGATTTTCTATTGATTTTTTTAGACGGGGCGCCAAACTCTGCCTGCCAGCATGCGCTGACTGAATGAAAAACGATGGCGCGCATGACGTGACGTTGTTTTGCTATGCGTAGGCTAGCTGTCGGGAATACATGCTGGAATCGATAAGAGAATTGATAAGCTCGAAGGCGTACGATTCCGAGGAATCGGACAACTTGGAACGGAACCTGTTCTCGATTCCCACCCCTATGGAACGTCATATTGAATGTTTGAAGAACACAAGAGGAAGGTTCACAGAACATTCCCCCTACGTTACATGGAATGCACCTAGACTGTTGCACTGATGTTATATACAATGTTTGTAGAGCGCAAGAGGAAGGTTCCCAGAACGTTACCTTCATGTTACGTAGAACATTGCCCTGATGTTTTATGGAATGCCCAGAGAATGTTCCCCTCATATTTTATAGAATACTCTTAGAACGGCAGAGGAAGGTTCCCAGAACGTTACCCTCATGTTACATAGAATGTTCCCCTGGTGTTTCATGGAATGCTCCTAGAATGCTCCCCTGATGTTACATAAACTGTTCGTAGAGCGCAGGAGGAAATATCCCAGAACAATACTCTCATGTTATAGAACGTTCCTCTGGTGTTTCATGAAATGCTCCTAGAATGTTCCCCTGATGTTATAGAAAATGATCGTAGAGCACAAGAGGAAGGTTCCCGGAATGTTACCCTCATGTTACGTAGAACGTTGCCCTGATGTTTTATGGAATGCCCAGAGAATGTTCCCCTCTGATGTTACATGGTATGCTTCTAGAATGTTCCCCTTATATTATATAAACTGTTCATAGAGGGAAAGAGGAAGCTTCCCAGAAAGATACCCTAATGTTACATAGAACATTCCTCTGATGTTCCATGGAATGCTCCTACAATGTTCCTCTGATGTTATATAAGCTGTTCGTAGAGTGCAAGAGGAAGGTTCCCAGAACGATGCCCTCATGTTACATAGAATGTTGACATGATGTTTTATGAAATGCCCAGAGAATGTTCCCCGCTGATGTTACATGGTATGCTCCTAGAATGTTCCCCTGATGTTATATAAACTGTTCGTGGAGCACAAGAGGAAGGTTCTCAGAATGATACCCTCATGTTAAATAGAATGTGCCTAGAACCTAAGAGGAATGCTCCTAGAATGTTTCTGGAATGTTAAAGGGATGTTCCTCAGAAACGTTGTGTGAAAGTTCTTAGAATCTGAAAAAAACTCAACATTGCATCAACCAGGGAACGTTTGGAGCAACCTTAATAACATACAGGGAACGTCCCTAGCATGTGATTTTGTTAGCTGGGAAAACCCTCTACACTTCCCTGATTCTCCGTCGTAACGGAGGGGGAGTTGGAGTTTTGGCTCCCAAACAGTGACTGGAATAGGTGGTGAACATTTGTTCCTGTTTGTTATGCATGGCCAGCTGCTGTTAATATTAATATATTAATATACCTAAGATATTTGGTAGGTGTGTACTGGATACATCCCTCTGTGATATGTTGTGGTTGTTTGAAGTTTTTAGAATCTCTTGTCCATCACTTTAATTTTAACTAACGCCAGTTTGCATTGTATACAATTTGGCTGAAAATCAGCAATGTGTATAATCTAATTTGATACTTAGAATTAACAAAAAAGTAAAGCAAAATCATCATGCAGTGTTTATAAATCCTGTCCTGCCTAACCTGTCTTTATTTGTAAAACAAGGGGATAACACAGCAAGGTTTTTTTTACTTTCATAAAGAAAGGATCAAGTTAGTACTTCAGAGACCTACAGTCTATACAATACAGTAAATATCTGAGTGTTATTCACACAACCTGGTCAACTAAAAGTACCTCATGGACATATAACTGTTTTTACTTAAATATGATAAAAACTTTTCTAAACCAAAATAGCGGAACAGGACATGCATGAAATTAATAAAATGACACAGCATATATTTTCACTATAATAACAGAGTAATAGGACACTACAAAATCATAAACCATCTGGATAAACAACTGTTTCTAATTATGCCTCTGAATAGTGACCAAACTTTTATATTTCGGCATGTCACACCACCCCTCTCAGACTCCTGCCCAAGCACTAACAGTCACACCTAATCAAAGGCACTTGTATTGAGACCGCTGCTGGCCTCAGAAGAGTTTGAGCCGGTTTTGGCCAGCTTCTTGCCTGCTCTCCTTCTGTTCGGAAAACTTGAAATTCCTGCAAGGCATTTCACTGCTGGTTTCTCTGGGAACTAAACATGCATGCGGACGCTTTGGTGAACTCTGTCTTGGTCTCCTTGTTTCTAATTCTCCTCTCTGCTGTGAAAGAAAGTTTGTCACAATCGCTGAGGTGAGGCTGCTTTGTTTTTCCTCATCAGTTATTGCTTTTCTGACGGATGTGGTGCGTCTGCACGGGTCAGCTGAAACAGACGGTTTTTCAGGGCTCTATGCAAGCACAGTACAGTTAAACAAATGTTCTCTCAAAGTTGGGGAATGGAAATTACAGTAAGCTGTGCTTTTTTATTATTTTTTTAATAAAGTTTTTACTTCACTCCCAGTGTCAGTGAGAAAGCTTTTGGCGTGAGGTTTATTAAAACCAATGCGCAGTGCAGTGTCTCATTC
Source organism: Synaphobranchus kaupii (assembly GCA_029718625.1). Taxonomy (NCBI): domain Eukaryota; kingdom Metazoa; phylum Chordata; class Actinopteri; order Anguilliformes; family Synaphobranchidae; genus Synaphobranchus; species Synaphobranchus kaupii. The sequence goes on along the minus strand of CM056384.1, from coordinate 32,904,987 downwards.
AGGGTGTATTGTTTGGGTTGCAGTCCTGTGAAACTTCAGAAGTAGCACCTGGCATCCTCACATGCAAACACTGAAAAACTACTATATTTTCCTAAAATTATCTCTTGTGACAAACACATTAAAGTTTGTATATCATAGTATCTTAAGGTTTGAGATATTTGATTCGCATTTGGCAGCCATCCAAAACCTATTCATTGTTTGTTTTGTGTCTCCGTAAACTCCGTAATTAGCCATGCCATATGTGATGGAGCAAGATTCATGAGTTAGGACCATGACAGATTTAAAAAATATATATAATTTACAAAATATCTGCATAAAAACGGACTCTAATTAACTTGTTAATAGAAACCTGAATGTTTCCTGTTTGTATTTCTGTAACCTTAAATGGTGCCACACATTTATGTATCTATTTTATCTGAATACATTATACCAAGCTTATCTATTCATGTTGCATATTGTAGGGAACCCAGCAGAGCACTGTGTGGGTCCAGGATGAGCATGCAGTACATTGGCTCAGCTGTTGAGCTGTTGTTTACATAAGGCTAGTCTAAGCAGGTGCAACTTGACAGTCTCATAATGGCCTCTCAGGGCATAGTGTATGTACATACCAGCAAGATAGCACAAAATAAACCCAACAGCTAAAACTCTGGTTATACCTGCATTTTCCACATTTCTTTAGAAAAGAAGGAAATATGAAGGCAGTTTAGCAGTATTGGTTTTATATTGTATTTGATAACAATTGTTTATCAACAATTGTGTATCAAAAAGAAAATTCCATGCAAAAGCAGCTCACTTGGCGAGACATGGCACAGTCCATAGGTTTGAACTTCAAGCCATGGGTTTGATTTATTCTGAACTTTTTTTTTTTTTTTTTACTCGTAATTTCAAGCTTCCAAAAAATATAAAATGAAATTTTACAATGATGCGGAATCCAGTTTGACATAGCCAAGGGCAGTGTCTAATTTCAAATCCCTTGACATCCCTTTCTTTGAGAAAATGAGGGTTTTTCTTTCTTTCTTATGGCTTTATAACCTCAGAAATGTCAGTGGACTGCAATAAAGGCAGCAATGGAATGTTTATAAGCTACCAAATGAAACATATTTTACTGACAGACCCCTGGGTGGTAGAGTTGATAAGAACAGTAATACTGGCTGCCTTGTTGTTTTTGAATAGAGAAGCAGAACCAACACCATCCCAGAGAAACATCCAACCTTCTGACTCTGTGGCCATGACACTTATATAATACCACTGCTGTCTTACAGAGGCATTGTTTTGTAAAACCACATACTCCTGTAGTCCTGGTCATAACACCCAAAAAGTTTTTTTGTTATCGTTTCATTTTAGCTTGTAACTATAACATGTTACACAGATACACAGTAAAATGTCCAGTGTTAATTCAACTCTAATTTCGTCTTGCAGAAAATAATGCAATATATCTTGAAGAGAATGGGAGTTTGCTTCAGAGAATTAATGGAAGGCCTCACTTGCCATATCAAGCACTCCCTAAATGTGAAACTGCTGTTTTATGATGAATTATAAATAATAATAACACATTTTTGCGAACAAAAAGAATAAATGAAATGGTCAATGAGCTTTCTCTGTATGGTTTATGTTAGAAAACAACTTGAAGAAAGCATCTGGAAACCAATAGATGTTCAGAAAATACCCTTTTGGTTGCCAGAATTTCTGTGAGTCATTAAAAAAGGATTAATGCAAAAAATCTCCTTTTAAAAGCAGACATTTTACATCAGAGAATTGTGTGCCTTGCAATGTATTTTGCAGACACTCATATCCACAGTACTTTACATGGCATACACGATACCATATAGGCAGAGAGGGTATTGAGACGAATCTTTGATATAGGTTGCATCGTCTCCATTATAGCTGGTTTAATACTAAAGCAATGCAATTAGGAGAATTGCCTTGCTCAAGGGTTCAGCAGGATTGTGTCCTATCTATCCAGGGTTTGGACCTGCAATCTTCTTGTTCAAATGATTTTCATGGTCCACTAATCTGGCACTAATAAGGATTGTTGTTCCTACAGGAGTGCTCCAGTCTGTGTGGTAATTTTTTTAAAATCACTTTTCATTTTTTTATATACTTTTATGTGCTGATTGAACCGGGGCCACAGTCGTGAAGCGATAAAGTTTAAGGATGCTGAGGCTCAAGATGTTTTCCTGCCAGACACTATTCAGTCAGTGACTCATGTCGGATTTTGGGATAGAAAGGACAGACAATCTTTTGGCTTCCAGTTGGCATGAATTGTTGCGGTGAAATTGCAGTTCAGTTTAGCCTTTCTTTCCTGCAAATGATCCAGGAGTAGTTATTTCCCTTCAGGCTTTGAACATCAGGGCAGAGCCATTTTGCTGTGAGATATCAACATGTTGGCCAGTCAATAATGGCAAGAGTAGCTCAAATAAAGTGCGTTCAAATTAAAATAGGACCTGCATGCTGTGAGAAATGGCCTATTGCATAAAAGAAACCATTAATTTTGGAGATACCTCTATACCGGGCACCTCTTTCCTCAGACCCAGAAGTTAAAAGATTTACAGCCTGAATGAGTGGCTGGTTCTAATTATAGCCATGCAACGCTGCTTTCTACATGAATCATACGCATATGGTACATTCCCTCTCAGATGAATACTAAAAACAGATTCAATTTTGGATCTAAAACACCATTACCTGCTCAAACAGACCGTTGCGATTTTGGTTTGTTAAGAAATCGTAGCTTTTTTCCATTCAGGACGGTGAGCGGGCCCTGCAGACTCTCCACCCAACTTTCACAGAGACGGTGCCAGACCCCGGACGGTCTCCTCTGCAGCGGGAGGGGGGAATGCGACTGCGGGGTCTGCCTATGTCCCGTCACCGACCCGGGAAAATACTACGGGCCGCGGTGCGAATGCCACGACTGGGTCTGTGCAACACATGGCGGGAAAACCTGCGGCGGTAAGTCCGTCCCTCCCTCCCTCCATCCGCGAAACATACCGTCCTTCAACCCAGCCCCTGGGGACCATGTGAACTACACATTGATATGTGGATCTGTTACCAGGTGTGTGATGAAAAGAATATATAGAGTCACATTAACCAAGTCTGGCTTTTCTTTCTGACAGACCCTCCATCATTAGTTACAGAGATTTCTTTTGGATCTCGTATTGATTTTGTTTCACAGAACGCGAGTGCCGTCCAAAGAGCAAAGCCTTTTGTTCTTGCTGTTGCTTTTTGCAGACAAAGCTGCTGGATTTTCACCTTCGAGACCAAAACCAGTCACAGTGGTGCTTACCTCAAGGGCTTCTAATTTTAAAAACATCACAAATCCTGCATTCGATTGGAACTTGGAAGGCAGAGCTTCAAACTGAAGACAGCAACTTGGCATTTAGGAGAGTGATGAGCACCCACACAAATCCATTACGTTTCTATAAGCATGAATGCACAATTCTGTGGGAAATCAAATGCATTTTCTGTTTCCACAGAGATGCGATGCTATTGACATTGTTAGCCCCAACAAAAATAAAAGAAAAGCTAAAAGTCGACATCCAGCTCAGTTATGTGATAGAACTGTAGTGGAATGCTACCTGACATTCTGAACAGATCTGCAATGCATAGAGTAAATTTTAGTACATTGATAAAATAGAGAATAATACTATTCATATGACACATCGTGATGGCCTAGAATTGGGAATTGCACAACATGCACCAGCCCACATGGTGGTGCTGTGGGCAGCCCTGCTGCCTAGCAATAACAGCCCAGGGTCTGTCTCTGGCTGTGGTTCTGGACTGGTTATGTTCGTGTGGCATTTGCATCCCTGTCTCCAATTGTATTATGCCTATATAGAAGTTGTTCCCCAATGCAAAGTCATCCTTGTCTGTGCTTGGGTCAGTCCTCACGCATTGTTCTTTGTCCAGCGGTGGACTGGTGCTCCGGGAGTCGATCGGGTTGTCAGTTTGTTAAAATTAGTATGTTTTGTTCGGTAATACTCATTTGAGCATCACAGGACAATACAAAAGGACCCTGTTGGGTTCTCTGTTTTGTTTTTATCTTCTGGATTCATCATTGAGCTCATTGAAAGTCAGCTTGGAATAGCTTGAGCAACCGAGACAAACCAACCTAATGACGTCACAACCTAGCTTGTTACAAAATGGCTGTCCCCTACTGCTAGTAGCTGAAAACAAGCAAAACTTAGTTTATTTTTCTAGCAAATACGGGTCAATTTCTGAGTTGAATGCAGGGCCATAGCTTATCTGAGGTAAAAAGCAAATGAAACATTGATGTTATGAGTGCTTCACATCCCCTTTGAAGGTACTCTTTTACAGCCTCCAGTTATTTTCTTTCAAAGCAATCCTCTGTTCTGAATTAGACTTTGTCCTGTGAACAAGCAAACAAAAACCTAGCCAGTTACTTATCACATAAACCAAGTCTAAACACTGAGCAGCTACACAAGAAAATCAAATCCAGGTTTGTGAGAAAATCCAGGGACAGTCATTATATACAAAGTGGATAAAGACTTTTAAGTTACAGCATATGCTCGAATGCAAGTGGCACACAACATTTTGCTTTGGTGAGAGTTTGTAAGTTTAAAATATCTTTTTAATTGGAAATTAGACAAGGTTTTGCTAACTGAAGCCATAGCTTCCATAGCCATCTGCAATTGGTTTCATTGTAGTGGTTAAGAGTCCACCCATGGATGAATTTGTTTTCCACCAAAATGCTGCAACAAAACAATGAGGGGTTTAATCTGTAATGTGTAAATCGCTCTGGATACGAGTGTCTGCTAAATGGCAAAATGTAATGTAATGGATTCATAGAGGAGGTTTAATAATAACTTGCTTTTGTTACACCACAAAATAACTGATTTGTGATTTGCATCTTCATGTCCTTTGGCCTTGTAGATCTCGCGCATAGACAAATGAGGGAATAGCTCGGAGCGAAGGTTTAAGCGTGATGTTTTCCCGCTGTTGCTGTGGGAAAAGTAATATCACCGTTCATTTATCTGACTCCAATTAGAATTGACGCTTGATTGCGAGTGGAATTCTGTTCTTTTGAAACTATCTATACCGGGGACGCTAATAGCCCCGGATACGGGGTGCAGACTGACACACTGAAGCGGACTGACAAGCTCAGAGACCCTAGCCACAATATGTCACCATCACAGGTGCTCAGAGGTTTTTGACCATAGAATCCACCATATACTAGGAAAAGAGAAACTCAGAGGTTTGGAACATGTCACCATCACAGGTACTCAGAGGTATTGAACATAGAATCCACCATATACTAAGAAAGTGAAAACTCAGAGGTTTTTAACATGTCACCATCACAGGTGCTCAGATGTATTGAACATAGAATCTGCCTAGTACTGGCTAAGGCCTAGCAGAGCCGTCACATTACCACAAACAAGATTAGTCAGTGTGAAACCCGGTAATAGAGACACAATTCACGGAGACCACGCACATCAGGTCTATAAATAGAATAATTTATTAATGACAATAATCACTGGTTAAGACTGTGAGAGCAAATATGAACACATTCAATACCTATAGCTAAACACAGGATAACATGCTGCTAAGACAAAGAAACATGAACAGGTTCACCAACAAAGTATAACCAAATGATTCCGTACAGTGTGACTATGGTACCAGGAGACCTGTTAGGCAGATACTCCTATACGGGTATAACTATAGTGCCACTACAGCACTAGGCGATCTGTTAAGCAGATACACCTATAGTGAAAGAACTATGGTGCCACTACAGCACCAGGAGATACCCCGAATGTCCCTTTGGACTTCCCTTAAATGCAATCCCGGGCAGGCTTTCCACATTCCACAATTCCCTTTGTTTGTCCAAATAAGGTCTGGCCAGGAAGAAGGCTGTAAAATCTCACCACCGAGAGACCCCCCTTCTCCTCCAGGAAGAGAAACTGCAGTCTACTCCCCCCCGATCTAGTGATAGCAATAAGATACTTTGTACGACGGCGCGTGATCTTATGATTTTACCTGTCATTTATCTAGATACCAGGTGAGGTCCAGGTGATGGCCACTCTGTGATCCAGATACTTATGTGGACAAGCGCATCCCTGATAACCTACAATCCCCCTTCCAAACACATTCTTTATTCCTTCCGATGTATTTTGCCCCCTCTTATACTTTTACATACCCCACATTTCAATTGGTATTAATCCCAATCCACCACATTTATCATATTATCCAGTTATTCACATGTACATACATAAGATGCTTTATACATACAGCGTTGTTTCAGTCCAGAATATTTTACAAGAACCTAGGCCTTTTACGGCCTGTGAACAGCCCTGGGCTCCCGGCATCATTAGGAGTAAAAGGGTCGCAAGGCTGTCCAATGTGCTGAAGAGTGCCTTTTTCAACCTCTAATGTCCATTCATTCCAGCTGTCGTTTACGACTTTGTGCTTTTTGTGGCGCATAGTTGTAGCGCAGTGGAGTTGGAAGTCCCATGTGAAGAGGCAAAGATAAACGTGGTGGGTAGAACAGTAGATTCTTAGGCCACCTGGTGAATTGTTTTATTGCACCCTCAAAGGAAGTCGCCACTAGCTCAGTAACCCAGGGTTTATGACTGACAATCCAGAGGATCAATAATTTTCAGTCTTACAGCCTTATTTTTCATTGACCTTGAAAATGACAGGCATAACCAGATACACATTTAAAAAAGGAGGCTTCAATCTAAGGAGAAGCACTTTATACTTTGAGGAGGAACATTATTTATTTGTGGGTACTGAGCTTAGAAGTGAAGGGCTCTTCAACACTCCCAGAACCCAAAAGCAAGATCCTCCTGCTTGCCGCTGACGGGGTTTCTCTCACTGTTAAATGAGCAGCTGTGACTGGGGACACACACCTGGAGCTGGGCTTTATCAAGGCTATTTAGTACCTATCAAGAAAAAAGAACACCCTGTATCTAACCGCTGATGCAGATGGCAACAGTTGTGACTGTTTAGAAAAAGGACTGCTTCTCCATATCTCATTTGAAGTATCAATTGCTGAAGTCAAATGCCTTATATCTTGGTCATATCTTCCTACTTGCAATAGGCCATGTAGGTGTATAATTTTACCCTCTATACATAGAATATTTAATGATATCAAAAAATATATACTCCTCATTTCCTATAAAATGCAAGCAATGGTGTCTGGTCTCAGGATGGTTTTTCATTTTGTTAAATGTTGTATTTGGAAATACTTAATGCTGCACATGTTCAGTGCTACAAATTAATAAAAATTATGCACATTTTGTCATGACACAATCAAAAACAAAACATTAGTACAAAACGGAAGATCATGAACCCACAAATATCTCATTAATTTTCATAAGGTCTGCACCAACCAGATAACTGCAAGCAGCAGTGGTCATTGTAATTTGAAGTATGTATGATATAATGTTCCCCTTAAGAAAGAGGTTTAAACAACAACAACAACAAAAAAACTAAATTTGCCAATTGTCATAACACTGAAAAACCCATAGGAACTTAATGGAGCTAGTCAAAACAAAACAGTTATAAAAGTCCAAAATACCAATTATCCAAGGGTGATAAAAGCCAGGCCTTCTTCTCAGGGTTGCGGCAGTGTTGGTCTTTATGCTGCGCTCAGCAGCAAAGCTGTCACTGTTCTCACATGACTGTCCCTAGCAAATGTAGCTTCAGGCTAGTCTCCCGAAGGCCAGACTTTGTGATAAACACAAAGTCTGGTCCATAGACCTGCCTAACGCAGTAAAGAGCTGCCCACTTTGACAAGTTTGCACCTTTGATTGACGTGCAATATAACCAACCACAGACCGTTTATGTTCTGTGACGTATTGAGGCAGTACAGACGGCGGTCGATTCAGAAACGGCGCTACAAGAAAAACAGACTCGCATGAAACAAATTTACACAAATGGCACGGCGATCTCCAATAAAACAGTCTATCACACCGAAGAAATGTTGTGAACTTCAAAAACTTTCTCAATCCAGCGTTAAGCTCTTGGTCCGAAACACTCATTGTTCTTGATGGATTCGCAGCATTCGCTAGCTACTGATTAGTTAGCACAACTTGTTTCCCGGCAGACTGATAAAACCCAATGCACCGCGTCGTACTGGAAATACGTACACACTCCTTTGATTGACAGTGCTGGTAGCCAATGTGTGCTGACTGTCAGTTTTCCACAGTTCTACCCAGCTTATGCAAGCCTATGCATCAGACGCTGCGCACAAAGTGTGTCAACGCGGCTGAGGCTGAGAATACTTTCAGGCTAACTGACAACAACATGCAGTTACCCCTTAGGCATATTTGCCCATGCGACTGTCAATATAACGTTGTTCTCTGGTTGTTTGATTGTTTATCAGTCATGATCAAAAATAACTGGTTTCCACAACGTCTGAATCTTGACAATGTATGAACGTGAACAAAAAGACGTAGTTGCATTGTCAATTGGTAACGGTACCAATACCAACGGTATTGGTAACGGTATCAGTTGTAATCCAATTACAACTCAAAGGATATGTGGTAGCAACGTGTCCTTTGAGTTGTAATTGGATTATTGTGCAATAGTAAAAAATGAGACAGTGGATCAATGTATTTTACCAAACGTTGAGGATCTTTCTCAAAAGTGCAGACGCTTAAATGTTATTATTTGACTCAGAAATGTCGGTAGGCTACTCAGGATACAGCTCAACATAGGAACCATGACATAGCCTAGCCTATGTTAAATAACGTTATACAGTCTCACACAAGTTGTATCAGGATAACTGCTTAATGGTTTAAAAAGAACACTGCAACATGACGTCTTTTTCCTTCTCAAAAGAGGAGCGTTATTAGAGAGAAAATAACTTAACAGTTTAGTTTACTGCATCCTGTGTACTAGCATACTGCTTACTGTCGGCTATACTGCAGTGACATGCAGTTTGTGAAATATCCTCCATATAAACCTGGACATAAGTAGGCTATATCAGTTGCCTTTACACTCTTTGAACACTCAATTTGGCCGCGCAGGTAAGGCTAGCCTAATTTAACAGCTTTTCAAAAAAAAAGTATACTCAACTGGCATACTCAAATAGTAGTGTGTGCTGATTCTGATTATTCGGACACAGTCGTAGTTGTGTTTGATTAATAGACTGTAGAAAATATGGGTTAATACAATTTTCGCCTAGGTTTTAACCAAATGCTCATCTACTGATTTCTCCACTTTATTAAACAAACTCTGATTCCGATTACAGATCTCACCATTTTGCGAAGTCCAAACCACGTGTCGTGTGCTGAATTCAGCATTCTATTCATCTAGCCTACCTAGCATGCAGCTATCGTAAAGCAATAGTTAAACATCGTTTGGCTAATAGTAACTTAGTTTAACTTTGTTGACTCACATAAATTTGAGATTATAATCTAATCATGTGTAGCGGATAGTTTATTTGCTGTAGCTATGTCATAATCGATTGCATTTAGATTTGCTATAGGCCACTGGCACCTGTCACCTTGGCATTTTCACGCAGAGTGAAAGGTTTGTTTTTCCTGGTAGCTTAACCACAGTAGCCTAGCTGGCTTATGCTTTTGTCATGTTTTGTTAGGAAATTGTCTGTGCTAACGTTATTAAGACGTAAATCAGAATTTGTTGAATAATGTTGAATGGAGTGATTAGTGGATGAGCATTTAGCTAAAACATAGGCAACTATTGTATTTTGTAGCTTAGACAACATAACGTTACGTGACAGCATTTGATGCTTTGTGATGGTGTTGATGTTCTCGTCAGAAACCATAGCTGCATTTACTGGATTAGCCTACTATCGATATTGATAAAATATGAAATATGATTTTAAAAATCATATTTCATATTTTATCAATAGTTCAATACTAGCATTGCTAGTCATTTGCCTGTTTGGTAACTACCAAGTAAATCTTACGGTTTTAAGATCATAATATGTAATTATTATGTCCTACAATATTATAGTTGTGACTGGTCTATCTCTAAAGTCAGTAACTTTTAGATGTTTGAGAATAGGGTTTAAGAACGTTATGAAAACCATGTGGGAAAACTGATTGTAGCCTAATTTATGTCACAAGAACTTAAAAAATCGATAGTAGGCTAATCCAGTAAATGCAGACAACAAAGTATTGATGTTGACTATGTTATATTGTGATTAGGATGTTATGTGATCAAATACCAACATTAGAAAATGACCGTAAATCCGCAACATTATTCTGATTATTATTTCTCACGTAGCCGCAACCATGTTATTCTAACGTTTAGGAAACTTTCATTTCCAACCATAATGGAACGCAAAATCAATGTCAGAGTTTGGCGAATTGCAATATTATTCGGATGTTTGATTTTGTATGGTACCACAACGTTGTAATCTTAACGTTGAATAAATTTTCATTTTCAACCATCATCGGACATGCATCCAACATTGCAGGGTGACGGTAAAATTACAATATCGAATAAACAATTTGAGACGTCATTCCAATGTTACATGTCTAACTGAGCTGCAGCATTGCCATTCTAGAAACTACCCTCAAACTAACGTCAGGTTAGTAAGGTTTTTAACGTTGTTTCAACCATAACACAATATAAAATCCCTAGGCGGTAACTAGGTTTAAGTCTAGGTGGATAGCAAGGAGACCACTGCTCGCATTTAACCCTTAGATTGTACTCAACCTTGCTAACTAGCTAATCTAACAATATTTTCTAGCTTGTCAGACAACCACTCCACTCCAGTGACACGGCTTTTGGTCAGTTCAGTATACTAAAATAATAATTTGAGAATGTCCACAGGGCTGCAACAGTCCGATTGCTGCAAGCCCATTGAATGCATTTCCTGATATTACTGACATTGTGATTGCCACAGTGTGTACATTTATGGGGAAATGTGATTAGATCCGGTCACTTGCTCTAGAACAGTCGTTCACAAAACTTTGTATGCGAAACCCTGCCAAAATTAGTAATATACACTCCACTAATATGGTACTAGCTCATGAATTTAACAGAAGAAACAGTACCTTTAATCTGATCATTGGCAGGAATCTTGCCTTTATACTGATCATAGTTCTCAACCTGTTATCATTGACTTTGCTTATGCACTGTTGTAGCCTCAGAGTGGCAATTCTAATTCACAGCACTGTCAGTTCTGGTCACTACTAAGCAGTGTTTTTGTTGAATGTGCCATTTTGTTGAATGTGCCAGGTAGACAGTTACTCTGAATTACTCATATTTTGATTGTAGCTAGCTTACAGCCTCTTAATACATTTCTTTCCAAGGTAAATGAAAGTAATGTTCAGCTCTTGAGAAATATTAAGAGCAATATCCTTAGGTACCAATGACATCTGTACAATATTACTGAATCAGAAAATGAAAAAAAGTTAACAGCCAGAACATCTCTGTCAGTCTGACAGTAGCGGCCTTCTGACACGATTTGCCTGTGAAGTGCCCAGTTCAGTAATTTAGCTGTCTGACAGCATGACCTTTTGGTCTGAAAGAGATTTTACTACACTTTCCCCATATGAAATATATTGACTCACATTTCTTTATTTCGTTGTACGTTTTGGGTATCATCTAGTCTCAGTGTCCAAGTTCTCTCTTTAAGGCAGTCAGACTTGCATGGAGCATGGGGTGAGTATGGACAATTTGAGCAGTGACCAATTTCACCATGTGGTCACCTGCCATGTATGACTCCCCTGCTGCTGTACAGGGTAATGTAGTAAAATTAATTACTGTACATTTAAAACATACCACAACAAAAACTGACTGACATGGAATAGTATGGAACCCATGGTGTCATGGTTTTGCGGGTTGCTGTTTCTTCTCTGTGGAGGCTGCTCTCGCAGCCTCTGCACGGCACGCTTGCCGTGTTTTTCTGCTGTCTGGCACTTATTAATCTCACCTGTTTCAGGTGTTTAGTTGGCTACTTAAGCGCTGTGCTTTCCGGTTCTGGTGCTTTTGTGTCAATTGTTGCCACGATAAAGCCAGGTTACTCTGTATAGGAACTCAGGCGACCACTTGTCCTTTTGGCCATTATTGCTAAAAGGATACGCAGGACTTGTCTGTAGTGTGTTTAGATATTTCTTTGTTAGAAGTTTCTTTTTCGTTCATACTTAGTTCTTTCCTTGGTTTTCTTCTTCCTGTCCACTGTGAGGCAGTAACCTTGGTTTGCCTTGTTTCCATTTGCCTCTTTAGTTTAGCTCATTTATAGGTTTTGAGCTAGAGGCAATTCTTTTTCCTTTCCTTTTCTCTGCTCGAGCCTACAAGCCTGTCGCCCTTTTTTCTGGGTTGTTATTTGTTTGGCTATACGCCGGGAGTTTTTTCCCGTTTGTTTATTCTTCCTTTCCCCTTTTTCTAGTGGTTGTCCACTTGTGGGTAACTTGTGGGTCTTGTGGGTAACTTTCTGATCCCCTCACGGTCGTGTCTGGTCCTCCGTACCCGACTCATTACACATGGTTCGCTAAATGGCTGTAAGTCCTTAAGGGTCTGAGGCATCAAACAAGCCTGAAATCACCACTCTGCTGCTAGATATGCAGTAGATATGGATGGATCACTTGAAGGGTTGTTTCTCCTGACTTATTTTTCCATAGAGTTCAATAGAAAAATGAGTCAGGAGAAACAACCCTGAAAGTGATCCATCCATATCTACTGCATATCTGGCAGCAGAGTGATGGTTTCAGGCTCGTTTGATACCTCAGACCCTTGAGGACTTACAGCCCCCACCCCCTACTCTTTAAATGTGCCACATGAAATCCCTGTCTCCCGATTTCCAGATTTCTCAGTCCCCCCATTAGGATTGGCTGAGAGTTTGCTTGCCTATGTGATGCATTGCTCTTTTTCTGGTTTGGAGCACTAAAGTGTTGCCCAGGGCTAACAAACTATCCAATCCAGTGGGTCAATCCCGGCGGTTAATTGATCCACAGGATCTGTGGATATTTTTCCACACAGTTTGGCAGGGCTGTGCTGCTGAAGCCAATATATCTGATCTGTTCAGTTCACTGCAGGCCCTGCAAACGCACAAGGAATCACTGTGTATCTTGGCTCTAGACTGGAGAATATAAATCAACAGTGGGTGGGTAGTTGAGTGTTCTTGACAACATAGGCCTGCATAGCCCCTTGTGAGAGTATGTTTGAAAATATTATTTAGATGTAGAAAGAATGCATCCAAGTTAAGGGTTTCTGCTTGATATATGCCAGTAGACAGCCATTCTCCCTCAGATGGCTTTCTGACTTCTGAAATACAATATGTTTGGTCTTCTTGGTTATTATACCTTTGGCCTAAACTTTCTTATGCTTAAGGCTTCAGGAGGTTTACCATCAGAACTCTTTTTCATATATAAAAAAGACCGTGATCATGAAACACAAGTACTGTCAACCCCTGTGACATTTGGACTAAAACTCAACCCAAATGATGTCATTTATTTTCTCAAGTTGTCATGCTGAAAACTACCAAACAAAAACAAAAAAGGATCTCCCATTTTCCTTTGTAGAAATGACTACGTGTAGGTACCAAGCTTGAGCTAATAATACATCCAGGTCCTTCATGGAAGCACAGGGGGGGTGAAAAGCTCTTGATCTTAAAGACATCTCTGAAATTAGGATTGTACCCTGCCTCTCATTCAAACAGCCTGCTTTATTTTCACCTGGCCCGGCTATGCCACCCGTTAAAGCAAGGATAAAGGGATCAAGTTCTGTTGAGGCAGTCTTTTTAAAAAAATGCAGATTGTCTCACGAAGCAGACCCGGATTTGGGGAATGGGGTGGGGTGCAGGTTCACTCAGAGGTCGGTGAGTGTGGGAGAAAGAGGGGAGAGAGAGGGTGGAGCGCTGGAAGAGAGCGGGGCTGTTCCCTGTTTAACTCCCAGAGGCGCATAGGGGCCTGACAGCAGACTCCTTTAATGTGTGGATCCCGGGATGTCGGCCCGTCTGGCTGAGGGAGATATGCCTCAACAAGCTTCTACTGGTTTTTTTTTCTCCTGCCAGCATCTTTAAAACAGCAGCTGTCAGATAACCCTGGGACAGATACAGGCAGTAACACAGAGGATGGCTTCCCCAACCCAACTCATTTAATTTTGTTCAGAACAGATCTTACATAAAGAGACATATAGTAGTCCTAATAATGTATTCCTGTTTTCATTGCGACAGCTGAGTCCAGCAACAGCATAGAAGTAAATATGATGTAAAATTGATTATTTGTAAGCATTCTTATTACTTTATCAGTAAACATGAACTATGATGAAAGTACGTAGTGAGGATGGTTTTGCCTGTGTAGAACTACTGATGCTTCCTTTAAATACATAAAAAAAGATTTTAAATCTTTTTATGTAAATGCAAAATTCCATCCAAATGAGCAGGAAGAGAAAGGAGCTCAATTTGTATCTGAGAGCAGCCAAAGGCTCATTCTGTAATGAGTCAGGAATGGATTCAATGAACATCTAGATCAGGGTTTTCAACAGGGGGTCTGTAGAACCCTGGGGGTCCTTGAAGGTACTGTAGGGGGTCCTTGGCCAGACTTCAAATGCAATTAATAACAAAAAACTATTTTAAGTGAGAAGTTTGGCTTGGTCAAAAGCTCTCTACACTATCAGGGATTTCCAGTACTATTTTTATATACAGTGAGCAACATAAATCATTGGACAGTGACACATTTTTTGTTATTTTGGTTCTGTACTCTAGCACTTTGAATTAGAAAGGGTACAATGACAATGAAGTTGTCGAATGTCGAAGACTGTCAGCTTTAATTTGAGGGTATATTCATCCATATCAAATGAACCATTTCGAAATTATAGAATCTTTTGTACATAGTCCCCCCCCCCATTTTCGGGCATCAAAAAATATTGGACAGTTTAACAATGTAGAATAAAGTAATCATTTTTAATATTTTGTCGCATATCCTTTGCATGCCATGACATCCTGATGCCTGTGACCCAACAATATCCAAGTGCTACATGATGCTGTTTGCTGTACTTGTGTTTTGAACAAGCATGTCTAAAATACTTCCATTTAAATCCTTCTCTAATGAACCCGAACTCTGTATGCACCTCCGGAAAGTGTCTGCAGTAGGCAGTAGTGAGTTTACAGTAGGCTACACTGCATCTCTAAGCGCTTTACTGTAGGGTTGTCTACTTCCCCGGTAAGCTTGCCTGTGACCCAACAATATCCAAGTGCTACATGATGCTGTTTGCTGTACTTGTGTTTTGAACAAGCATGTCTAAAATACTTCCATTTAAATCCTTCTCTAATGAACCCGAACTCTGTATGCACCTCCGCAAAGTGTCTGCAGTAGGCAGTAGTGAGTTTACAGTAGGCTACACTGCATCTCTAAGCGCTTTACTGTAGGGTTGTCTACTTCCCCGGTAAGCTTGCCTGTGACCCAACAATATCCAAGTGCTACATGATGCTGTTTGCTGTACTTGTGTTTTGAACAAGCATGTCTAAAATACTTCCATTTAAATCCTTCTCTAATGAACCCGAACTCGGTATGCACCTCCGGAAAGTGTCTGCAGTAGGCAGTAGTGAGTTTACAGTAGGCTACACTGCATCTCTAAGCGCTTTACTGTAGGGTTGTCTACTTCCCCGGTAAGCTTGCCTGTGACCCAACAATATCCAAGTGCTACATGATGCTGTTTGCTGTACTTGTGTTTTGAACAAGCATGTCTAAAATACTTCCATTTAAATCCTTCTCTAATGAACCCGAACTCTGTATGCACCTCCGCAAAGTGTCTGCAGTAGGCAGTAGTGAGTTTACAGTAGGCTACACTGCATCTCTAAGCGCTTTACTGTAGGGTTGTCTACTTCCCCGGTAAGCTTGCATGCTTCACTTCATTGTTTTCACAAAGTTCGGCCCAGGTTTGATTTTTTTTTAAACGAAGTGATAGGCTATTTAGTATTTAGCCATGTTAGCTAATCCAACTAGCTAGCAGCTATCTTCCTTGCAATATCAGCTGCTGCCATTTTTTGTGCAGGCTAGTTAAACATTAGCGGATGTAGGGGGCAAAAATAAATATTTATTTATTTCAGATTTTTACCTTTTTCTCCCAATTTGGTAGCCAATTGGACCCTATGTAATTCAATTCCCCCCGTGTAGCAACCGCTAGAGAATTGCCGCTACACAACCCCATCAGTCAGTAGTAGGAAAGAGGGCGCCACGTCCTCTTCAGGGCATGACTCCTCAAGCTCATGATTTTTGCCGGGAGCCAGGCCGGCCTAGAAGAGCGAAAGTAGCTAACTGACTGATGTCTACCTTGTTGAAAGTCATGCGAGAAGTGGCGTAAATAGGCAGTAAAATGGTGGTAGTATACTGATCTTGCGTGTTTGTGTGTAAGCACAGTTACCTAACAACCATATCGCACACAGCTAATCGGAATGGGTAAATAGACCACTTTCTCAGCAACGAGGTGTGCACGCAAAGCTGGGGCAGAATATTCAATGTTACAAAATAAATCAACATCAACTTGTAATTGCAGAAGCTAAAATGGATATTGAAGGACACTTGCTTGACTTCCAATATCTTAGTTACATCAACACTGAGCTAGCTAAGCAGTTTGATATAAATATGTGTAATATTTTTTCAATTTAGCAAGTGGGATTTCTTTAAGTTAGCTGTTGGTAAATTTGGTTTAGCAAACTTAACGTCAACTTCACTAATGTTAAAGCCATTGCTTTCACCTCCGTTGTGAATTAAATTCTGTTGCCTTATGTTATCTTTTGCCCTTTACTAAACGGGCTAGCTAGCAAGCTACACAAACGTGACTGTTATTCAACACCAATAACTAACGTTGAGTCTCATAGCTGATTAGCTAACGTTACTTGAATGTGATAGACCTACGTATGGATGACATCATTAGTTGGCCTATCGAAATAATATTAGGATACGTTATTTGGATATTTCCACCCAGTTAGCAAGCTGCCTTGTGTTTGTTACATGAATGGTAAGCAAGCCAATGCGTTGCTTTCACTCCGGCACATTAGCTAGAAGTTCAGTAAACTACATTCTGTGTCAGTAAATTATTATCAGGACTTGACATTAACGGGATAGTTCACTCATTTTGAGGAATTGTCTAAATTAAGATGCGACAAGTCTTAGACAATTGATTCGCTTAATAACCAAAACCAATAAGTAAATTATTAGCCTAGCCTACCAATTTATTTTGAGATAGCATTATTGTTCTGTGCATCATAAACTTGTTGCATTTTTCTATATCCACATTTATGATGACTTTATCATGCGAAGATTTAGACTTTTAAATGCTCCATGTTTAAATGTTCAATGTTTCGTAGATTGTAAATACATTTTTCAAGCCTTAATCAGCCTATGTGCGTTGCCTTAATCAGCCTATGTGGTTCAAGACAGACTGTCCTCTTTAAATATGCTTTCTAATGTTTAACTCACTTTTGAACATTAGACTAATTTGAGTGCCGTCTTAAAATGAATTAGGCTACATTCTTTAATGCATTCAGATTATTGCCTGATCCTTGTTAAACAATCTCAAGTTAGTCATATTTGTCATTGTCATTTCTTAATCATTAGGCTATTGGTCTTGATTAGCCTAATACTTAAGCCAAATGAACGGAAACAAGTCTAATGCTGTAGCTTATACCCCGCTTTTTCCAGTGCACCAGCTATCAATAGGCTACTTATTGCGCTAGGCTGAGAAAACCATCTCCAGGGCAAGACCCCCAGCGCTCGGCATGCACTAGGTTGACCTAGCCTTGTTTTAAGATAGCGGCGCCAACAACAGGGAATAGACTAGATCAACTATATTTATTCTGATCAAATATATTTACTTGGATCAACGGCAAGGAACTAAATTAGATTAACAAGCAATTTCCAAGACTATAATGGTAACGATGATACTGAAATTGGACCAGTAACGCGATACACTACTTGTTACTGCAAAAAAGTATTGTAGATACAGTAACACTGATGATCACTGATATGGCAAAATATATGTTAAGCAAAATATCCACCTTGCTCTCTCGAGACACCGCATTGTCTACGAGCCAAGTTAATATACAATAATGTGTAAGGACTCAGGAGAATCAGTAAATTATGCAGCCAATATTCCTCAAGTAAGGCTTCTGTGGGTTTTGTTGTTGTCCTTGTAGTCATTGTCTGCATTCCTGCTGCAATCGATTACTTTAGTGTTCCCCAAACTCTCCAACCACATCAGGTTACTGGTTCCATGTAATGAAGGGTATTATCTGTCCCCTGTCCCAGTATGCTATCCAGATCTATTAATTCTCAGCTGCAGGTTTCCTAAAAGAGTGATGTCAGCCAGTCTACCCAACCACTATTTCCGAGTCTAATAATTGTTTCATACACACAAGTTTCTTGACTGAAATGTTTTTTTCCAGAAATAACTGGTGCAAGACCACAAAAGGCAGCACTAGAATCTTTGTAGCACAAGATACGCAATCGTTAAGATATTCACTGAGAAATGTTGTATTTTGTATTTTGATCAATGCTCAGTAGAGATTTTTGTTGGTGCCACTTGCTGTCCTGCCTCTGTACTGGTCGAAATTGGTGTGAGGAAGAGAAATTCCCTTCATCCTCTCCAGCTGATGATTGGCAGTGGACTTGAGCAGTCAGGTGTATGGTGTTTCCCCTTTGCTTTTGGAGAGAGTTCGGGACCTCCACTCACAAATTCCTATAGGAGGCCAGACTTCCAGCAAGCCACCCCAAATCTCCCTGCTCGATGTGAGTGCTCCCATTGGGGCTCTTTGCAATTGTTTAGCGAGAGTCTGAGAACAACACGTCTCTGGCATCCATCCATATCTTGCCACAGTCAGAACAGCGTTGTAAAATTATCTTGCCTACATTTTATCAGAGATGAGCTGCCAAAAAGCAGATTTGTGTAATTTATATCTGGCCTCAGGGCTAATACCCTTTGGAGAAAAAGCGACTGTTTATCACCAAGGCTGTGATGGAATACTGGGCTACACCCTGTCAGTTATGTCTTTTTTATTTTTTAATGAGAATAAAGTGTGTTGATCACTCTCACCAGGAAGGCTGGTGGCATTGTTGACAACATGGGCAGCAGACCCTGCAGGATGGGTCTGCAATGTGACACAATTCCCTCCAGTGAATTAGAAGTGGATGCTTGATTACAGTGTCCCTGCAACTAGTATTTTTTTTATAGTTTCAATGTGAGCCCTCATGGCTTGTTCAGATGGATGCTGTGGAGCAATTAATCAATTTATATTTTTATTAGTTTGTCAGTTACAATTGTTAAATAACCGTCACCACAATTTGTCAAAACTGTCAGTGAAAACACTCAGCATTCTACCTCACAACTTGCTTCAAATCCTGGGCAAACTGGCGGCATTCCAGCTGTGCATTAATTGTCGTTGTTAAATTTTCAGGCCTACAAGGTATGCCTACGACCCACTCAAAACCTTTGCCAAACACAGCACAACACCCACTTATAGTCAAGACAAAAGAAAACTAGTTGTGATTTAAAAATGTTTACTAGCAGAAATGCTTGTTTCTTTTGAATGTGGCTTTATGTGCTGTTTGAAGAGGCAGATTAAATAACCAATCTGTATTGCAATGAACTTGCGAACCTGTGTGACATCATCTTCTCTTACAGGAATTGATGCCTCTTTTACATGATTGGTTTGGAATATTGTTTTGGCAACTTTTGAAATGGGTCTGTTTTGGCAGTGTGCAGCTGGCCAGGTGGCAATTAAGGGAAAAGCAAATAAGCAGACCCAGAGAGATGTCAAAATTAGTTATGTGGTTTGTGTGAGAGATTGACTTGGGACTACAAAAAATGGAAAAATTACTTGATTTATTGGCTAGATAAAATAAGGGCTCTCCATAGTGGATCCACCTTCAAAGATTAAGGCGAGGAACAATATATACATTTACTAAATTGTAAAGCAGAATCTGCCTTTTTGGCTGAACTATCTGAGCTTTTTACTCTGCTCTGCTGTGTGTGCCCTGTTATGCTAGTGCTAGGGGATTTCAACATTCATTCTGATAACCCGGACTGCAGTTTCTCCGCTGGCCTGGCACTCTTACTGGAGAACTTTGGCCTCAAACATCAACTTTCTCCAGATCCTCCCCCTGGTTCAATAATGAGCTCCAGTCACTGAAGACGTTGGGGCGCCGTCTGCCGCGCCAGTACAAGAGAACTGGGCGACCAGTTCACGCACATATGTTTGAGCAGCATCAAAAGGAATACAAAGATGCCTTAAACTCTGCCCGGTCCTGCCATTACTTGGAACTTATATAACGAATGGTAATCCACAAGTTCTGTTTTCCACAGTAAATAGGCTCCGCCAACCTGCTACTGCTGAGACCACTTCATCACTAGAACAGTGCAACAAATACCTGCACTATTATCAAGACAAAATTGACACTATAAATGATACCATCTTATCCACACCACCCTTGCTGTTGGTGGTTAACCTCTCCACCTTTTCCATTGTGGATACAACAGCGGCATGTCATGGGTTCCATCCTGTTTTCGTTGTTTTTTCGCGGAAGTTGCCTCTCGGGGCTGCCAGAGTTCTCTTGCTGTTTTGTCCGCCTGCCGAGCCCTTTTTAATTATCATTGGATTCAGGTTGGCACTGGCTACTTAAGCAGGGCACTCCTTCTCGTCCGTGCTTTTGTGTCAACTCTGTTTTCGCACAAGTACTCTTAAAGGGAATATGACATTGTTCCCGACATCCATAGATTTAAAAACATTTTTTTAAATATTAGAGTTATACAACCCTTATAAGCATCAATCATCAATTTATTTATTTATTATTTTCCTGTAACTATCAAATTGTTACAAGTACTTAGGCGTGTCATGTGATGCCCACTGAGTGTGTGACATCACGCAGCCCGGTATCACACAATCTCGTGTCATAGTCACGAAAGGTAATCTATGAAATCGTGGTGGACACGATGTCAGTGAAATTATCGTGTCCACCACCACAAATTTGTATCCAATGCATTCCTATAGGCCGAGTTTCACGCCCTGCGTAGCATTCAAGCGCTAGGATTGGCCAGGCGTGGCCAGGCATCCATGCTCACAGCTCGGGGTAAAGACGTGGTTCGAAGGGAGCACACAAACCGGAATGTACTACAAGGTCATAACCAAGATATATGTCAAATTCAAAGACCCCTTGATTTTTGTGAGTTTGTGATTCCAGTACCCTACCCCCAACCCCTAAACATAACCTCACAGGAGTTTACGTAACTCGGGCTCATGCCCAAACTGTTAAGATAGTGGGGTTGTATGCATGCTCAATAAATCAAACCGTCATTAATGCTTTGAACGCTTAGTAACTTGGTACATAGTTAAACATTTCAACAATGAAAATGCATTGGATACAAATTTGTGGTGGTGGATACGATAATTTCACTGGCATCGTGTCCACCACCACGATTTCATAGATTACCTTTCGTGACTATGACACGAGATTGTGTGATACCGGGTTGCAGCATCACGTTGGGTACACAATAGATTGATTCACCAGCAAGCCTACAGCCAAACACTGGAAATGACAAAAAAAATCCCTGCTCTCTGCTTTTGTGTGCATTTTACATACTGTCCCGAATTTTTTGGAATTGGGGTTTGTACATAAATGCAACCTTTCTCATTTATTGAGATATATAATTAAACGCTTGATATATAAACATAAACAATATGAAAAAATGCAGTGGTTGAGATCGAACATTGCAGTTAGATCAGTGATTAAATTTCACGGGTGGTTACTTTAACCACAGAACTGTGACTTTACGCTTTGTAATGCTTTAACTCACTCTATTTAACTTGTTTGTTTGCCCAACATTGTGTCACTTCTGGACTGAGAGACATACAACCTTTGTACATGAGGGCAGAATAAACCCAAAAATTCATATTGTATTTTTAAATTATGATGTGAACATCCAATTACCACAGCTTTTTGCTAAATATTTTTACAAAGTGGTGTTTAACCTGCAATATGCCCTTTAACACATACACTGAGCTTAAGTTACTGTCCTGTAAGATACTGATTTGTACTGTGCTCACCGGTAAATATGGATGTTTTTTTTGTTTTTGTTGACTTCATCTGGTGTAGATAAGTTCAGGCATACAAAAGTATGGACTGTGCGGTGTTTAAAAAGTACTGAGGGTTGTTCAAGAAAGAAAACATAACCCTTCAAAAGTTTTTTTTAATCAGCATTGTACGTGCCATTAATTTGGAATGTGCTTACAACTTGCAATAACCACCTTCTATTTTCAGATACTGACCTTTTCCCAGATGATATCGTAATGAATTATACAGTTACTGAAGATATAACATTTTAAATGATGATTAGAAGGTCATTCAAAAAATTCTAACTAAAGCTATATGTTAAATTTTTGTTTCTGGCACAAAACAAAACGAAGTATAAAAAAAACGGATCATTAGCTTCTACCTGCCCATATATTTTCTGAGCCATTTGTTGTGCAAGCTGTTGCTCTGACGTTCGGCTGTACGGTTTTTCACTCTCAGTAATTAGCACACCTTGACTGGGGTGGGGAATCAGCCCGTCCTCGCTCTCTTCTCCTGCTGTCCCTGTGGAAGTGGGGTGAGTTATATCGCCCCAGACAGGTGTCTCCTACTTCTCTTGGGCAGAACGGGCCCGGCATGTAATCATTTCACGCTCTGGATCAGAAAATCCAAGAATAATGAGGGGGGGAGTCATTACTCACTAAAGTCTTCTCCCATTTTATTATAATACTGTATATAGCAAGATCTCTGTGTAGGAGTAGGAAAAATATCACAATGAAATAAGACAATAAACATGGCAGAAATTCAACACAAAACAAATACATTTTTCCTAATTTGCTGTCTAGATACACAGAGGGAGGTTGGTATATGCAGTATAAATTGCAGTTGGAAAACCATTTTCGAATGTATTGGTAGTAATATAAAATTGATATTAAATAAATAAAAGTATAACATCACGTCAGTTGCAAACGAAAGCACAATATTCCATACATATCTTCATAAATCAAATGGCTGAGCCCCTATAAGACATCTTTAAATGACTAACTTAAGCACACCTTTCCTTTCAGGACTGCAAAGAAAGAAAAATTTTACATGGAAAATAATATAGGCCTATATCTCCCTCCAGATCCATGAATTTCAGTAAAGAAGAAATACTTTAGAGTTATAATGGCATAGCTTTATTTTAAGGGATGACATTTGACTATCTATCTACTGAATCAGCATTAATGCAATCAAATGCATAATATTCAAGTCTTAAAACCAATAGCTCGTGACACCATATAGTTGTCAGGGTCTATAAAGCACCCTCCCAGATCTTGATGTGAGAATGAGCTATCCATAAGGTTTTAAACATGTACGGATATATTCAACACACACCAAAGCAGGCTATGTTTATGTTAAGTGTGCACTTACTTTAATAAGATAAATAATCAGAACTCATTAATAAAGTGTTTTGCCATGAGGTTGAATCCAAGTTTAAATGAGCATCCAGGATACCCACCCACTGTGAAACTCATCAATTCATCTGGTGAAGATTCATCATATATTTATACTCTATGCAGCTGTTAAGCATGATTCATGTTTGCTTGGACCTGCTTTCTGCATTTAATGGGAGCTTGAAAGGTTGTCTGCACATCCTCATGGCAATGTAAATTACAACCTTGGATGCACACAACCAAAATTTGTGGATGGCTTGGATGCACACTCTTATGCCAAGAAGATTGAAGACACCCAATTAATTTGTCAAGATATCTGTCACTATATATCAGATATGTACTCAGCATGAACAGCTATTAACAGCATAGCATTGGTTTTAGAGAAACATGGTTATATCTATGGTGGGTAGACTTTTTAAAACATTTTCAGCTATTTAGCAGACACTCTTATCTAGAGCAACTCATCCAACTAACATTCTTTTACATGCAACACATTTATACAACTGTATATTTATTGAACCAATTCAGGTTAAGCACATGCATTACTAGGGTACAACAGCAGTGCCCCACTTACAAATTAAACTTACAACCCTGAAGTTGCAAGTCCATTTCCCATACCATTATACTACACTGCCACCCCTAACTTTAAAGCTTTGGCAGTTTTATGATAGGGATGCTTTATGATGGCTTTTCTGTTGCCCTGATCAGTATGTGGCTGGAAATACTACATGTGCTTTGTTGTCCCTCTTTAGGTGAGCCCAGTTTTCTGTGTAGCTCATATTTTGAAATGGCTAAATTTATTAATTTGTGTATTAAAGGCCCTACTTCTGCAAAATTGAAATAAGCAAGGATGGGTAGTCATGTAGGGAAGCATATCCGCGCCAAACCTCAAATTAAAATGCAAATCGGCGATTGCATTTCATTTTCTTTAATGTGCGCAAAAACCATGACATAATTCAAATTAAAATGCAAACGGACACTTTACGTTTTCATTTTCAAGTTAATGTAGGCACTTTATCTGACAATTTGAAAAACTTTTTAATTTTTCTCACCCTCTACGACACAACCCTGCCATAATTTAAATCAAAATGAAAAACCACATCTGCATTAGCAGTTTCTTATTATAATTGCATTATCCATGACAAAAAGGAAATTATAATTCTATTCACAACATTTAATGTGTAGCCTACAGCAGGAAAATCAGCGTAATAGAGGCTAACCACCTCATCTTACAGCATTTAGATCTGGAAAGCTCCAGAGACTGAATTTTTTCAATTTAAATATGCGGTTATTGACAGAATGTAAAAACTGGTCTCTTTAGAGGGTACAGCGTATTTTTCAGGTATAGCCTGCCTGGAATAGCCGGCTGATTTTGACCACACAAACCGGTAACATTAGGCTTTCGGCTAGTTACCACACCAGATTAACGAAAGCAGGGGAACATACAAGCTGTTAAATTAACTTAGTTAACATCGGGCTGGCTATGGCTCATTGTAACGTTTAGGCTACCTCGTTTCCTTTCTAGTTCTTATCATTTAACCTATGTGATCAATCCCCAAACACAGAGAACTAGGAATTATCGCGATCTAGCCTGCTAACTGCCAGACAACCGAAATCACAGACAAATAAGACATCACTCTGTCTGGACTTCTTGGTTGGGTTTGAACCATAGAGTTCAGTGGTTTGAACTGGCCCCTGTAACAGCCCTTTCTTCAAGGCCCCGCCTTGATGTGCAGGTTGTCGTTTTGCGTGTCCAGTTTGGAGTTTTGGCAGGGTAGTTGCGTGACCACGCGGAAATGATAATGTAAACGGATGCAATGCCATTGCTTTTTATTTATGTCACTCTTGTGCTGCAAAAGCATGAAAAGGAACTGTTAAATGGCGACTTGAATTATCATTTCCTTTTTGTCATGGATCGTGCGATTACAATAAGAAACTGCAAATGCAAATGTGGTTTTTCATTTTCATTTAAATTATGGCAGGGTTGTGTTGGAGAGGGCGAGAAAAATTAAATGTGAAATGGATTTGCATTAACATTTTCAAATTGTCAGATAAAGTGCGTACATTAACTTGAAAAGTGGCCTTTTGCATTTTCATTTGAATTATGTCATGGTTTTTGCACACATTGAATGAAAAATGAATCTGACGTGCTGTTGAGTTATCAGTCACTTGGCGATATTTTTTTTCTGATTCATGCAGCTTAGTGGCATGTGATCACTTGTCGAAAGTTTACATACACCTTAGCCAAATCCATTTAAACTCAGTTTTTCACAATTCCTGACATTTAATCCTTGTAAACATTCCCTGTCTTAGGTCAGTTAGGATCACAACTTTATTTTAAGAATGTGAAATGTCAGAATAATAGTAGAGCTTTTTATTTTTTTTATTTAATCACATTCCCAGTGGATCAGAAGTTTACATACACTCTGTTAGTATTTGGCAGCATTGCTTTTAAAATGTTTAACTTGGGTCTAATGTTTCGGGTAGCCTTCCACAAGCTTCACACAATAAGTTGCTGGAATTTTGGCCCATTCCTCCTGACAGAACTGGTGTAACTGAGTCAGGTTTGTAGGCCTCCTTGCTCGCACGCCTTTTCAGTTCTGCCCACAAATTTCCGATTGGATTGAGGTCAGGACTTTGTGATGGCCACTCCAATACCTTGACTTTGTTGTCCTTAAGCCATTTTGCCACAACTTTGGAAGTATGCTTTGGGTCATTGTCCATTTGGAAGAGCCATTTGCCACCAAGCTTTAACTTCCTGGCTGATGTCTTGAGATGTTGCTTCAATATATCCATGTAATTTTCCTTTATGAAGTGCACCAGTCCCTCCTGCAGCAAAGCACCCCCACAACATGATGCTGCCACCCCTGTGCTTCAGAGTTGGGATGGTGTTCTTCGGCTTGCAAGTCTCACCTTTTTTCCTCCAAACATAACGATGGTCATTATGATCAAACAGTTCAAGTTTTGTTTCATCAGACCAGAGGACTTTTCTCCAAAAATTAAGATCTTTGTCCCCATGTGCAGTTGCAAACTGTAATCTGGCTTTTTTATGGTGGTTTTGGAGTAGTGGCTTCTTCCTTGCTGGACAGCTTTTCAGGTTATGTCGATAAGGACTCGTTTTACTGTGGATATATATACTTCTGTATCTGTTCCCTCCAGCATCTTCACAAGGTCCTTTACTGTTCTAGGATTGATTTGCACTTTTCGCACCAAAGCACGTCCTTAGGAGACAGAACGTGTCTCCTTCCTGAGGGGTATGATGGCTGCATGGTCCCATGGTGTTTATACTTGTGTACTATTGTTTGTACAGATGAGCATGGTACCTTCAGGTGTTTGTAAATTGCTCCCAAGGATGAACCAGACTTGTGGAGGTCCACAATTTTCTTTCTGACGTCTTGGCTGATTTCTTTTGATTCTCCCATGATGTCATGAAAAGAGGCACTGAGTTTGAAGGTAGGCCTTAAAATACATCCACAGGTACACCTCCAATTGACTAAAATAATGTAAATTAGCCAGAAGTTTCTAAAGCCATGACATCATTTTCTGGAATTTTCCAAGCTGTTTAAAGGCACAGTCAACTTAGTGTATGTAAACTTCTGAATATAGTGAATTAAAAGTGAAACAATCTGTAAACAATTTTTGGAAAAATGACTTGTGTCATGCAAAAAGTAGATGTCCTAACTGACTTGCCAACACTATAGTTTGCTAACATGAAATCTGTGGAGTGGTTAAAAATTAGTTTTAATGACTTCAACCTAAGTGTATGTAAACTTCCGACTTCCACTGTATGTACCTATTTATTCATGTATTTATAAATCAAGCATGCATGTTAATGTAACGATCTGCTACGATTCCCTGAAGTACGTTATTGTGATCTTGGCAATTTTCAGTTTTGTGGAATGACAGGCCATACCTTTTGAATGTTCTGCTAAACATTTAGAAAACTTAGATACCATTACACACTGAGTGATTTCCCTTTTATGAATACGAGTCTCACAAAGGCTTATTTAGTGAAATCTATTTAGAATTCTTCTCCTCTCCTTGTATTCGGACAACACTGCATATGTGCCAGGGAGACCTCTGGCAATGCTAATTATATGACATCAACATATGATCGGTATTTTACTCCATTGGTAAGGTCTTTTGTGTATGCATTATCAACAGGATGATGGTTGGTGGAGAATTTCATTGTGTCTCCGAACCTTATACACCATTAAAATAACATCTTTTTTATTTACAATTGTGCATTATCGAATAATGCATAATAAATTATACAGAGTAAGAAAATACTGTATATTCTTGGCAAAAATATAAATAATCTTATAGCAAGAACAACATTCTTCAATTTGGTAAATGTTGGTGTAAAATCCAGGGGTCAGAATGGGTGTGTTTCTTGTTAGAGTGTAATCTCTGTTAGAGTGTAATCTCATTTCTGTTATGTCCATCACTAATAAGTTTACAGGCATCATATACTCTTGTATGTCCCATACAGTATGCTTTTTAGTCTAAAGCCACACTGGGGATACTCTCCTGTCAAACCTCTGAAGGACCTGTGCTGCAGTAACTTAATGTTTGTAAGCTTTCATTTCAAACAGGCTAGTGTCGGAAAGCATCTACAGATTTATGTTATACTGTGATAGATTAGTCTTGCATTTTCACATAGAACAACTCACTTTATGCTGTGTTTACAACCAATTTCACCCCTTCACACAAGACATTGTATGACCTTACATGTGTTTCAAACAGAAGTGACTGTTACTGATCATATTACTGCATATTACATAACAGGCAAAGTACAATAGCTATTCACAATTCCACAGGCATCAGTGATGATAGCAATTTTGAAGGTTAATAAATTGTAAATTGCTTTGAGACACCACCTTGAGGAAAATTTTCATTAACACAGGCAGGTTGTTAGAATGGAACGTGCAATTTTTAATAATAAATAGCTACTCTGCCGAGTTTCTTTTTATAGATTTGTGATGGGCCTGCTTGCAGTTGATTTTTGTCATTTTAAATTGTAACCTGTGGCTGTTTTTTAATTAATTGTTGGCCACTTTTCTAAATTGGAATACCCATGAACGAACCGGAAGTAAAGTGTTGATGTTTTATGCAGAATTTACTCTCACGGTTATTGAACCCCTAGCTATTTGGCGGTTTAAATCAAAACAAACAAAACAAAATCAAAACAAACTATTTCACACAATTGTCCCAATACTTACATTTAACTGCAAAGTAAATTTTCATTCCATAACCCAAGATTTTAAAATGGCAAATGTTTATAGCCTCTTGTTTTCATGTATTACTTTGTAATATGCCTCACACAATGTTGTTCAGTGGTAGCTGAAATGGACAAAATATTCAGAATAAAATGTAAATATATTTGTTTAAATTTCCAGCAAAGCTAAGGACAAACCACATCGGTTAGATTGCATAGAGCCATCGGTTGTATGAAAAAAGATATCTGAAGGTTTCTGTAACAAGCACCCAGGGCATTTCAGTAATAAATACAATATCAGAACATGGGAAACATTATACACTGATGGATGGTGCACATTAAGTTAACAAGATGGATGAGATGGGAGGAGATGATTGAGAAGTGGAGACTGCAGTGTTCTGGCCAAATGCATCAACAGATAAATTCAGCTCCATTTGTCAATAGACATACAGGTAGTGTTTTATTATTTCACCCCATTTTCCATCCGTGAATGGCAGTAAAATATTTTAAAATGAGGGGGGGGGGGGCGGTGAATATTGATTAGCCTGTCATGTAAAAGGCAGTATGTTTGGAATAAATGGAAAAAGTCATCCAAAACACTGGCCTTTATTCGTCGAGGAAAGGTCACCTTGTTTCATTCTAGTTCCATTCCAGTTACTATATAAAAATAACATGAGTGTTCATCGAACTGTTTATGGCCATTTAAACAGCTTGGAGAGATTAAAGTTAATGTCAGTTATATATTAGGGAAACCGTGGAGTCCACATGGCTGTATACTGTAGCTGTGGAAAATCTGCTCTGTGTCTTACTGCAAGTATTTTAGACATCTGCTATGCACATCAATATTGAGGCAAATTCTTTTAATATTGGGTACAGAGAAGAGAAGTTGTTTTTTGACAAGCACTATGACACGTGATAGCATTAGATTCTGCAAAGGCACCAGATGTCCAGTGACTCTAAGTGGATTTTGGGGGATTAATACTGAGACAGAAATCAGAGAGGGAAATATATCTTGTTTCTGTTTGCAGTGGCGACAGGCCATAATGTTGTGTTTTCTCTCAGTATTACACTCAAAAGCAACAGTTGTTGTTGTTCTCTTGTCTTTTGAAGAAACACAAAAGAGACAGCTGGTATCAGTTTGGATATTCTTGCACCCATTACAAGTGAACTGGGTGTGTTGGTCTTAAGAAGTGGCCAGGATTATTTTTGGCGTATTGCTATCTTGAGCCAGCAAAAATCGCTTGCGCTAGAACCACCAAAAACCTGGTCTAAAGTCATGTCGCAGTTGTTTACATGTTATTTTGACGTCACATATAAGTGCGTCTACATAGGCGCGTGCACAACGCGCGTACACCCTCCTGTCTGTTACACACAGGGGCGCGCACAAGCATGACTAAAAATATCAAGATTACAATGTGAAATATTATTATTGTGTAGGTTATATAAAAATGCATAATAATAAAAGGGTCCATAGGTCAAAGACCACATAGCGAAGCGAAGGGGAACGCCAAATTATATCAACATCCAGGCGATGTGTGATGGTAGGCTACGTGTAAGGTTACATGTAGGCTATAGACTATTCGCAATTATCCTGGATCAATCTATGACATAGCCTATATTTGCCAATAATTCCTGTAATCTTCTGGGGGGACAATCTTCTGTTATCATTTGCTGATAACACCTATATCAAGCCTAATGCGCGAATTGTCATTGAACTGTCATTCAATGGAAACTCGCGCACTGCAATAGACGGACATTTGAGTTCTGAAAATCGCTTCATATGTCATTACAACACAGCTCTCTAGGCCTGTAGCCTGTAAGTAAATAGAATGGTTTTGACTGAAAAAAGTTCAAAACCTTGTCCAGTGAATATTGCATTTATTGTTTTTCAAATAGCTTAAGCTACAGCGGATTTGCTGTGCATAAGGTTTTTTCCATAGCCTACGGTTAAACAACAGAGATAAATGTCACCATGTTAACTGAATTTGAACCTTAGTATTCTTCATCCTTCATATTTTTTAAATTACAGTGACCAGGTTTCCATACTCGCAGCTTGTCCCTGAATTATCCACCACTCTTCCATTTATTATAAAGCGCTAATCCATAATGACACTCATTCTTTATAGCTAACCAAAGCACTGTTTATTCATGAAAAAATAAGTTAAAAAGCATTACAGTTAAGCATGTGAGCATAATATGACGCTGACACTTGATTGAGCAAGGACGTTCCATTTGCCTAATGAATGTTGCCTTGTTTCCTCCATCCTCGTATCTGATCCTTGCATCCTTTCCTCGCGTCCTCCATTGGGCGGAGCTAAGGAGCGAGGAAAGGATGCAAGGAGTAAAAATAATCGATTGGAATGAACCCCGGAGGTGCGTCCCAATATTCTTCACTACCCACCTCCCTTCCTCCATTCCCCCACTACCACTCCTCTCCTACCCGGAAATATGCAAAACTGCCTGAACGTTTTGAGTACAAGTATTTGCATGTACAGTATACAATGTACCTGACATTGCAGTTTGTGTTGAGACATTAATTAATATGTAACCATTAATATGTAATTAAGATGTAATCAGCAACATTAGATTAAAACACAAAGATCCGTTTCTGGGGCACGGAGTAGAGGAGGTGGTAGTGGAGCAAAGGAGGGTGCATTTTTCGAGTATTGGGACGCACCCCATGAGTGAATGAGTGAGTGGCTGTGTCCAAATACGACCCCTGTTCCCTGACCACTGCCCCTGTCCACTCAGACCTCTGTCTAGTATGTGCCCTGTCCCCTCACTTTGCAAGCAGTGTGCGAAAGAAATCCCGCAAAACTCTTTCCAAACTAGTGAGGAAGTAGTTTGTAATATATATGTTTTTTATTTATTTTTTATTGCGAATATCAATCAGTTAACATATGACAATTGTTACAAAGTGTAGATTATGAATGAAGATGGAATTAACAAAAATAAAAAGAGAGTAGTAGTTTGTAATATGACCCGCTCTTGTACCATGGATATGCATATACGCATATCTATGTCTTTTACGTTTTTGCTTCCGGGTTACTTACTGAAATTTTCAGATGAGTGCACAGTTCTGCAGATGAGTGTGCTCCTGAATTCCCTCAACAAAACCCCGGAAATAAGGGGTTCATCCTGGTAATTTAAGTGCCCCCCATTTGTGGAGAAAAAGTCGTCCACTCAAAAGCTTTTTGACGAAGTGGACTCAAATATGCGCACTCAAAAGGGTGTAGGGGTCGTATTCAGACACAGCCTTTGAGTGACCTGAAATTACCACTTTCTGACAACAGTGCGCGCCATGCGGACCACCGTGGGGAAAAACATAAAGAGCTTAAGTACCAGTGCTTAAAATAAAACCCTGGAGGATAACACTCTTTCCATTGTGGTCCTCTTACTGGCAAGATGATGTGGCGTGCTCATAATACACTGAATTTAGTGGAAATAATGCATTAGGCACAGATATAAAAATAAAAATAATAAGTTACAGGACATATAACATAAACAGAGAAGTTAAATAGATAATTCTATCAAAAAAGCATATGCCCTCTAATTTAAAAATTAAGAAGGACAATTTCTAATATTCCACTGAAAGGCTCCTTGCTATAAAAAGGTAAGCCTCCCAATTATACTTATGAATCTCTAAGGCCCAACATTAGCAATGCTTGATCTGCTGTTGTGACCATGGGCATCTCTGAGCTAAGGAAAGTAATTCTTCAGGCATCTAGGGGCAGCATTGATAATTACGTTGTAATTACGTCAAGTTAAACCATACAAAGTTTAATTCCAGCAGCAGGCTCAACGGGGAGCCAGTTTATTTGTCGAAAAAAAGCCCTGCCTACATGAGCTCGATGGTTAAGATTTAAAGCAACTCTGATCAGCTTGTCCTGAGATATATCCAGTTCGTTCTTCAGGCATTTAAGTAATCCAGAACAGAACCAAGAACTACTTACATAATCGTAAATTACATTGTAGCAATCAGCTTGCCAACACTCTCAGCCAATCACTATCAATCACTGTCCAGTAGTATGGATGTTATTGATAAAAAGTTTAATAGCATTAACTTCCATGGGACTTTCATTGCCATGTTTTCCTAACTCAGGAGCCCCTACATGTAGCATGTTAGGTGGTTGATGGAAGATGATAGTAATATAATAAATATGATTAGTGCTTCTAATAATAATACCTTCTGAACTTCATATTATGAAATTCATTACACTGCGCGTCAGGTGGATTACTATCGACATGGGCTCGCCAAATACTGTTTTTGGTATACCAAGGTTATGCCATTACAAAGTTACGGGTACCCCCTAAAAATGAGCATAACAAATTTAGGGGTCGATTTACTAAAGGTTTACGTGTACAAAAACATGTGTAAAACTGTTACCACCCACAAGACATTGTCCAAGGTGATCAACTAAAGAGGTGTAAAGAGGATTGCGTGTGCTAAAATTTAAATTGATACGTTGATTTCTCATTTTTGCAGGTTAGCCTGAATGAATATGTAAAATTG